>CM024627.1:50776476-51252455 GCA_014182585.1 Eucalyptus coolabah | reverse complement strand
AAAAAAAGATACGCTTTCATACTTGATATTAGACTGGAATCAAGTATTTTTTTAATCGAAGCCTATGAACTTGGAGCCCCGTGCTAATGCTTTTTAAAGACTTTGACTATGCTAATTTGCTGGATATGGTGATACTGTTTCAGTACGATACTGCAACGTAATTAGACTGTGACAAAGTCAACAATGCACGGTACATACTCTCCATTGTCTTCCAATGTCCACCTAAACATTAGCGTGGTTTTGTGTATTTCAGCATCTAATGCATTATATATAATTCTTCAGCAATTTCATTGGATACTTCTGATATAATTTTTTTCTCAATAATTTAATTGCGGTGGGTGGGTAAATGCCAACCTTGTCAGGCATCTTCACGTGGAATGATTCTTAAAAAATGTTATTAATCCATCTGGGAAAGAGTGGACTCGAAAATCAGCTTCCTGTATAATAATTAATCTATCGAAATCAGATCATGCACATGTCGACATTGTCAGGCATCTCACAAATAAAGATGTCCACGTGAAATGATTCTTAAAAAGGTATTAGCACCAAGCTTCAAACTCATGTGGACTCCGGTTAGGAAAAAATGACTTCACTTCCCTATGCAATTTTCACACTGCAATAGCTTTGAGGAAAAAAGAAAGTATTAATCAACATTTCAAGGGATGTGATGCATTAGTTGGTCTCCAGGACCGACCAAGCTCATTCGCTTCAATAAAAGGTTATCGCTTTTCTAATCTCAAAAACAAAAATTACCTCTTTCTAAGATCGTTTCTGACGATTTGGCCCTTCCTACTTTTTGAGTTCACATTTAATTACTGAAACACGGCCTTTTACATGATGGGCAAAATTCGAATGACAATTACACTTCGGTGGCTATCTAAATTCTTGCCCAAGGATTTCATATTACCATAAAATCAATGTACTCGATAGGTACTTCAGCTGCGCTTGCTGGCAAGTGTGAGTATTAAAGTGACATAATGTTATTGGAAAGCAAGTGTGAATATTAAAGTGATGGAATGTTATTGGAAGGTTTGAAGCAATGGATGGACCAAGGCTAGCAAAATACCCTTCTAATGACCAGGACCATATGATTTTTCTCAAGGGAGAACATGAATGTGGTCACATATGACATAGCGCGGTGTGGAGTTTTATTTTAAATGACAAGGTCAACTCTCTGCTTGTAGATTACGAGTTGATTATGGCTGTGTTGGTAGTCTCGATTGCCAGTAGTAATTTATAAACAAAATAGTAATTTTACCACCATAAATTATTAACAAATTATTAACATTATTTCGATTTTCACGAATAGCGATATTTATTTGTCAGTACCATACTAACAAAATAATCGATTTACTAGACTGAAATAATCTTGTAGATTACAAATATTTGTGTGCTTTCACAACTGAGTGTGTTATTCCAGTTGTAGATTGCGAGTTGCTTACATATTTCATTAGTAATATAGGTTAAAGGTTTTAACTTCCAAAAAGATAATAGTTTTACCATTATTAACAACATTTCAATTTTATGGATACAAAAATTAATTTGTTAATAATGTACCAACATTATTTATGGAACTGTCAACTATATACAAATTTATGCTAGCAGCTTGTATGTACTTGTTTACCAGTGATATTGATGGTTATTTATATTGATGTAGCTTTCTACATGTCGGCAGGATCGATTGTGAATCACTTTCTTGGTGCATGTATTATGAAACCCATACCTTTTTTCTCATTTACAGGGTTTTCACATATCAAAAGTTTTGTGAATACTCTATCTGTCCTTTTTTAAGAACCTTTTGTTAAAGAAAATACATTTTTAATAACCACGAGGGACTAGGCTACTTAAGAACCTTTTGTTCGAGAAAATACATTTTTAATAACCACGAGGGACTAGGCTAGTTTGCTACACATGGTGATACTGTGTTGGTATGATATCACAATGTAATTTGACTGTGACAAAGTCAAAGGAATAATTGTTCGAAAAATCATAAGCTTATTATACGGTGATGGATTTATGAGATGGGCTTAAGGCCTATCCGCTCAAGTTGGGCCCAGAAAGTCCGGCCCACGGGAAAAAGGGCCCGTGGAAAGAATGGGGTATAAAAGGGAGAGAGAGAGAGAGAGAGAAGATGTTGGTTGGAATTATAATTCACGCACGTCTTTTCTCTCCCGCGCGTTTTCTC
Organism: Eucalyptus coolabah; assembly: GCA_014182585.1. Taxonomy (NCBI): domain Eukaryota; kingdom Viridiplantae; phylum Streptophyta; class Magnoliopsida; order Myrtales; family Myrtaceae; genus Eucalyptus; species Eucalyptus coolabah. The sequence continues at coordinate 51,250,270 of CM024627.1, read as the reverse complement.
TCAAAAGGAATAGTAGGCATACGGCTTCCAATTCTTCCCTTCAAGGCTTCATCGATCGAATTCCGACCGGATTCTCTTCCTCCATTGGCGTCGGTGTTTAATCTGGATAACAAGATACGCTCGAATCCGTGGTGTGCTTTACGATCGGTGATACGTGTCGTTTTCTTAGGCTTCGCTTCCGCATTGATTTAGGGGTTCGATTTAGTGTCGAATCCGGTTTTCGGGGATCCGTTATTCCCAACATTGGTATCGAGCCCTAGTTCACGTTTTCCCGATCAATTTGATGTTTTTTGATTGATTTTTCGCAAAAGGAACTTCGGCCGTACGGATCGGGCAAGCAATCCCGACACCCGAGACTTCTTCGGCCATTTTTATGAGTTTTCGAATGTCAAAAACAAATTTCGAAAGCACCGGGAGAAAGGCGACGTCGAGACGAGTCCGGAGATGCCTCGAGCGCCGGGAGACGCCGCACGCGCCCACACGCGCGGCCGGAAGGCACCGCGCGTGGCGCGACGCGCCCGGAAGCGCTCGATCGCCAGCGCGTGCGGCACACGCGCCGGCCGGGCGAATCGGCGCGCGCGCGCGCCTCGCCGGCCAACAAACCGACGCGTGCCGACGCCGCATGACGTCACCCAACGGCCGCAAGAATCGCCGGGTGACGTCATCGATGACGCCGGTTGGCCGGGCGGCGACCCGACCCGCGAACCAACCCGACCCGACCCGCCGCCGATGGCACGCGCGGACGTGCCGCTAACGTTCGCGTGACATCATCCCGCGCACACGCACGGCACGTGCGAGCGGCCCGCCCGAACGGTCCGACCGGGTCCGACAACCGACGACCGTTGACCGTCGACGACCGTTGACCGTTGACTTGACCGTTGACTTTGACAGTTGACCGTTGACCCGAAAAAAAAAAAAAAAAAAAAAAAAAAAAAAAAAGAATTTGTTTCTTTTTCAATCATGCCTATGTGGTTATAAGTAATCCATTTTTAATTCTGCATTTGTTGCATGAATTTTTGAAAATCATGTATTTTCCTTATGTTTATTATGGATTATAAGTGATCCATTTTAGTTCTGCATTTGTTGCAGGAACTATAATGAGTTATGCACGGATACCTGCAAGCCCCAGAATGGACGAGGGAAATGCTAGACTCAAAAGGCTGCTGATTGAGTTAGCTAATTATCGGTGGCATGACGGTGATTTAGTATCACATGTGGTCAGGTCAATCGATGATACAGAAATCATCTGGAATGGTTATCTTATGTCGGATTTTGAGAAGGTGCCGGCTTTGATAAACACTCTTCCACCTGAATGGCAAGCAGTGTTTGATCGGCTATGGGAGGTCAACGTGGTCCCGGATTATAGGAAGCTAGTGGAAGCTTTTGTAAGAGAGTACTATAGGATTGAGTTAACCAAAACTTCAACCCTTAGATTGAGCGCTACATGGCGCCGAGTGAATGCGCCTTGGAGGCGACATGAAAGCTCTCCAAAAGTTTTTCCATGGTTGGCAAATGTGCCTTCATTTTTCTCAGATGTTTTGACTGATAGATTAGAAGGGACATTCCCTATTTATCCCTTGGATTAATTTGAGATGTTTTTAAGTGTGAATATCTCTTTCTATATTGATATTTATCTCTGTATATATTGCTTAGTGTAATGTATGGTTGTATTAAAGTGAAAGCATTGTTATTCTATTGGATGTTAGATATTGTTGCTTTCTGTTATTGCTGGTTGCTGTGGATAATTAGCTATGGGTAGTTTTAGAAGTTTTTGTAACTTCATAGAATTGATTTTGCATATGACAATCATATTAATGATAGTTTTAAGTTAGGATTTTGGAGGATGATTGGAAACATAGTGACCTTTTGATTCCGAAGCCTTACTTGAAATTATTTATTAATATGATGGGTCTATGCAAATAGGGATGCATAAATTATAGGCATTAATTATTCGTGCATGGATGTCTCGATGTGTTCAAAACGATGGTTCAGCAACTAAGAACGTGATTGCCGATATGAACGGTAACAATTGTGAAATATTGAATAAGAAGATTCAATATGTGCTGGAAAAGCAAGAAGCACTAAAAGCTCTTGACCATGTTATGGAAGATCTTGAGGGTGCCGTGCGCCGCCTTGAGCTAGTAGAGGACCGTCTAACGCCATTTGAGCATAAAATAGATATATGCAATGCTGGTCCTAGCTTAGAAAGGGCTTTGTACTCTAAGCGCAAGCGTATTGATTCGTTCAATATGTGGGAATGCAAAGGATCAAGTCTTTATTGCAAGAAATCAAGAGTTGACCAACACAAGAGAGGAAAACGTCCTCAAGTGAAGAAAATGTCAAGGGTGAGGTGTTACAATTGTGACAAGTAATGTCACTATGCTTGCAACTCGTTGTGAGTCAAAAAAAGTCAACACCTCTTGTACATTTGAGAATTTTGCTTATGTGTCAAGTTCAATATTATTGGCTGAATCCAATCCTTTGTGGACTGTAGATTCAGGAGCGACAGACCATGAAGAGAAGGATAGAGGATCCTTCGTTGAATTCCGACAAGTACCAACCGGAACTAAGTGGATCCATATGGGAAACAACCTCCGCAGCTTAAGTAAAGGAATTGGCACCTGCCAATTAAACATGAGTGGTGGACGCACCTTAATGTTCTATATGCTCTGGAGATTCGTCGAAATTTTGTGTCTGTTTTGGTGTTGGTTACGCTTGGTTTTAGTATGAACTTCCATAATAGAGGTGTAGATTTGTGTTTGGATACAAACTACTATGGTTGTGGTCACCTTCTGGATGGTTTTATTGTATTAAATGTTGACTGTGGTGATGTCAATATTTGTTATTCCCTTGTTTCACGTCTTCTACTTAATATGATAATGATGTGATTATGTGGCATGCTAGACTTGGTCATATGGGCCAACAACATATGAATAGACTAGCCAAAGAGGGCTTGTTGGGCAATATTAAAAAAGTCGATTTGTCCATAAGTGAGCATTGCCTAGTAGGGAAAATGACAAGGAAACTATTTGGAAGAGGTAAAAGAGCTGAATTTCCTCTGCATTTAATCCATTTGGACGTCTATGGTTCAATGAATGTGAGAGGAAGGCAATGGGCTGTTTATTTCATCACTTTTTTTTATAGATGATTATACTCGAATCGGATATGTCTATTTGATTTCTCATGAATCTGAAGCATAAGTTATTTCAGAAGGTTTATGAACCTAATAGAAAATCAATTAGACAAGAAAATAAAAGCATTGAGATCCGATCGAGGTTGAGAATATTTATCTGATGAATTCAGAAAATTATGTGATGAAAAAGGAATAGAAAGACAGTTGTCTATTCTATATACTTCTCAACAAAATGGTGTTGCAGAAAGAAGAAACAGAACCCCACTAGAATGGTTAGGTCCATGATGGCGCATGCTAACTTACCTATCACTCTTTGGAGTGATGCGTTGTTAACTGCTGCCAATATACTTAACTGAATGCCTTCCAAATCAATTATTTCCACTCCATATGAGTTATGGACAGGTAGAAAACCGGACTTAAGTTTTCTTAAGACATGGGGTTGTGCTACCTATACACATGAGTCGTCTCACAAGTTTGGGAAATTGGGTCCCAAAGGAAATAAGAGTATTTTCATGAGATACTACGAACACTCGAAAAGGTATGTGTTCATAGGTGAGCAGGAAAGTGGGAGTATAACTGATTTTGAATCACGAGATGTCACATCCTTAGTGGATGAATTTCCTAAGAAGGGCGAAATAAGGGAAGATTGTTCCCTATTTGAAACCTTGGATCAAGATAATGATGTTAGTGGAGTTCGTCCAAGTGGGAGTAATATGAGAAATGATGAATTGAATTCAACTCATTCTCAATTACAACCACATGATAAGATGATATCGTCATTATCTAATCCAAGTGGGAGCATAATGGGGAATGATGTGCTAAATGTACAATCTCCCATACGGTGAATAAGTCGCCAAAGTATTCTCCGTCAATGTTTTGACATTGAAAGGGAAACTTTTATGGTTGCTCCACAAGATGAGGATGAGCCAAGAAATATTGATGAGGCCCTCAATTGTCCTAGTAAGAAAAAAATGGATTCATGCAATGAAAGAGGAAATGGAGTCAATGTGAAGTCAAACCATGTTTGGGAACCGGTTGATCTTTCAAAAGGATGCATCTATTGGGAACAACTGGGTTCTCAAAATAAAGCAAAAGGCTGATGGCTCGATAGAAAGGCATAAGGCTCGCATTGTAGCGAAGGGGTATAATCAACAGAAGGAATTGATTATGAAGATGCATTTTCTCCTGTAGTGAGATTTACCTCGATTCGCATTATTCTGGCAATAGTGGCTAGTCTGGATCTTGAGTTATATCAAATGGATGTATTAATTGCTTTCCTCAATGGTGAATTAGAGGAAGAAATATATATGGAACAACCCGCTGGTTTCATAATGAAAGGCCAAGAAGAAAAGGTATGTCGAATTTGGGGGTCGATATATGGCCTTAAGTAGTCGTCAAGACAATGGTATATATGTTTTTCATAATGCCATAATGGCATATGACTTTACAATGATAGATGAGGATCATTGTGTATATATCAAAAGATCCAAGGATCAATTTGTGATCATATCATTATATGTTGATGATATACTGATTGCCGGAAACAATATGGAGTTTGTTAATACTGTCAAGAGTTGGTTGTCTTCCAACTTTGAGATGAAGGACATGGGTGATGTTGCATATATTCTTGGAGTTAAGATTTCGAGATTGTAAACCCATAAACACTCCTATTGCAAAAGGTGAAGGATTGAGCCATAAACTGTGTCCAAGGACTCCACAAGAAAAGGAACAAATGAAACATGTTCCTTATGCTAGTACTGTTGGAAGCTTGATGTACGCTATGATGTGTACAAGACCTAGCATATGTTTTGCAGTTGAAATGGTGAGTAGATACCAATCCAATTCAGGTCTAGCACAATGGAAAGCCGTTAAAAGAATACTGAGGTATCTAAAGGGGACTGCTGATTATACGATGAGTTATCAAGGAAAGGATCTGCAACTCTAAGGCTATCCTGATGCTGATTGGGGAGGAAATTTAAATGAAAGGAAATATACCTCTGGGTTTGTTTTCTTACCGAATGATGGCACCATATGTTGGAGCTGTAAGAAACAAAAGTGTATAGCCTTGTCCATGATAGAAATTGAGTTCGTGGCATTATCAACAGCAGTATAAGAAGATGTTTGGCTTAAGAGATTATTGGATCATTTAGGTGTTATTGGAAGTGCTGCAGATTTGTTATTTGTTAACTGTGATAGCCAAGCAGCAAAAGCGTACACTAAAGATCCAAAATATCATGGCAAGACCAAACATATAGATACCAAGTATAATTTTGTCAAGGATATAATTGCACGAAAAGATGTGAACTAAGAGTACATACTACGCATAGAATGGTAGCAGATCCTATGACAAAGCCAATACCTAGAGATGTGTTTTGTGGCCATATGAAATCTCTAGGATTGCGTAGAGGCTAATGTACCGAATATTGTAATTTCTCTAAGTGTTCACAATTTGATGAATTTGTGTTTTCATCATTAATGCCTATGAATCTTTATTTGATCTTTATGCATCTTAATACTCAGTGCATTATTTTGAGAAAGTATGTCGGACAGATATAAGATTAGCCTACTCACACGGGTAATCGCCTCTATTTACTGTGTGATAAATAGAGATGAGACTGTTTTTAAGCTTATTATCTAGGTGATAATCGAGAGCTCAAGCTTAAAATATGTATGTCGCCTTAACTAAGTGTTAAGATGAGGACATAATACTAAAGATGTCCGAAAGTAAAATACCCCACATATTTTACCTTATCTGTCTAAGATGCCGATGTGAGTTCGATGAATTTTGTGAATGAGTAGATACGTGAACTCAAGTTAGACATTGGGTATGTCTCGAACTATCATCTGTACGGTATTGAAAGTGTAGACATACGCTCCATGGGAAAGGAGTTAATACCGTAATACGTATTTCATACTACGTATGTATGAGGCGACCAATAAGAGTGACAAAAGTTTGATCTCAACTTTTATGTCGTGTGAGACTCTTGAGGAAGAGAGTTCCTCAATTTTTTTGTCCCCTCATGACTTTTACTTATTCTCAAGATTTCTATTTAGTGTTTGCTATCTTAGGATGTTGCCAATGGTCATGAGTGATTCGATCTAATGGGGCATTTCTAGAAAAGCAAGCTGGACTGAAATTGAGAGTTTGAAGGAAAGAGGAAGATCGATTTTGGAGAATCACATTGTAGTTTTGTATTCACCGGTTAACCAATTATGACTGTCTTTGTGATAATCATAATTGTGAATACAATAAATATATCATTGTTTAAAAGAGATCAAGAGAGATATAAATGTGATCGATCGATCTAGGGTACGCATACTAAATCTACTCAGAATGTGATGCCCATTATGAGCTGCTATATATTCCTAACGTATGTATGGCAACAAGCTCTCAAAGTATGCTGGTCGCACGGATTATTCACCTGGTATGAATGTTGAAGAGAGGAAAAGAGGATTCTGCTCGGCCTACCATGTTAAGTGAGAGTCTATGATGGATTTTCTCTCGGTGGGGCTGAGTATGGAATGTCCGCCCATGTTGGTTTTGGACTACCATGTGCGAGTGGGAGATGATGGATTTATGAGATGGGCTTAAGGCCTATCCGCTCAAGTTGGGCCCAGAAAGTCCAGCCCACGGGAAAAAGGGCCCGTGGAAAGAATGGGGTATAAAAGGGAGAGAGAGAGAGAGAGAGAAGACGTTGGTTGGAATTATAATTCACGCACGTCTTTTCTCTCCCGCGTTCTCTCTCAAAAGGAATAGTAGGCATACGGCTTCCAATTCTTCCCTTCAAGGCTTCATTGGATCGAATTCGACCGGATTCTCTTCCTCCATTGGCGTCGGTGTTTAATCTGTGGATAACAAGGTACGCTCGAATCCGTGGTGTGCTTTACGATCGGTGATACGTGTCGTTTTCTTAGGCTTCGCTTCCGCATTGATTTAGGGGTTCGATTTAGTGTCGAATCCGGTTTTCGGGGATCCGTTATTCCCAACATACGGCAAAGTCGTAAACTTTTTAATTTTATCAATTTAGTCTTATATTTTTTTGATGATTTGCTAATATAGTTCTTTTGGTTAATTTTGGCCAATAGTCATTATCGTCAACTCGACCGTTTTACATAATATGTCCAACGCTGATGTGAATGTTTTTTGTAATTTTTTCTTTTATTTTTTCATCTCTCCCTCAACTGGGCCACAGCAATGATTGGCAAAGGTCATTGGCCACAAGGGCAGTCAGGGACACCATTAGGTGAGGGCCTACGAGTGAGGGCTTTGCAATAGATGATCTTAGTTATCCATCTCTTGGGTCCCAAACCAACGGTGGAATATTTAGAAAATAATAATAATAATAATAATAATAATAATAAATAAATAAATAAATAAATAAAAAGATTAAACAATCGTAAGAAAGTTGGGATTAAATTGACCAATTGTTGGAGGATTCACTGTCCATTCTTTTCCGATGTGCGGCCAAAGAGTAGTGTGGCTTTATGTCCTTCAACATGTAATGATGGTGGTTGAGAGTCCACTCTATCTGCGGAAGAATGAACACGAAAGCATTAGCTCCTTTGAATGATTGGCACATGCCAACAATGCCAGGCATCTCCGAAATGAAAATTTCCACATTGAATGATTTTTAAAATGTATTAGCCCCAGGCTCCAAGCTCGTAAAGTACGGTCACGGAAAAGATGACCTCATCTCGCATCTAATAGACTATCTCAAAATTGCTCTGCCTAAGGGCTTGCACATACTGGGAGGCCATTAGTCTATAGGATTCCAATTTTAGAATAAAATGCCCATCCATACTGAAGGCTTTATTAGATTTGGGCTTAAGGCAAGCTGGGCCCAAAAAGCCCGGCCCACGGGAATATGGCCCGTGGAAAGAATGGGGTATAAAAGGGAGAGAGGGAGAGAGAGAAGACGTTTGTTGGAATCAGAAATTACGCACGTCTTTTCTCTCCCGCGCGTTTTCTCTCTCAAAAGGAACAATAGGTATACGGCTTCTAATTCTTCCCTTCAAGGCTTCATCGGATCGACCGACCGGATTTTCTTCCTCAATCAGCGTCGGTGTTTAATCTGTGGCTTAAAAAGTACGCTTGACTCCGTGGTGTGCTTTAGGATCGGTGATACATGTTGTAATTCTGGGTTCGTCTTCCGCATTGATTTAGGGTTCGATTTAGTGTCGAATCCGGTGTTTCGGGGATCCGTTATTCCCAACACATACAAATACAAGTACAAATGTCTAGTCATTGTTTCAAGTTTAGCTTGACATTCATGGTGCGTTTATTTAAAAGAAAATCAATTATTTGGAAAATATTTATCAAAAATTGATCGGTTGCATCCCTTACAAAATGATGAATGAATTTTTTCATCATCCCTTACAAAATGATGAATGGATTTTTTTCATCATTCACGAAATATTTAAACATAAAATTTTTGTCGATAACGAAAGCATTTTTCATTGACTAATTACTTCAAGTAATCATTTTTAGAAAAATATTTTCTAAATTATTTATTTTCAACGAAAAGAAACAGACTTCAAATTACATTTGAATTAGTGCATTTGTTTAAGTACTTGTATATCAAGCCTCCATGACTTTTTCATTATGATTTAATCACCTTTTGTGATCTAAGGATCCTTTTGTTAGAATTGGTCAATAAGAATAATGATTCATTTCAACGTCACTCTAACTTGTCAAAGTTGACACTGGCCCTTTTCGAACACCTAATACATAAAATAAGGTTTGCCAAAGAAATAATATGGTTGGATTCTTCTCAAGTTTTTCCACACCTAATGCATAAAATAAGATTCGTTAGCGATTTGAAGATGCCTTCTTAATTTCCATTACTGTCCGAATCACGATGGTTGAAAGCCCCCATGTTATTTATCAGAATATTAGGATGGTCCTAGATAAACATCGTTTGGCATTTCCTTCAAACGATTGTTCACATTGCATAAAATCTCTGTCTTAAAAAGTGCAAGAAAATTCAAGTAGATAGTTGTCGCTCTTGCTGCACCAATTGGTATAGCTATGCCCTGGTGCAACCATTTTCACTACTTCAACTTTGATGATTCAGATACGTAGATTCGATTATGCTAATTTAATTGCTAGTGTAGTTATTGAATTAACCTATTTCAAATATCTTCGCTTTTATCTTATTTAAGACATTGAGACGTACAGACCTTTGCTTTCTCTTATTAACACGAACTGTTTAAAAGATTGGCCACTACTAATTTCAGGACTAATTTCTAATTTTCCAGTTAAACTATAGTTTTATTTAATCTTAACACATTTTATACTTTGCATGCCATTTATAGTAGAGGTTATTATAATATGAGTTTTTCTCTAAATCCAATTTCCACCCAATGCTACTTTCAAATTCCAACTTCAATTATTAATGAAATCTAATTTTATAACTGTAATGAGTTTAGTCGAAGTTTTACGAATGTATTTCCTTAAATTTTATATTTTGAAAACTAATAAAAGGCTATCCCCAATTTCTTATTTAAGTAATGGAGTTTCCGTTTAACTTCCATTTCCCATTTCTATTTCTATTTACCATTAAAATTGCTATATAGTTGAGAATACAACTTATATTTTAATTTTAATTTAGTTTCCTGTTTCGTCTTTTCTTCATATTGAAATATAATTCAAGCTTTCAATTGTTTGACTGGAAACGCGCTCATGTGCAGGTCTGACAAATGTAGATGGACGCGACTTCCCGGAGTAAGCCTAGGTACTGCATAGTATTTGAGCAACTTCCATTTGGTACTTCCGCTTCCAAATTTATCTTCTTCAAGCCGCTTCATCATCCAAAATGAAAGGGACTCTTATTCATCCTCACCGATCGAACTCAGAACTCTCTCCAACGACTAACAAAAGTTCAGTGAAGGCTCTTCAATGACTAGGATGATTAACACAATACTGACCCTCTTGGATCTCAAGTAAGGAAGTGTTTTAGATGGATGTTTTCGGGGTGCTGCTCTTCACTCTTTTGTCCCTCAAGTAAGGAAGTGTTTTAGATGGATGTTTTCGGAGGTGCTGCTCTTCACTCTTTTGTCCGAATCGCTGCGTACTTCTAATCTTTTTGCTATACATTTCCTAAAGGATAACGACATCGAAACAAGACATGCGTAGAATTTCACAAACATGGCAGCACACGCGAGACAAACTAGACTTTGGTACCATGTCAATCCAAAATATTAAGTCAATATGTGGATGAAAACCGTATGTATATAAAGGCATATAAATCCGTAGATAAATGATGTGAGATGTTTTAACATCACGAGAGATGCCATATGAAAATTTGGATTGTTTCTCATGTCACGAGATAGAATACTACTCGATCTACCATGGAGAGTCCATCAAAAGGAAACATAGATATCTATCTACATGGTTAACAAAATACAAACTTTATTACTATGTTACGCAACCAAATATATGCAAACTTAACTTGAATTTCAAATTTTGAATTGCGGCAATGACTCTAATTATTTTCCTATGAACGTGGTTTTTCGAAAAAAATTCACGGATCTTTCAAAGAAGATATGGCAACCTATTTGGCCAGTACTTTAAAGTATTCAATTTAGACAACCGAATGCATACTCATGAAAGTCTGTCGTCTATTGCAAACAAAGAATTACCAAGTCTAGCCCTTTGAGTTTTTTGTCGCAAAAGAATATTTGGGTATTGATGAGCAAGTTCTATTGCGTATCAATGAAGAGAGCACTCATGTAGATGTATGCAATACTCATTTTATGGCCCCACACAAAAGGAAAAAAAAAAAAAAATAGGTATCCAAAATGGACCTTTTCCCCCAAAAACATTATACATGTGCCTCACATTGCAAAATAAATCCTTCTGCCCTGCTCTTATCATTTCTCCGAACAAAAAGGAGTACCATTCAACTGAAACTTCATATCGAATTCTAACAGGATAACGATTTCATCAATAGGCAGTGACTTCCCTCACTAATCTTCAAGTTTCTGGCTCTCAATAGATAATACGGGTTTTTCTTTTGTCGGCAGATAATACACGGTTTAACGCCTCAAGATGATGAAAGGGAATAGAGTCGACTTTAAATGGCATCCTTCATCTTCCTTTATTCGTTTGTCATCTCTGCAAAATAAAAGTTGAAGAGTTCGGTTGGAAATTATTGCCATTACGTTCATATTGCAGTCTCATTCGGGAGCATTAAGAGCATTTTTTTTTTTTTTTTGGAAAAGAACACCAAAAACTCAAAACTTTACCTAAAATGACAGATTTACCCCAAACTTTTTTTTGTGAAATGAAAAACCCCAAACTTTGCAAACTGTGACACATTTACCCCATTAAAGGCATTTTCGTCTTATTTTTTCTGTTTTTTCTTTTATTTCTTTTATTATTTTTTTCTTCTTCTCTCCGCCGCCCCGGCGGAGGGAAGCCGGCGCCGGCGAGGGTCGCCCTCGCCTGGGCCGACGCCGGCGAGGGGTGCCCTCGCCCGGGCGACGCAAGCGAGGCCGCCCGCTGCGTCGGGCGAGGGCCTCCCCGGCAAGGGTCGCCCTCGCCCGGGCCGACACCGATGAGGGGTGACCTCGCCCGACGCAAGCGAGGGCGGCCCTCATCGGCATCAAGCGAGGGCCTCCTTGGCGAGGGGTGCCCTCGCTGACGCAGCCCTCATCGGTGTCGGGCGAGGGCCTCCCGCCAGATCTAGCGAGGGTCTAGCGAGGGTCCGGCGAGGGCACCCCCGCCGGCCCCCGTGAGGGCCGCCGCCCGACGCAGCGAGGGCGGCCCGCGTCGGCGCCGAGCAAGGGAGGCCCGCCGACGTCGGGCAAGGGTGCCTCGCCGATGGGCGAGGGTCCGGCGAGGGAGGCCCTCGCCCGATGCCGAAGGGGGCCCCGCCCAACGCCGGCGAGGGCGGCCCGCCGGACGCGGCCTCCCTCCGCCGTGAGCCGGCGGAGGGAAGAAAGAAGAAAAAGAAAAAAAGTTTTTAAAAGTAAAATGACAAAAATATCCCTATGATTTAGGGTAAATGTGTCACAAAAATGAAAGTTCGGGTTTTTTATGTCACAAATGAAAATTTGGAGTAAATATGTCACGGTTAGCAAACTTCGTGGTTTTTCATGTCACGTAAAAGTTTGGGGTAAATTTGTCACTTTTGGCAAAGTTTAGGGTTTTTGGTGGTTTTTTCCTTTTTTTTTCCTCTAGTAGTAATAGTAAATAAGGGTGCGAATGATAACGTTTCTGTTTTTTTTGTTCCAGGAACAAAAACAAAAAAAGTGTTTCGTTCGGAACAATTTTTGAACAAAAGAACGCGTTTGGTAACGTTTTGTTCCGGGAATAAAAAATGAATAAAAACACGTTTGGTAAATTTTATTCTTTTTTGTTTCTTTTAATTTTTAAACATTTTTATTTTATTTTTCATTTTTTCCTTTCTTTTTTGTTTTTTTTTTCGGCCGGCCATCGGCCTCCGGCGACCGGCCGACGGGGCGGGCACCTCACCTGCAGATCCGGTGAGGCCGAGCCTCGCCGGGGCCTCGCCTTGGTCGGGCGAGCTCGGCCTCGCCCCATCCGGCGAGCTCGGCCGCCCGCATCCGGCGAGCTCGGCCTCGCCGGATCTAGGCGAGCTTAAGCTCGCCCGACCATGGCGAGGCTCGGCCTCGCCGGATCCGGGCGAGCCCGAGCTCGCCCAACCAAGGTGAGGCTCGGCCTCGCTGGGGCCGAACGCTCCGGCGAGGTCGCCGACCCTCGACGGCGGCGTCGCCCCGACAATGGCCGCCGGCCATGGCCGAGGCTCGGCGACCGGCCAAAGAAAAAAAGAAAAAAAGAAGAAGAAAAGAAGAAGAAAAGAAAAGAGAGAGAAGAAATTTTTGTTCTTTTTTAGCTTCAAGAAGTATTTCTTTTCTCCGTAAACAACTTTTTTGTGTTTCTTTTTTGCTCCAATTTTGTTCCGGAACAAAAACAAAAAGAACAAAACGCAACCAAACGCGTTTCTGTTCTTTTTTTTTTGTTCCCGGAACGAAATCCATACGTAGTGTTCCGAAACGTTTCTTTGGAGCGTTTCCATGCACGCCCTAACTTTCTCCCTGTATCTCATCACAAGCGCATCCATACAATTATTTTCGTCAAAATCATTGAGAATAAGAACTTTTTTAATAGATAACCTATCTTTAATTGTTATTCCCTTCATTAATATGTCAATTTCCTTTTACGGATGTTAGAGATCAATGATTTTGCAAGCACCCAAGGCCCTTGATATTAGAAGTTTCTTGGCTATTCTGCACCAATTCCTTGGATATTATAGAGAATCCTTCCATTTGTTGATAGCCCTCCACTCTATATTAATTTATATGTTTGCGACAATACCCAGGGAATAAGAATGTGATACAAATAAGGAGATACAAGGAAAGTCGAGATTGGCTAAGGGCGTGTTTGATAGCCATTCTATTCTCAAAATCAATTTTTGCTCGAAATATTTTTTTTGATTATATTATCGGGAACAATTTCTAAGCATTTGAAGACACTTGTTAAATTGCCTAAAATTTCTATTCTCGGAATAGAAATGCATTTGATAAAACCCTTAAAATTTTTAATCCGAATCATTTTCTTTAACCTTTTAATACTTTTATTAATTTTTTCTTTTTCTTTTTCCCTTTTCATCTTCTCCTCGGTGACCCGAGCCACGGCTCTTCTAGCCACCGGCGATGCTTAGCCTCACCAAGTGATCGCCAAGTCAACGTTGCCCAACCAAGAAGAGGGTGACCTAGAGGTGGCCAGCAAGGCTTGGCCTCGTGCAACTAAGGCAAGGCCAAGTCTCGCCAGGTCATCGTCGAGTGGGCCTCGCTTGCCCAACCATGACAAGGCTCGGCCAACGAACCTCACCATGGCTCGAGAGGTTGGCGACCAGCCAAAAAGGAAGAAGAAAAAAAAAAAAAAAAGAGAGAAAGAAAAAGAGGAGAAAAGAAAAAATCATGCTTGATTCTCTGATCGTTTTTGAGAATAAGAAGTAACTTTATTCTACTTCTTAATTCTATTTCAATCTATTTTCAGAAAAAAAAAAAAATAGATTTTTGTTTTTGGAAAAAAAAATTATCAAATGAATTTTTGCTCTTTTTTTCGAAAAATAAAAGGATAAAATCAATTGTTCTCATAAGGATTACCAAATAAAGTTTAAATATACAGAGTCAGGGAACATTTTGCTAGAATTGGTCAATAAAATGATTCACTCCAGCCTGTGAAAGTTGTGTCTTTTTACACCAAAAGTGGGCCCTTCCTAACCCAATTCTTCTCTCTTTCTCTCCACCATCAAACGCGCAAATGAAAAGAAGAGCAGTACAATTGCGGGGTGAAAAATAAGCCAGTGGAATTCTAAAGAGATGGGAGCAATCGAGCTGCTTTGGGTGACTATATTAAAAGAAACTCTTCTTGTTCTATTTTTGTATTTTGAAATTTTAATTATCCTATCTTCGTGGGTTACTTCACACCCAACTAACCACAAATTGTAAATATCATCTTTCATTGGACATTCCAACAACACGTTTCTCGGTAAATGTCCAGTCTTTGTCCGCAAATTGCAGAGACAACACTGCATGAGACACAGCTTGCGTCTTTGCCTGTACACATGATTGTAGTGTCACTTTGGGGGTTGGGTGGCACGGTCGGGGCTATTTCGGAGAAAGCCGCCCCCGGGTCTGTTTCCTGTGCTGTCCAAATCTGTAAAAATTGCAAAATAAAAGTTTGGGAAAATATGGCAATTTTCAATCGGGACATGTTTTTTTTTTTTTTTTTTTTTTGGGTACAATCGGGACATGTTTGGGGGCAGAAAATCCCATCGTTCTGGGGTTGGCCGCGTGAAAAGGGACAAAGGCGGCTCTCTGTTCTAATTACCACGCAGTTTCTTTGAAACCGAGCACTTTGCCCCGCCAAACGCGGGCACATGGACTAGATTTACAGCTCTCTTCGATTCCTCTCTCTTCGCGAAGCAGGTATCGTCCGCGTGAACACAACTCAAGCACCGGTAGACCAGGTGAATTTCCCGTAGGATTCACCTCATTCATCTATACACGTGTGTCACAAGCAGATCGTTGAGACCATGGACCGTCCTGACACATGAGCCAAGGTGATTCAGCATCTTTTTCTTACTAATTGACTCGTGCTTCACTACAGACGATATCATCAGTCCGTCCGTGCGAGTCATGTGACCACCGACAGCCGACAGCTCTGCGCTCCATCCACCGTAATCATGGTCCCCTGTCCTTTTCCCTCTGCTCCTCCTCTCCCGCCCTATCAATTGCATTTGTCTTTATGATGCTACCAAAATTCCCAAATGCACCTCTTAACGAGGAATTTTTCCTTTTTCCTTTTTTGGTATTGATTTTAATGATAATCAGGGCTGAGGGCCTCTCTCCATTGCTAAAACAATTGAGTGAATTAACTGAGTCAAGCCCCAACACCCTCAGCCATCTGCAACCACAAATCTGTGGCCATGTGAGGGTGGGAACCTCTGTTGCTCGCAACTTCCATGGACATAGGTCGTGAGCTCTGCGAGGAAAGAAAAAGAGACGAACGCGTAGAAGACGACTCAAGTGGGCCAGGCGTTAACTCACCAACGGATTGATGCACGAAGTTGAGGGCTCGTGATGGTGATGGGTGGGTGACAAGAAGTAGTGATTCTGTCAAAAATCCTAAACTATATTCGCTATGATACTAATTATTTAATTTTTTTGTATCATCAAAAATCTAAATTTGTATCAGTAACCCAAAAGTACATTTTATTAAAGTTCAGTCCGATATGGTCATTAAAAATCTAATGTGCCCGTATGTTGATCCCTGTTTGCTGCTATGCAGGGTGATCTTACATCACTTAAGAGAAATCTTTGACCTGCTTGATAACTGCCACAACTCTCCTCACCTCATAAAACGTTTTTTGAGGCTAAGTCCCCCCCCCCAGATTGGTATCAGAGGTAGATCCAGGTGTTTGTTGATCCATGTCCGCTGCTATGCAAGACAATCCCACGTTGCTTGAGAGTAGCCCTTTGACTTGCTTGATAACCCTTGTGATTCCCTTCGCCTCACAAGACATCTTTTGAGGTTGAGTCCCCCAACAATAATTAAATGACGACGTCTTTTGAGACTGAGTCCCCCAACAATAGACAAACGGAACTGATGTAACTTGGGAGAATTCATCGAAATTCAATTTTTTTCCCATGTTAGTAGTACTTTAAACTATCATTAGTGACCCAAAAATACCTTCTATCACAGTTACATCCAAGACGAGTCTTAAAATCTAATGTGGTGGCTCATTAAGACGGGATATAATGTGACTTTAGTCTTGTCCAAAGTGACTGTAGACAATTTGTCAAAGTTTAAGTTTTTAAATAACTAAGCCTCCATGA
This sequence comes from Eucalyptus coolabah, assembly GCA_014182585.1. NCBI lineage: Eukaryota > Viridiplantae > Streptophyta > Magnoliopsida > Myrtales > Myrtaceae > Eucalyptus > Eucalyptus coolabah. The sequence continues at coordinate 51,233,766 of CM024627.1, read as the reverse complement.
CGACAAGTTGTCTCTGACAATTTTGAGGATTCTGGAAGTGATATAATCCGGAGATGCAGTTCTTTGAATGATCAAAGGGACTAATTCCTGTCTATTTTTAACCGAAGAGCTCCAGGCTTAATTTGAACTGAATATACAAAATAAATTAGCTTCGACTTAACTTTAAGAATAGTGGAATGGATTATATTCTTGCTTTGCTTTTATCCTTTTTCGCTATGTGCTTGAGACCTTACATTCGTCCATCTTCTTTTTAGCATTTCGATTTGTTCTTCTCCTTTCCGGGACAAGAAAGCATATGAAGGGATATGACTACTCACGTTGAATCTCTTTATTGTTGTCATGCATTATATGGTCTATCGTCATACAAATCCGACTTTTATCAACGACTTCTTTCTTCTTGTTTTTTTTTTTTTTTTTGGTCTGGATTTATCAATGACTTTAGTGTGCAAACACTTACACGATTTTTTTCCGAAGGGTAATACTTTCACAAAAAAAGAAGAAAAATGAAATCGTCCTCACGCTCTTACTTCCTTTTTTAACTTAGGGTCAGTTTGTTTGATAAAAAAATCATTTTTGGAAAAATATTTTTCCATATTTTCTAGTATTTGAATTAAATAAAATTATTTGATTGATGGAAAACGACTATTATGAACTAAAAATAATAAGCTTAGAGAACACGACTTGGCAAGGAGGAATGTTTTCCTTATTTTTCTTGTGCATTGAAGTGAGAAGAATATGATTCACTAATGCTCAATTTTTCTACATTCCCAAAACCACAATCATATATAGTACCTTACAAATATGGTTTCATAATTTCTATCCTAATTTCTTTGTAATCGTTATTATTTTGATGGATTACATAATAAACAAAGACGATATTGATTTGAGCTTATTAGTCATTTCATGTTACTTTTAATAATACAAGCCACCCTTAGTAGAATCATTTATAACCAATCACGATAAAATCATTTTTTTTTTTACTTCTTTTCACCATAATCAATTTTTTTCTAATTTACCTTCTCCAAAATTGAATTTCCTAAAAACAATTTCTCCGCGACAAGAAAATCCTCATCAAGATAAACAAACCCTAAGAGTTTGTTTTTATATAATTTTCGATTTTCAAATGACAGTATTTGATCGAGGAAATCGCGAGATGAAATTATGAATATGTGAATTGGAGATTGATTTGTTATAATTTGATTTTTGCGGATGAACGAGAGAACGATGTACAAAGTGATCTAGTGACATTTGTTTTGACTTTTTGATTAAATCTCTACGTTTATGAAAGTCTGGTTGTGAGGCACAAAGTTCCAAAAAAAATGAATCATTGGTGTGATTCCTTCTTGAGCAAAGCTGGTTCATCATGGATTGTTGATAGTCCAAGTCTTTGTTGACCTTGACTTTGCCCTTCCAATCCCCCCCCGGGGGCACGGGCTGTTCTTTCATTTGTTTTTTTTCTTTGGAGTGTGGTAGCTCATGCAAATTTTAATCAAATGATTATATTTCGATGCAAGGCATAACTATATATGTATACCGTACTTTCATACTTTTCTATTTACTTAAATTAGAGAGTATCAACTTTTCTATTGATTAATATCACAATAGACTGGATTATTTAAAGATCAAAGCAATTATGAATAGATGGTATTTATTTGCAAGTATTTTTTTAAGTTTGTAGATCAATTTCGTGGTAACTAAACATTTTGTGTTTCACAATAGAAAAATAGCCACTTTGCAACGGAAGTTTCACAATACTAACTCAACAACAACCAAGATAAGTTGTATCTACCAAAATCAGCTTATAGCAACCATTCTTTAGCCAACCAAAGTCACTCATAAAGCGTTGGCACGTATGACATCATAAGATTTCCATGGTCTGGATTACAATCAATCCAATGAAGAATAAACCAAGCATTGCCTCCCCTCCATTGATCTCACTTGATCTTCGAGAAACAATTCAAGCGTGAAAAAAGTTCATAAGCCCTACTAATCAAACGCTTCTAGATAGAGAAAAAAGAATTTATCAAATGGTGGCTGCCTATCAATCAACTATCAAAGCAATTAACCCACCGGGGACCTCCACTGTCATTCACGATGGGTGCGAATGGTAATGTTTCTTCTTTTTTTGTTCCGAGGAACGTAAACAAAAAAAGTGTTTCTATTCCGGAACAATTTTTGAACAAAAGAACGCGTTTGGTAACGTTTGTTCCGGAATAAAAATGAATAGAAACACGTTTGGTAAATTTTATTCTTTTTTGTTTCTTTTAATTTTTTAAACATTTTTATTTTATTTTTCATTTTTCCTTTCTTTTTTATTTTTTTTCTTTTTTCGGCCGGTCACCGGCCTCTGGCGACCGGCCGACGGGGCCGGCAGCCTCGCCCAGCCACGGCAAGGCTCACCGGCCCTCGGCGAGGCTCGGCCTCGCCAAATGCGGGCGAGCCCGAGCTTGCCTGACCAAGGCGAGGCTCGGCCTCGCCGGGGGCCGGGCGACGCTCCGCGAGGTCGCCGACCCTCGACGGCGTTGCCGGCCCTCGACGGCCGGTCGCCGGCCATGGCCGAGGCCGGCGACCGGCCAAAGAAAAAGAAGAAAAAAAGAAGAAGAAAAGAAGAAGAAAAGAGAAGAGAGAGAAGAAATTTTTATTCTTTTTTGGCTTCAAGAAGTGTTTCTTTTCTCCGTAAACAACTTTTTTGTGTTTTTTTTTTTTGCTCCAATTTTGTTCCGGGAACAAAAAGCAAAAAATGTAAACGCAACCAAACGCGTTTCTGTTTTTTTTTTCTTGGGAACAAAATCCGTACAGAAGTGTTCCGAAACGTTTTTTTGAGCGTTTCCATGCACGCCCGATGAAACTGGCCCACGAGAATCCAAGGAAAATCTCATCAAAAAGCAAAGTGATAATGAAAAGATATAAAGCAATACGACAAATAAAGAGAAGACGGGTCAATCCTAATGTGGGAAAGAAGGCCCGCCAATGCTTTAACGTGCCTTTGTGTTGTCGGCAAGGTCTTTTCCCCGTGCCAATGACAAGTTGTCTTTGACAATTTTAGGATCCTAGAAGTGATATAATCCAGAGATGGGGTTCTCTGAATAATCAATGGGATGAATTCCTGTCTATTTTAACCGAAAGAGCCTCAAGCTTAATTTGAAACTAGGTATACAAAATAAACGAGCTTCAATTTTAACGGGGTAAAGCCATCAAAAACTCCAAACTTTGCTTATCGTGACACATTCATCCTAAACCATTTTTTGTGACACCAAAAATCCCAAACTTATTCCTATGTGACACATTTATCCTAAACTTGTACAGTATGACACATTGATCCCAAATTTCTTCTTGTGATACCAAAAACCCATTATCATAAAATTTTGGTGTCATAGAAAAATGTTTGAAGTTTTTGTGTCACAAAAAAAGTTGGGTAAATGTGTTACACTAATAAAAGTTTGAGATTTTTTGTATTAAGAAAAAAGTTTGGGGTAAATGTGTCATATGAGTATAAGTTTAAAGTTTTTGATGTCATGGAAAATAGTTTAAACTAAATGTGTCACAATGAGCAAAGTTTGAGATTTTTATGGCTTTTTACTTTTACTTTCAGAAAAGTGGAATGGAATATATATTCTTGCTTTGCTTATGTCCTTTGTCGCTACACTATTGAGACCTCAACATTCGTCCACCTTCTTGTTAGCATTTCACTTTTGTGCTCCTCTATTTCGGGACAATAAAGAATATGAAAAGATAGGATCCTTCACTTTGGATCTCTTTATTGGCAAGAATTATATGATTTATCGTCACACAAATCTGACATTTATCAACGACTTCTTCTTCTTTCATTTTTTCGATTCGAATTTATCAAAGACTTTAGCTTGCAAACACTTGTACACTTTTGTTCCCAAGGGTAATGCTTTCCCAAAAAAAAAGAAAAAGGAGATGGAATTTCCCTCACATTCTTCCTCCTTTATTTAACTTAGGGTCAGTTTGTTTAATGAAAAATCACTTTTGGGAAATTTTGGTACTTTCTAGTGTTTGAATCACGTAAAGCTATTCAATCCATAAAAAACATTTACCGTGAGCTAAAAGTAATGAGCTTAGAGAAAATGACTTGACAAGGAGAAACGTCTTCTCTTATTTATATCCTAATTTCTTTGTAATCGTTGTTATTTTGATATTTTATAGAATAAACAACGATGACATCAAATCACATTTATTAGTGATTACATGCTATGTTTAATTATACAAGCCACCTTAAATGAATTCACTTATTATCAATTACGATAAAATCAATTTCTTCAACTTGTTTTTGGCACAATCAAAATTTTCTGATTTACTTTTTATGAGGTCGAATTTCCTACAAACATTTTCCCACGACAAAAAAATTCTCAGCGAGATAAACACACCCTAAGAGTTTGTTTCATATGATGTTATTCGATCAAAGGAAATAGTAAGATGTAATTATCAATGAATAAGAGAATTGGAGATTGATTTGTCGTCGTGTGATTTTTGCGGGCGAATGAGAGAACAATGAGTCAATGTTGGATTTTACAGAGTGATCTTAGTGATATATATATATATATATATATATATATATATATATATATATATTTGGATAAAATCTCCCCGTTTATGGAAGCCTGACTGTGAGGAAGAAAGTACCAAATAAATGAAATATTTGTGTGATTCCTCCTTGAGCAAAGCTGGTTCATTGTGTACCATCAGTCCAAGTCTTTGACTTTGACCTTCTAATCCCATGAAGCCACCCTCGCCGTACACTGTTCTTTTATTTATTTATTTTCTTTGGAGAGTGGTAGCTAATGCAAGTTTTAATCTAATAATTGTATTTCGATGCAACGCAAAATTATATGTATATCATACTTTCCAACTTCAGATCAATTTTGTGGTAATTAAAAATTTCTATGTTTCACAATAGAAAAATAGCTACTTTACAACTAAAGTTTCACAATAGATGAGCTGCATCTACTAAAATCAGCTTCTACCGACCGTTCATTAGCCAACCAAAGTCACTAGTGCTAGCATGTACAATATCTTAAGCTTTTCACAATTCGGATTATGATCAATTCAATTATGACCTGAACCAAGCATTGCTCCTCCTCCATTGATCTCACTTGATCTTTTCTTTGAGAAACAATTCAGACATGGAAAAAAGTTCGGAAGCCCTACTTGTCAAGTGTTGTTGGGCCAAAATAAAAAATAAAAAACGAATCATTGATCAGAGGGTGGCTGCCTATCAATCAACTGTCAAAGTAATTAACCCACCGGGGACCTCAACCATCGTTCACGGCGAAACTGGCTCACAAGGATCCAGGGAAAATCTTGTCAAAATAGCAAAGTGATGGTGCAAAGAAATAAAGCAACAAAAATATGGGGAAAAAAAAAGATGGGGTCATCCTAATGTGGAAAAGAAGTCCCACCAATGCTTTAGAGTGTGCCTTTGGTAGTGCAAGTCTTCGTAGACTTGGGTAAATCATTGGTGTGATTCCTTCTTCAACAAGCCGGTGCATCATGGATTGTTGGCAGTCCAAGTCTTAGTAGACTTTGACTTGAGTCAGTCATTCGTTTCAGTCTTCTTGCACCGCCCGCAGCTATTCCGTCTGATATTTTCTCTCTTTGTGAGAGTGGTAGCTAATGCTAATAGAGAGGCGCAGGGAGCTTAGGTTTTAGATTGTTGGCCTCCGTATCAAATTTTCACATCAACCGATCTCATGCAATTCTTAATTTAGTGATTGTATTTTGATGCAACGCAAAACTATATGTATGTGGCATATTCCATTCCATTTAGTTAAATTAGATGGTTCCAATTTTTTTATTGATTGATGACATGATTGGCTGGTGTTTGTTTGCAAGTATTTTTTTTTTATTTTCTAAATCAATTTTGTGGTAACTAAACATTTCATGTTTCACAATAGAAAATAAAATTTGCTAAATTCGGAGGTGTAAAATTGTTATATTCCGAAATTCTTGAGTTCTTAGGTCTTTTCAAGCATAAACCTAAGTGTAACACAAAAAAATTAAGATTGAAGTTATTAATCACGATGAGTTAAAAAAACTCTTGGGAAGTATAAAATTTGTTTTCCAATAACTTTAGCTTGATTATACTCCACTAAACTTTTGTTTTAGTAAAAACGAAACTCCAAAAGTCTCGCTGTAAATTCTTTTAAAATCAAACTCTTTCCATTCGAATCGAAATTGAGTTTCCTCCGTTAGCTCAAAAGCTTAGGGAAGAAGAGAATATAGGTGGGATCCATTGCCTAAACTCCTCTTCTTTTGAAAGGAAAAGAAAGACTTTTTGTATAGAGACGAGCCTTAATTATGGAGACCTTTGTTCCTTCAACATAGAAATATTAAGGAACTAAAAAGGGAAGACTTTTTTTTTTTTTTTGAATGACTTTTCATGAGGTCATTGAACTCAGAAGCCAAAGATTTGAGTGAATACGCAGAGAATCGCGTGCCAATCTTGCTGCAAAATTGGTCAGTAAGGATACTTCCTCGAGACAACAGTGAGGCTTGTCAAAGTGGACAAATTATTTACGTCTCTTAATGCGGAAAATCACTGGAACATGTGCTGCAGAAATTTCGGATTGAGAATCGATTTTTTCCCCCCAAATAATTCATTCAAAGTCAAGTCAACAAAAGTTGACAACGCCCCATGTGACCACCGAAAGCTGACAGCATCCGCTCCCTCCATCCATAGTCACGACCCCTTTTTTTATGTTTCACTACACTCGATATCAATTGCATTTTTTTTTTGCTGCTGCCAAAAGACCCAAATGCCCTCATGGCGAGGAATTTATTTTTCTTTTTCCTTTTTGGTATTGATTTTAATCATAAACAGGGCTGAGGACCTCTCTCCGTTGATTAGAAAATCGAGTGAATTCACTAGGAAGTATCGAATTCCATGGACATTGGTTATGAGCTTTGCATGAAAAGAAAAAGAGACAAAGGCGTAGAAGATAGACTCAAGCGAGTGAGGCATTAACTCATTGATGGATTGAAGCGTGAAGTTGAGGGCTCGTGATGGCAATGAGTGGGTGGCAAATTCGACGACAACAAGCAGCGATTCCCTAAAAATTCCTAACCTTTATATTCATCACAATGTCAATTATCCAAACTATTTTTTTTTTTTTTGATAAAACAATTATCCAAACTATTTTTTATATCATCAAAATCCAAAACTTGTATGGTAACCAAAAAAATACGTTCTGTCAAAGTTTAGTAAAAGACGAATGTTGAAAATTCGACGTGGTGGTTTGCTTGATCAATGATGAGCTTAAAACTGCACATTTCTTCCTCGCTCCAAATCCCTTGCTCTAACCCCATGCTCCTCAAAGTTTATGAGCTAACCTCCTCAAAGATGCGGGTGAGTGCATGAGCGATGTGAATGTGCCAACATCAGCAAGAGCTCCAAATCTTGATAGAGTACAAATGTTGATTAAACAAACCTATTGGTATTTTGATATCGGGGACATGGAGGAAGCACGAGGTGGTGGAGCCAAGGAGGAAAACTAAAATCTCACTAGATCTAGAGGTGTAAAAATGTTCCCACTTCGGAATTCATAAGTTCTCAAATCTTTTCAGACATAGATCCGAGCGTGACAAAAAAATTAAGATTGAAGTTATTAATCATGTCAAGTTGATGAGTCAAAAAAGACTCTAGGAAGTATTAAATTCCTTGAATTGAGATCAACGAAGATCGAATTGGTATTTTGATAGCTTTAGCTTTGATTATACTCTCCTAGATTTTTGTTTTGGTAAAATGACACTTCAAAAGTCTCATTGCGGATTTTTTTGAAATCAGACTCCTTCTGTTTGAATCAAAATTGAGCTTCCTCCATTATAGCCCAAAAGCTTGGGGAATAAGAGAAAATAGGTGGGATCCTATTGCCTAACTCTTACTCTTTTTAAAGGAAAAGAAAGACTATTCATATTAGATTTGGGCATTAACTATCAAAACTTTTGTTCCTCTACCGTAGAATCTTAAGGTACTAAAAATGAATATTTTTTGAATGACTTTTCGGTAGGTCATTGAACTTAAAAAAAGCCAAAGGATTGACTAATATGCAAAGAGACGGGGGCCAGTTTTGCTGCAAAATCGGTCAGTAAGGATGCTTCCTCAAAGCATTGCTCCAGCCTGTCAAAGTTGACAATTATTACGTTTCTTGACACGACACAGAACATCACTAGACCATGCGCCCCCCCCCAAAAAAAAAAAATCGTTCAGAGTCAAGTCAACAAAAGCAGACATTAACTCCCAAAACAAGAACTTCAGCCGGTCCAGTTTAATGGGCTGAACGGGCCCAAGCCTGATTTAACTCCAAAGCATAAATCCTGGTGGAACTATCAGGCTTGATCTTCATCGAATCACTCCCTAGCAATCAATTAAATTAAAAAAAAAAAAAAAAGATCACGTTTATTTCGCGGCAACCAAGCCTTCGCATTTGACCCCTTGTTGGTGTCAATTAATTGTTCGTCACAAATTGTTGTGGTTGGACGTAAAATCCATACCTTGTGCTGATTATTATACAAAATACTATTAAAATGGAGCACACAAAACCAATGGTATACAAGCAGTTGTAGTGCAATAAATAAGTTCACGAATGTGATGTGACCTATTGAATCTCATTTGGAATCCAACTCAATTAGCATTTCCAAATACCCGATCGAACTTAGAAGCCTCTCCAATGATTGACAAAAGTTCTATGAAGCCTCTCCAATGACTATGATGATTTAAAAATATATATCAACTCCCCCCAATCTCAAGTATGAAGGTTTTCTATTTCATATAATGTTTTCGAAAGTGTGGCTCTTCACTTGGTTAATGCTTGTGGACTATCTATTACAAAAGAAAAGAAAGAGGCAAAAGATAAGAACCTGCGGATAATGTGAGACTATTCCATGTTAAACTTTTAGGATTACAAAAAAATTTGCAACACTGCCATTCATTTCAAATTAAACAATTTGGGTGATTATTTTGGATTTATCTTGACATTGGGTAATGTCGGACCAAGTTCATTTGCAAATGCAAACAATTTTTTATTTAATTAAGAATTGTTACTCCTCCTCTTCAACTTTTGTGAATCCAACTTAAGAGCTGTGTTTTACCCGGAAAACAAATTAGACATGCGTTTACCGATGTACAGTATCCATCCTCTTCATGTCGCAATTTTGTGTTGATTATTGTCGTAGAGGTGATGAGATAAGTGCGGAGATACTTTCATACACACTGTAACAACTACTTTGACGTATATGGTATAATGAAGTTAATGTTCTCTTGAGTGAAGGATGGGCATCGACCAATTTCAAACACAGTAAACAAAGCAGCAATTTATAAAGTATCTCAAATAAATCGCCACATAATAAATTGACAAAATAATACACTACTGCCGCTGCTCCTCCTCCTCCTTGGAGGCATCGGACGACATCTGCTGTTTCGAGGACTTGGCCATGGCAATGCTAAGAACCTATTTCGGCGAAGATTGACCAATCGAGGTCGTTGCTATTCGTTCTAGAGTGAGAGAGAGAGAGAGAGAGAGAGAGAGAGAGAGAGAGGCCGAATCGGTATCCGAAGTGACGATCTGAAATAAAAATGGGAGAAGGAGAGAGTCGGAGGAGGATGGTGGGATATTCAGCGTCATATCGGAGCCGGTGTCGGAAGCTGGAGGAAGCAGATGAGGGTTTTTTTTTTTTTTTTGCATCTTTTCATATTTTTGTTTTAATAGTTTTCTCGCTTTTCCCATTTTATCCTTTGGGGTGTGGTTTTTTCCTTTCGGTTGTTCTTTTCATTTTTCGCTATACACAAGTGGCGCGAAAATTCTGCGCCAGTCAGAGAGGGGGTAAAATTGTATTTTCATTTTCCCCGCCACAGAATTGAAGGCAACGTTGGCTCCCGCGCGAGATGGGACTTGTGGCTCGAGGAGTAGAGGTGGTTCGGCCTGGCCTCGCTGCCTGACGCAACCGAGTCTTGATGGGCTGCGATTTTTTCCTTCGTATATTAAGAGGGTGGAGAGGGAAAATCAAATGTAATTCCCCTCTGACGTTACTGTCTCCCGTTCGCCGTGAAAGATTAAGTTTTAACCAGAACTACCTAGTTTATGTACGGATACAGGCCTGTCGCTGCTGTCTTACTAGCGTGCTAGAAGCCAAGAAATATCTACGTACGAGGAAGCGATAAATGCAGGATACAAGGCCCCCAAAGGATTCAAAATGTGATTCAAATTTGTCAACTCATGAAAAACGGCGTGACCCACTCATCGTTAAGTTGTTGCATTTGAGGGTGGGCTACACTTTTTCAGGTTCATCCTTCTTTCTCTTTTAATTCATTCCACGTGAATGAGTAGTGTATGAATTTGATAAAAGCATGTGAGATGTATAAATCTGTCTTGTGCTTATTAGCACCTAAGTTCGATGGGTGATTGATTTATCAACACTACCTATAGATGAAGAGATTTGAGGATTGTTCTCTACAAAAAGTTATGGTTACACCCTTCATGCTCTTGAATCACACATTGTTCTTCACTTCCGCTTGTTTTTTTGTACTAATTTCTCTGTACTTTTGGATAACACGAATTATTAGATTATTTCGAGCTTGAATGACTCAAGAAGCTTGACACTATAATGGAGTAATTGCAATTTCACATACCTCCACTTATATAAATAAACAAATGAATTATCTCAGTTTTAATTTTAGGGCATGTTTGTTAAAATCTATTTTTGTTTCTTGAAACAAAAATTTATGTTCTTTTGTTCCGGGGAACGAAAGAAAAATATAAATATGTTTGGTAAAACTTTTGTTCCCGGAACAAAAAATCTATTTTTTTTTTATTCCCAAAATAAATTTGGAACAAATAAGAAGTAAAAAAAAAAATGGTTTATTGTTCATGAGAATAATTTCTAAAATCAAATTTTCTCTCTCTTCTTTTTTTTCTTCTCTTTTCTTCTTCTTCTTCTTCTTTTTGGCCGATCATCGGCTTTGGCCATAGTTGATGACCTTGCTAGAGAGGCCGAGCCTCGTGTGGCCACCGCGAGGCTCGACCTCCCCAATCGGCACGAGGCCGGGCCTCACCAGCCGGGCAAGACTTGCTTAGCTAGCGGCGAGGCCGGCCTCCGGTAAGCTCGTCGACATTGCTCAACCGATCGTCGACCACGACGGTAGCCGGCGACCGGCAAAGAGAAAAAGAAAAAAAGGAAAATATAAGAAAAAATAATAAAAGAATTAAAAAATTAAAAGAAATAAAAAAATCTAAGAATTTTACCAAATGCATTTCTATCATTGGAATAGAAATTTTAGTAAGTTACAAATTGGTCTCGAGAATAGAAACAGAAAAAATCATTTCTCAAGAAAATTGTTCTTCGGAACAAAAGCGTTACCAAACTTGTCCTTCGTGTATAGTTCAAACCCACTAGTTGAGCCGTAGAACACCCATTTGTCCAAAAGCATGTCTCATCTTCTCAAGCTAAAATACAATAGAAGGCATTCCCATGCAGTCTTTTTGAATGTTCTGGTCTTAGCAAAACTTACTTTAGTGCCCTCATGCACACAACACAAATCACAGAATGTGAGACCGAAAATGTCCTCCAACAGAATAAGATCCCAAGGGCAAATTAGGAAAGATCGTGAAGAATATGGAGCGGAACAAATCGCATTTGAGGGTGATGGTTGTTCCGACATGCTTGATTGCCGCAAAGTGGGGTGGTACTCAATAATAAGTTCTAATAGTTTCTTCAAGTTTGATAGGTCTATCAATGCATGTGTTGATTAGCAGTATCTGATTCATAAGGGCGATAAACTTGAGAGAAGCATTTGGAGGCACCGTAGACATTCATTAAAGACTAGAGTGTTCAAGTCTCTTGGGATGAGAAAGTTGTGCAATATACAATGATATGGTGGTCATTGTCAAAGAGGACAACTCTAAAGACCCCAGTTTGTTTAACCTAGTGATGCTCTGGGGGATTGCATCTTCCACGAGCCTAGATGGGTCAAAAGGCAAGGAGACTTTCAGCATCCCAAAGACAAATCTCTCCAGCTTTTCAAGTTCGAGAGTTTGGAAATGCCATCATCAGCTCGGTATGAATATGCGGACAGATCAAAATTTCTAGGAGCCTTGATACTTGGTGTATCTTAGCACATGTTAGTTTCAAAATATCCGAGATCAATATCTCCAAATATCATTGGAATTTCTGTTAGCAAATTTTCACTAAGCTCTGCATCTATTTTTCTAGCTTTTCGTGCTTCCATACTGCACTAGTTATTGTTCTTATGACAGAGAAGCTCATCTTCAATACTTTCAAATGCTTTATGTTCTCAACCAAACCAGGCAGCTTCTCTATGTCCATGTTCAATTTATCGAACTCAGCAAGTGATTCCAAATTCCAGATTGAGTCCGGTAGTGTCTTTATTGACTTGCGGTTTCTGGAAGACTAGTGTTCAAGACTTACGAGCGATCCAATCGAGACAGTAGCTTCTCGTGATCCCAGCTCCTTGCAGAGAAGGCTCAATGGGGAAGTCAGGTGATTGATTGAGGGTTTTGTAGTCGATGAGGAACGATGGCAAACGCAGAGAATTTGTTGACTCTTCAGTCCTTGACACCCAAGCAAATGCTTCATTGATGTCCCATCAATCAAGGGTTCTCTCAAATATTCCATTTTACCAGGCTTCTTGGGGAGGTGGTGGAGATCATTCTTTCTAAATCCACATGTACCTGAAATTTAGCATCTAACAGCACTATTTTGAGATCGAAAGGTCCACTTGATCTAACTGAATAGAGGTCATACATGATACAACAATCCCTTTGTAGGCAGAAGTCCATGTCAATCTTTCCCTTCCATCTGGGAATTCTCCTTTGAGATAGAGATTGTTGATGTTTGTCCGCTGAAATCAGCATGCGAATGGAACAAGGTCAACGTCTAGCAAGTTAGTCGACGTAACCTTTTCCCCCAAAATCATGCACTCGTTGCTAATTAGTCGGGGTTCACGCCAGTAGCTCTTGCAAACATTTTTTGTTCATGTGAAGTCCTCCGATAGGTACTAACCGAGGTATACTTGTTTCATCATTTTATTCAATTAGTTCACCGTTCACGCTTCTCAATGGTTTATAGCAGCATCATTATTTGGATTGCCCTCTTTCAGCGATCTCACTCATGCTTAGTCTTGTCTGGAAGAAATCTTTCAACAGAACAACAGAAACAATAATCGTAGCAAGTGTCGCCAGACAGGGCAACCTCAAGTGGTCAATCATTTTGCACTAGCGCAAGAGGTCAACTCAGCAGAAACAACAATCGTTGAGATGCACGAGGGTTGGGGGTGGTTCGACTCAGCCTCCCCGCTCGAGCCGCGATGGATTGTGATTTTCTCTCTGATAAATTAAAACATTACGGAAAGAAATGGTCAATACGTTATCCATTCTTATCATTACATAAAAATATTATATCCATTATAGAATATCTCGTTTGAACCATAACTACTCAATTTATCGGTAAGTATACGAGCCCTTCATTATAACAAATATATCAAAAGCTTAAAAATCTTTCCACATAATATTGTGAATGCCTGAAATACTGATTGGTGAAATGTTTTCTTACGACATAATTCGAACTCATAAATTAATGGAAGATGGAGTGATCCCTCCATCATTGGGTCATTGTGCATGGGGTTGGATTGTGATTGCGATCTTTTCATTTTCAATTTTTTTCTTTTCTCCTTTGAAAGTGAATGAGTGGTACATCGACTTGATAAAAAAAAGAAGGACTATCTATAATCTGCTTTTTGCTTGTAAAATTTGACTTGAGTCAAATGAGGGATTGATGTGTTTATGTCACCAATAAAGGAAGAGATTTGAAGAGTGGTTTTTATAAAATTGATTTAAAAATAAAAATCATTCATGCTCTTTGATATATTTAAAATGACACTTTGCGACGTTTGCTGTGCATATTTGAAATACATCAGAGGAAGCGCCAAAAGAGGGGAGACGGAGGGAACGAAAATTTGTCCAAAAGCACATCTCTTTTTAGCAAAACTTCCTTCATTGCCCTCACGGAAACGACAAAATCACCGGATGTGACACCGAATTTGCCCGACAACAGAACAAGACCCCGAGGGCAAATCAGGAAGTTTGATAAATCTATCTTCCCCCTCCTTCCTTTCCCCCCAAGTCGCCGGTGCTTTCGATCGCCATCCGTCGCGAAAATGGCTAAGGAGTCCACAAACGCTGCGACGACCAGGATTCAAGGTTGATATTCGAGCAACACAGACAAAGACCGCGATTGACCTCTCCATCTCGCTGGGCGATCGCGCCATTTGATCGCGCGTGATCGCTTTATGGACTTTCTTTTGTTGCGCGATATCGTATTTTTTCTCGACGACGCTGTTTGATCCGTTCCTCTTGCAGGATGTGGAGCGGAACAGGTTGTGGTTCATGTAATCAGTTGCGGTTGTGATCCTCTGACTTGATTCGGATCGGGAGTCCGGATCGTGATGAGGTTCGTATGGGCAGGCTCTAGTACCGAGTACGTCGGTTTTGAGCTGGGGAAGTGAGGTTTGTGTGGTGAATTAGGCGGATTAGGCATTTCAGGGTTGGGGGAAATAGTTGACTGTGTCGCAGAGTTGCAGTGTCTGATTGAGTGGGGCAAAACAATAGCTGAATGATCCCTCAGGTGTAGATTTGGATGTTTTCAAAGCATATGACCGATGTGTGTTGTGCTTTGGTTGGATTTGTTAAGCTCTTAGATTACCGAGTTTGGATCGATGCTACCATTGGAATAGGGTCAGATTGATTGAATTTCCATATATTTTTTCGATACAGATCTCACCCTACTGTTTATACTTTGGGGATAAAATTTGTTGAGTCTCACAATAATTGACTACCAGTAGAGTAATGGACTATAGCTTGTAGGTTTCAGCGGAGTAGCTTTATGGGAAAGGGGAGCCTTATGTTGTTTACTTATTCCCCTATCATCACATTGCATTGAGTATATAATTCTTTAAGTTCACAAACAAGCACGGGAGAAATATACTGAAACATTTGTTTTGAGACAATGTTTCCTTAAAGTGTTCAGCTCACTTGATCTTGTCGAAATAGCTTGCTAGTGACATAAGAAACTTGCTTCATTGCTTGTGACTGAATGAACTTGTGACTGCATTTCAATTTGAAATTTTCTCAACTGGTAAATGCGAACTCGTAGTGAGGTCCAAGGCTCATAAAGCTGTTTACAATCACACTCTTGCAATGATGGTGGTGGAGCATGCATCTGCCGTAAGCGTTCTTTATAAATATTTTCATATTTACCTAGAGCTTGTTGTTGTTATTACCCTTCAAGTTTCACCATTTCAATACAATAACATTTTAACTAGATGCAAAGCTTTTTATTTTGCAGGTTTACATGTCGATTCGACAAAAATTTTTGGTTGGACATGGCCTAGTTGATATAGAAAGACCAAGGTAATTTGACTACATTTTAATATGACGTTGCTAAGGTTGCGTAAACTTAAAGAGTAGGCCCTCAGTACAGTCTAAATCGCCAATTCTTTGATGAGATCTTGTGGGCATATGCTGCCTTCTCTTTTTAGCTTCTAATTGGTTATTAATTCTCTTTTCTCTGAAAGCAGGGGTTCGAGTCATGTTAATGTCCAGCCCGCTTATAGGTATATAATTCGTGTTGTAGTGGCCTACCAATTTGCAACGCTTGTTTTGCCTCTATGTTCGAATTGCATCTAATTGTTTGTCTCTATTTCTAATCAGCATATATCACCTGTAGGCATATATTGGAGAGGTCCAGACCTTAACGCTGCGGTTATAGCTTTCAGAGGTACTCAAGAACAAAGGTATGCATGTTAACTTTAGCAATTCTTCCTCACATTTGACATGCGAAGGATTTGCTGAAAATTTAAGCTAAGAAGAGTGGCCTACGGTGAATACGTACACAAAGCACATGGGTCTGCTGTCCATAAAAAGGGAAAACAGTGAATCATTTCCACTGAGACATGAAAGATATGTGCGTGTAATTTTAGATGGAGTCATGAGGAGATCACATACTTAACTAATTTTTGTTCTTGGAAAAGTTGTTTGAGCTTTTTAGTTAGTGATCACTTCTATTTATTTCTATCGCATATAGAATCGGGTTGAAGATCTCTGCTAGAGACAGCTCGACATAAACTACCCCAAAGATGTCTCGGTGCCATGGTGAGTTCTAGAGATGATCAGTCTCTTGCAAGTTGTGTGTACTTCTGGTTTGGAATGAGTTACAGGCGTATTCTATTGTCTTTGCTTAGGTTCATCTTGGATTTATTATGTGCTTATCACATTATGACAATGCAACCTGGTACAATGGATGCTGTTAAAAGAGCCAAGGATGTATATGGAGACATCCACGTCATGGTGACAGGGCATTCTAGGGAGGGGTCTATGGCATTTTTTTGGGGACTTGATCTTGTGGTAAGATAGTTAAATTGTTATGGTTCGGATATTGGTTCTTCTCTATTGTGTTCTTCCATTTATTCAGGTTTGGTCTGTTAAGAGTTACCCGGCAATTCCTGCCAACTCGCCCGAAGTGTCTAGACTCGGATATCTTGAATTTTCTATGGCTTCATATTTATATTTACGATTGGTCAGCATCTTTCTTTTTTCTTTTTTTTTTTTTTTTGGGCAAATTAACCCATAGACAAAACATAAGCAGAGTGGATTGCAAACAACCCTTTACCTGAACAACCTATGGTCGATGTATTTAGTTGTGTGAATTGAGTATTACATGTTAAGCCATGGAGCTTCAAGTTGGTGGAATACCTAAATGTAGTGGATAAAGACTTCCAACAAATCATTGCAATTTTTTTTTTCTTGAATCATTACAAAGTTTACTTGCTGGAAACTTAATGGGATTATTGATATGTTCGACATATAACTTTTGCAAGCACTTGAGGCTCAAATTCTATGTCATTTAATCTTGAAGTGCTAATGCATTTTAAACTAGAGTATATTGATCCTAAATCTGTGTTCTCGCGCTGTTTCTATCTCTCTCTCTCTAACCAAAAGAAGCAGCTCCTTTTCAGTTGGACTACGGGGCCAGATATGTTATAGGCTGGAGCCAATTCTAAAATGTCTAAATTATGCTTTTTGTATCAGCTTTATTGGACAGACTGGTCCAGAGTTCTCTAGGCACCTGTTGCGGAATTGGTACCAGAAATGGTACCCACGCCAAAGTCATGTCCTATTACTTCTCTTCTCCATGACAAGTTGTTAATTTTTTAGGGTCAAACTTTTTCCTGGACTCGATTATACAGACATTCACGTGGCCTACGATAGGATCATAGGTTGCATGAACTATAGACTAAACCTTTTCTTGAAGTATTAGTAGCAATTGTAACATCTTGTCCGAACAATTGGATGATTTAAGATGTCATTTTCGTTTGCTAATTTCTTGCTGAAAATTGTTATGAGCCATCATGCCCATGCGTCGTGGCCCTTTTTAAGATGTAGTTCTCCTTCGCTATTAATGACCGTAAGTTTTGGGGTTCAAGGGGCAATTTTACCATGGACCTGGAATGTTTTGTTTATGTCGTGGCCCTTTCCATGCGTTGTGGCCCTTTTTAAGATTTAGTTTCTCCTTTGCTGTTAACGACCGTAAGTTTTCGGGTTCAAGGGGCAATTTCACTACAAACCTGGAATGTTTTGTTTATGTCATTAGCGGGATGTGACTGACCCCACCGGCATCCATGTGCTTCTTGTAGGAGCATTTAAATGCGCTTTGGTTTTAAATTTACCCCCAATCCCACTATTTCATATTATGAACACCTTTTCTTGGGGGTGAGGGTGGGGCTGGTTTTGTTGTGGATGTAGGGTTTGGCTTTGGGAAAATTATGGATGGGGTCTAGACAAAGTAACGCTAGACCTCCAACCCTCATGGAGATAAGGGCTGTTCTATCATTCACCTTTGTATGTGAAATGCAATATAAGGCCTGTTCTATCGTTCACCTTTTGTATGTGAAATGCAATATATGGTTATTGATGCATAGTAGTTTTTCCCCTCGTGAAAATATAAACATTCAAGTTATATGGCTGTCTAATTGTGTGTGTTGAAGCTGTTTTTTCCAGACCAGCACTTGCTTGATTTACATGACATCTGGACGACCTCGTATTGGCAATGCAATGTTTGTGTCTGACTACAGCATGCCAAATACAATAACATATAACTAATGGACACGATATTGTGCCTCATTTGCCTCTGTACTATTCTCGGTTCCCACTGAATATCAGATAAATTATGGGGAATTGTCGCTGACTGCATTTGAGGTTTGCTTTGCATTTCTTTCAACCTAACTGGAGGTCTTATTTTTTCCAACAATGTTCCTGCTTACTTTATTCAGCGTATAAATTTAAATAGGTTTGTTTGTTTTATCTTCTTAACAGAGCAGGACAGTTCGTAGGACTCATGACCTTTTTGACAATATGTAAGGAACCCTTCTCATTCCTATAAAGCTATCATGAGTTTCCCATATGCAGTCCAAAATTTAAGACGCGTAATAATATGTATTACTCTCTCTCTCTCTCTCTCTCTCTCTCTATATATATATGATGGCTGATGACCTTGTCTTAAGCTCTGTGCAATTATAAGGTATTACTAATTTAAATTATGTATGTCTGCTAATGCCTCTATTATTGGCAACTAGCTCAATGACAGCCACAGATGAACATATTGATGTGAGATAATCTTACTCTTTCCTATGTCAGTGCTCACATGTAATTGGAATCCTTTTTATTTTTTACTTTTTTATTTTTGTGTAGGTATGGCTGTATGATATTGGATTTGGTAATCTGGTTTATCAGGTCTAAAAGGTTTGTGATGACTTTGGAGAAGATCCAGTGTGCAGCAGGTCAGGAGGCAGTTTCAGTCTTAGCTACCTATTACAAGTAACTATTTTGTGGATTCATCATGCTAGGTGCAATAAGTCATATGACAGACCAGCTTGTTCCAGAGAACGCCTGTCCTTTATTACTGGAAATATTTACAGAGGACTTATCAAAGCGTGTTTCTGCATATTCACAGACCATTTAGTCTGCTATGGTGTGGAATTAATGGCGGAGGCATGGGGATCGTACAAAATCGTCATGGACCCACGATTGACGGAATTTGGAAGCGAAGATAAAGGAAACCTTATGCTTTCCAGGATTCCTTCTGCTTCCGCATTGAGGTTGTGTTAAGACTCCGATGCCAAGAGTAACTTAAAGTAATATTCTCCCAAGTCAGCACCTAATTTCTTGAAGATCATTAGGTAGCTCTGGATGAAGTTTGTTCATGTAATGCATTCCATCAATCTGTTTCCATGTCCATCACAAGATGCTCATGATCTCTACTGAAATTCACTTGGAATGTAAATAGCATGAAATTGAATGTATCATCCTTGTAAATACAACTCTGTGATACCTATTGAATGAATGCGCTCGCCAGTTATGATTTTAAATAATTCGGCACACTTAATATCCTCAATAGATGATCATGGAGCCGATGACTTGCCATGCTTTGTCTAGGGCCGGTCGAGCCCAGTTGGTCCAAAGAGAAAATAGGTGAACTCGATGAGCGACTCCTTAATTGAGCTCCAGCCGGCTGCACCTCAGCTGACCTAGATCCAATCAATTTTTCCATAGAAAAGTCTCAAAATTTCGTTATCATGGACGAAATTGAAGAAATATTTTTGAGCTGGGTACTAGACCTGGCAAACTCTAAAAATGGCCCAAAGCATTACTCAATCGAGTACTAAGGTGGAAGTGGGATGCGGCGGGCCTTGAAGAACAATTATTTAAAATCGTGGTTGAGGGTGATGGTTCTGAAAATGCTTCATTGCAACTTGTGTTCATGTAATCAGTTACGGTTGTGATCCTCGACTTGATTCGGATTAGGAGTTTGGATTGTGATAAGGTTCGTATGGACAAGCTCTAGTATTGAGTACGTCGGTTTTGAGCCTGGACAGTGAGATTTGTATTGTGAATTTGGCGGATTAGGCATTTCAGGGTCGGGGGAAACAGTTGACCGTGTTATGGAGCTGTAGTGCTTGATTGAATGGGGGCAAACTATAGCTGAATGATCCATCAGGCGTAGATTTGGATGTTTTCAAAGCATGTGACTAATAGTGTTGTGTTGTATTTGGTTGGATTTGTAAGGCTCATGGATTATCAAGTTTGGATCAATGCTACCACCGGAATATGGTTAGATTGATTGAATTTTCTTATATCTGTTGGAGACAAATTTCATCCTGCTATTTCTACTTTGGGGGATAAAATTTGCTGAATGTCTTACAGTGATTGACTATCAACATTCATCTTCTCTCTAGTCAAGTAATGGACTATAGCTTGTGAGTTTCGGTGAGTAGCTTTATGGGAAATTGGAGCCTTATGTTGTTTACTTGTTCTTCTTTCATCACATTGCATTGAATATATAGTTTTTTAAGTTTGTGAACAAGGACGGCAAAAATTTATTGAAATATTGTTTGGAGATGATGTTTCCTTCAAGTATTCCTCTCACTTGATTTGTCAAAATAGCTTGCTAGAGACGTAAGAAACTTGCTTCATTGGTTGTAATTGAATGAGCTTGTGACCGCATTGTCAATCTCAAATTTTCTCAACTGGTAAATGCAGAACTAGAGTGAGATCCAAGGCTCATAAAGCTGTTTACAATCACACTTGTTGGAGTATGCATCTGCTGTAAGTGGTCTTTATAAAGATTTTCGCATTTGCCTAGAGTTTGTTGTTATTACCCTTTGGGTTTCACCATTTCAATACAACAACATCATAATGAGATTCAAAGCTTTTTATTTTGCAGGTTTACATGTCAGATTTTACAAAACTTTTTAGTTAGACATGTCCTAGTTGTGATGGAAAGACCAGGGTAACTTGACAACGTTTTAATATGACATTGTTGCTAAGGTTGCTTAAAGAATAGGTCCTCAGAATTAAATGGCCATTTCTTGAGATGAGGTTTTGTGGACATATGCTACCTTCTCTTATGACGTTCTGACTCGTTATTAATGCCTTTGGATATGAAATCAGGGGTTCAAAGTCATTGAACCGATAGTTGACGTCTAGCATTGCTTACAAGTACATAATTTGTGTCGCAGTGGCTACCAATTTGTGATGCTTGTGATGCCTCTATGTTTGAATTTCATGTAATTTTTGTCCTTATTTCTAATCAATATATATTACCCGTAGGCATATATTATGGTGGTCGGGACCTTAATGTTGCGGTTACAGCTTTTAGCAATTATTCCTCTTACATTTGACATGTGAAGGGTTTGATGAAAATTTAAGCTAAGAAGAGTAGCCGCTAATAAATGCGTACACAAAGCACATGGGTCGGCTATCCATAAGAAGGGTAAAACAGTGAATCATTTCCACCAAGACACAAACATTATGTGCTTGTAATTTTAGATGGAGTCATGAGGAGATCACATACTTCACTAATTTTGATCTTGGAAAAGTTGTTTGAGCTTTTTAGTTAGTGATTACTTCTATCTATGCCTATAGCATACGGAATTGGATTGAAGATCTCTATTGAAAACAGCTTGACATAAACTACCCTGGTATGCATGGTGCCATGGTGTGTTCTAGAGATGATAAGCCTCTTGCAAGCGGTGGATACTTTTGATTTCGAATGTGTTACATTCTTGTTCTATTGTCTTTGCTTGGTTTCATCATGGATTTATTATGCTTATCACAATATGAAAATTTGACCTGGTACTTTGGATGCTGTTAAAAGAGCCAAGGATTTGTATGGAGACATCGTGATGGTGACAGGACATTCTATGGGAGGGGCTGTGGCATTCTTTTGCAGACTTGATCTTGTGTTAAGACATTTAAAAACTTTTATAGTCAGGACTTATGAATTTTATTGTTTCTTTTCCTATCGTGTTCTTCCAACTATCCAGTTTATAGTCTGGTAAAAGTCTATCTGGAATTCTCTACCAAATCTGTGTTGAGTCTAGGCTTTTTATGTTTATATATTGAACTTTCTATTGCTCTCATATTTACATTTTCAATTTGTTATAGACAGCATCTTGTTTTCTTTCTTTTGGTAAATCAACCCATATGAAAAACACGAGCCAAATGGGGCACAAACAGCCCTTTACTCGAACCACCAGCTGTTGAAGTATCTAGTTGTGTGAATCGAGTCTTACTTGTTAAGTTATGGAGCCTCAAGTTGGTTGCATACCTAACTATAGTGGTTAAAGACATTTCCAACTAATCATTACAAAATCTACTTGCTGGAAACTTTATGGGATTGTCGATATGCTTATGGTCTGGACATATAACTTATTATAGCACTCAAAGTTCAAATTTTATGTCATGTAATCTTGAAGTACTAATGCATTTTTAAATAGATTATATATAAATCCCAGGTATGTTTTGTGTGCTGTTTGTCTCTCTCTAATCAAAAGAAGCAGCTCCTTTTCAGTTGGACTACAGAGCCAGATATGTTTGACGCTGGAGCCTTTTTAAGATGTCTAAATTGTGCCTTTTCTCTCAGCTTTACTGGACAAGGTGGTCCAGGGTACTATTCCAGGCACCTGTCGCACAACTGGTCCCAAATTCATGTCCTATTGATTCTCATCTTGATGACAAGTGGTGATTTTTTGGAGTTAAACTTTATCTTAGAGCCTATACAAATGTTCGAGTGGCCTATGATATGATCATAGGTTGCATGGACTTTAGACTATACCTTTTGTAGCAAGTATAACATTTTGTCCTAACACTTTTAAAATGATTTAAAATTTTACTTTCGCTTTCTGGTTTCTTGCTGAAAATTGTTTCGAACCAATTGTGACGTCATGCCGATGCATGAAGGCCCTTTTTAAGATTTAGTTTCTCCTTTGCTGTTTATGACAGTAAATTTTGTAGTTCAAGGTTCATTTTCACCATGAACCTGGAATGTTTATGTTATAAGCAGGGTGTGACTCAGCCCACCAACATCCAATTGCCTCTTCTAGAAGCACTTAACTGCGCCTCGGTTGTAAATTCACGACCAATCTCACTTTTCCATATTATTAACACCTTTTTTTGGTGCTGACGGTGGGTGTGGTTTTGTTGTGTGTGGGGTTTGGTGTTGGGAAAATTATGGATGGGATCTTGATAGAGTTACGCTAGACCTTCAACCCTCAAGGAGAGAAAGGGCAGTTCTATTGTTACCTTTGCATGTGAAATGTAATATATGGTTATTGATGCAAGGTGTTTTTTTTTCCGTCTTGAAAGGACCATTGGTGTATTAATATTCAAGTTATTTAGCTGTCTAATTATGTGTGCTGAAGCTGTTTTTTTTTTTTTCCAGACCACTATTTGCTTAATTTACTTATATAACGGAAACACTTCATTTCCAGGTCAATCATAAAGCGCTGAATATTCAGGTTTTAACATTTTGACAACCTCGTATTGACAATGCAGGGTTTGCGTTTCACTACAGTGACCGTGTACCAAAAACATTATGAATTACTACTGGACTTGATGTTGTGCCTCATTTGCCTCCGTACTATTCTCGGTTCCCACAGAGACGTACCATCACTTCCCTAGATGGGTGTAGCTTTGATCATGACAGAATATCAAATAAATTATGGGGAATTCACTGACTGAATTTGATGTTTGCTTCGCATTTCTTTCAACCTATGTAACCAGTGAAGTCTCATATGTTCCAACATTGTATTCAGCGTATAAATTACAACTGTCTTGTTTGTTTATCTTAACAAAGCACGGTAGGTACTAGGACTCATGACCTAGTCTTAATCTCCGTGCAATTGTACACTCTTAAATTATGTATATACACTAATGCTTGTAATTATTGGCCACTAGCTTAAAGATAGCCACGGATAAACGTATTGATGTGAGGTAATGTGTAAATGATTTGATTCCACTTGCTTCTCTGATGACTAATCGTACTCATAATAGTGTTCACATGCAATTGTAATCTTCCCTTTATTGTAGGTATGGCTGTATAAATAGGATTTGGTAGTCTGGTTTATGAGGTTGAGAAAGATTTTGATACATCTGGAGAAGATCCATCATGCAGCAAGTGAGGAGCTAGTTTCGGTCGTGACTACTTGTTCAAGCAATTATTTTGTGAATTTATCATGCTAGATGCAATAAGTCGTGTGATAGACCCGCTTGCTCTGGAGAATGTCCGTTTGTTACCAGGCATATTTGTGGACAACTGATGAGGGTGTGTTTCTGCAGATTGGTCACTGGACAACATTGAAGACCATTTAGTCTTACGATATTGTGGAATTAATGGCTGAGACATGGGGATCATGCAAAATCGTCATGGACACACTATTGGCCGAATATGGATGTGAAGATGTCAAAGGAAATCTTATGCTTTCCAGGAATCCTTCTTCTTCTGCATTGAGACTGCATTCAGACTTTGATGCCAAGAGCAGCTTCAGTTGAAATGCTCCTGGGTCAGCACCTGGTTTCTTGAAGATCATCAAGGACCTCTGTGATAAAGTTTGGTCATGAAATACATTCCATCGACCTGTCGTCCATATCTATCAGAAGATGCATAGGAGCTCTACTCAAATTCAGTCTGAATGTAAATAGCACAAATTTGACTATATCATCCTTGTAGATACAACTCCGCGATTTCAATTGAATGAATGTGTTTGCATGTTTGCCTGTCAATCTAATCTTGGGCTTGTGGCTGTTTACCACACTTGATGTGTGGATGTTAAGTTGAGATATTTATAGTTGAATCGTGCAGCTATTTTCCGTCTTTTCTTTCTTTTTCTGGAGGTTGAACTCGTGTTGAACTTCACAAAATTGGCAAAAGTGAGAAATTTGGAACTGTGAGACTTGCACAGTTAGGCAATTAACCAGTTTTACAGGGTGAAACAAAGACTGCCTCGAGAGACCACTTCTCAAGCTGTGACATTACCTTATGCTACAGGCACATTGGCACATAAGATTTCTTGGCAAAAGTAAGTACTTCAACTGTTTTCTGGCCTAGTTATGCAGATTAACCGTCAAATTAGCCATCTTGGAAACTGATGATGACCTTGGCTTGCATCATTTCCACTGGCAACCACTGCTAAATGTTAACTTTTAGGAGGTAAACAATTTATATCATCTTGGCATTGACATGTAATAATAATCTAGTCAGCCTTTGGAACAAGAATCGTAAGCTTTTACCTTTTCTTTTTCCTTTTTTTCCCTTTTCTTGATCTGCAGGAATTAACAGTAATGGAAACCTGAAAAACTAAATTTCCTTCTTCATTTCAAAGCATATATTGCCAATTATGACCATTCAAAGCACATTATGCAAGAGACCAAGTCCTTGACACTATATGATTAGCTGGAGTTTGTAATTACGGAAAAGGCTAGAGTTAACACCAAAATGTTGGGAGAGAAATATTGTTTTGTTATCTTACTCGTATCTTCCTTTACCTGGTCAGCTGGTTGTTAATTGTAAGCATTAATTGAGTTAGCAATAGTTTACCTGCACAAAAAGATTCCCATCTCTTATTACCTAGAGAAAGAGTTCAGGCCGTCATGTAGGGCTTTTGTCAGGGAACGATTCTCCTTATTAGTTTTGAAACTAAAGCTCCTCTAGGATAATCAAAAGGTGAATGAAAGAGCTTTTGTCACCGATTACAGCCTACACATTTGATTAAATCCTTCATTGTTTAAGCTGTAACAAAGTTAAATTTTATAGGCGCAGGTATTTGCCTCAAATTTAAAGTACAAACTAGCAATTTTCAAAGATCTCATATAAATGACAAACATGTAAATTAACAAAATTAATGCACTTGAACATAATAATACTAGCATCAATTTGTGAATTTGGAAATGGTCGCGAGTAACCAAACTTGAGACAGAGAGCTTCTAACTTTGTCTTTGTCCCGAAAAATGAAAACACATCACTGGCAGTTCATTCTTTTTTCAAGGGTTGAGTAAAATCCTCCCATAACTTTACAGGACGTTAAATATTAGTGCGGTAGATTAGTACGGTGTTAAAGAAATTAGAGTAACCAAAGAAAGCCTTCAAATTAAAAGGGGCATATTACATGGGTTGTTGATGTTGAACTTGGAAATAGATCCAAGCATAATTTGACCTTGCTTCTCATCTACAAATCTAATGCTTCTTCATGATTTCACAGTGGAGTCAACTTCTCTATTTCCATACCGCCAATTTAAGAGGGGGTTTCTCTTCCTGGGCTTTTAGGGCGCGTTTGGTAATACTTCTGTTCCCGAGAATAATTTCTTATCAGAAGTGATTTTTTTTTATTCTATTCCGGGAACAATTGATAAGCATTTTTAAGTTGTTTAGGTAACTCGTCCAAAATTTCAATTCCTGGAATAAAATTACATTTGGTACCATGCTCAAAATTGTTACTCCAAATCATTTTCTTTTAATTTTTAAATAATTTTTTACTTTTTCCTTTTTTTTTCTTTTTTTTCTTCTTTTCTTCTTTTCCTTTCTTTCTCCTATGGTGGGCAACAGACGGCGAACGGCGACCGCGGCGATGACAATAGATGAAGAAGAAGAAAAGGGAAGGAAAACAAGAAAAAAATAAAAAATATGGGCTTGATTCTAGAATTGTTCCCGAGAACAAGTTGATTCTTGATTATATTCTAAATATACTTCCGAGAACAAAAATATAAAAATTTGTTCACTAGGAACAAAAATTTTACTAAACGCATTTCGCTCCAAATCTACTCTTTAGGAACAAAAAAATTGAAATTGGCTGGCTACCAAACAGGCCTTTAGCGAATCATGCATTAGCATCTTGTTGTCCTCAAGAATCGTTTTCAAGGACATGTTCTCCAGGACTTCCATAGCTGCTTCTGGAAAATATCTAGGCTCATTCCACACATAAATCACAACGTCTCTATCATGCCTAATGAAAAGGCAAAATATTTTGAGAAAAATTTATTTTCCTCCATCTAAACCCTGACTTATTTCAACTTACTGTTAACTTTTGCATGAAGAACTCTTTCTAACTTCTTTTGGCGAGGGTGGTCTTTCTAATACTATCCATTTCATAAAATCCCAACAATTCCTGTGTTTCCCGCGGGTGAGTGCCTATCACACTCATGACTAAGTCTACATTAAACACCATTTTCACATAGGAAGGTCCATGAACTTGTTTTGGCAAGTGCAACAGACTACCTTGAACACCACCTTTTAGTTTTTGTCAGTCTAAATCTACTCTTACTCTAACTCTCACTTTTAAACTTTTGTCCCACCTCCTTACAGGACACAAGTCAAAACCCACACCTAAAACTAAATCGTCCCCACCTCAACCCTCTTGAACACCACTTTAAGCACACACAATTTTTCCCCCAGTCCAGACAAGCCGTACACCACTTTAAGCGCACACAATTTTTCTCCCAGTCCAGACAAGCTGTTAAGTCTTTTACGTTTGGGTACTGATAAGCAAGTTCTATTGCATATCAATGAAGAGAACACACATTTAGATGACATGTAACGTTCATGCTTATGGCCCCACAAAAAAGATTAATAAACAAGCTGGTTTGCCTAAATAGCCCCAAAAGAATTTGATGCCCCCAATGGCAAGAGAAATCCCTCTAACATGCTCTAATGATCTCTCTAAAAATAAGGA
Source organism: Eucalyptus coolabah (assembly GCA_014182585.1). Classification (NCBI taxonomy): domain Eukaryota; kingdom Viridiplantae; phylum Streptophyta; class Magnoliopsida; order Myrtales; family Myrtaceae; genus Eucalyptus; species Eucalyptus coolabah. The sequence goes on along the minus strand of CM024627.1, from coordinate 51,206,174 downwards.
TGAACCATCCAACTGAAACTTCATATCGAGTTCAACAGAGTTAACGATTTGATTAATAGGCAATGACTTTCCCTTGGTAGTCTTCAAGTTTCTGCCTGACCAAAAAAAAAATCTTCAAGTTTCTAGCTCTCAACGATGAATACACGACCTTACCAAAAAAAAACAGATGAATACACGATTTACCACCCCGATATTGTGAAAGGGAATACAGTCCAAATTAAATGTCATCCTCCATCTTCCTTCATTCGGTCTTCATTTGTAAAGCTGCCCAAGTAGCCACAGCTCCCAGCACCAAAAGAGTTCTGTAAGTTTCTCTAATTCTAACTCCTCTCAACAACATCAGAAACCAGCAAAAAGGCAGTCTTTTGAGATGTCTCCCTTAGCACTTCTTGTCAATCTTAAAACCAAAAAGAATCCTCTAGTATAACTTGAGGCGAATGGAAGGGCTCCTATCACAGATGATTACCTAGTCATAACCATTTCCAGAAAATGTAGGCAATAACGAAGAGAATCACACAAGAGTCCATTTATTTGAATTTCTGACTACAAGTCAAGACTTATTATATGTCCTATGAACCAATAATACTAAAATTTAGCCTTAAATATACAATGATTTATGATACCTTGGAGAAGCTACATGGTTCTCTCCTGTCACAGATGAAAGTTTTGCTGCACCAATTATCGATGCCGCTACTCAAGTGAAATTCCTCTTTCCTTATTTTACAACTTCTCCATAACATTTGCAAATCCACTAAGAAGCACACCTACCGAACATAAGCATATGAATGCACAGTGCAGGATCCATTAGCTTTTTCCTTTAACTTTATCCTGCACCACAGAAAAATCTCTGTAAAACTGCCTCCAGATCAACATAGATTTAATTAACAGGACATGAAGCAATGACTTAAAAAAACTCAAATAAACCACCAGTGAGTTAATTAACAGGACACGTCCAACATTGGGATGGTAAAAGCATTATTTCAGACATCAAATCCCAAAAAGGTAATTAAAGTGCATGCGAAATTCTTCTGCCCATATTTGTAAAGAATTTGATTGAGAAAAAGGAAAACAAATTAGATAAAATTACTCACGTTAGTTTGATTAAAGTTTGAACACGAGGGAATGATTTGTGGTCGTGGATCAAGAAGCCTTCAAGACCAAGGTGCACTTCTACGATTTCTCCGAGTAGAACCAAGAATTGCGTCTGCATTTAATTCCGTGCAATCATTTATGTCAATCCTTTGCAGTTCATTCAAGCCTGACAGATCAGGCAACTTCCGTAAAGATTGACATGAACAAATCCCCAATTCTTCCAGAGATTGTGGTAGTTTGCCTTGAATCTCCACCAGATTACTACAACTTCGTATATCAAGACTACTTAGTTTGTTCAGAATACTTAGATCAGGTAGTTTCTCCACCTGTCCAAGGTCAGAAATCCGCAAATTTTGCAGGCTCTCCCACAATTTTGCCTGACTTCTCTGAGCAAAGCCAAGAATTGCCCCTACATTTAATTTCACACAATCTTCTATGAAAATCTTTTGTAACCTCTTCAAGCTTAACAGGGGAGGCAACTTCTGCAGAGATTCACATGAACAAATCTCCAATTCTTCCAAAGATTGTGGTAGTGAGCCTTGAATGTCAACCAGATTACTGCAATTTCGTATATCAAGACTACGTAGTTTGTTTAAATCACTCAAATCAGGTAGCATCTCCACCTGTCCAAGGTCAGAAATCCGCAAATTTTGTAGGTTCTCCAAACAATCAAGGCCTTGAATATCTGAAACTGAAGAGGACCAAATCATAAGAGATGATAATTTCTCCAAATTCGAAAGATCCATCCGACAAAGTGACATGCAATTGCGCAAAGATAAGGATGATAAACTTGAGGGAAGCCTTGGGAGGCAACGTAGATCAAAGCAGTGGAGGTCAAGTGTCCTGAGTTGAGGAAGGAGACTAATATCTGTTGGTAAGGTGGTCATATAATCACACTCCAGGCCAAGATATTTCAGTTTGCTTAACTCTACAATCCACCATGGCATCGGATCTTCCACAAGCCCATAAGATTTCCCATCATCATGACGCAGGCCAAACCTTAGATCTAATTCCTGCAAATTAATTAGATTTGAGAGATCTGGAAACGTCTTCATGTCCAATTTAGATAGACAGAGATTGGTAAGACTTTCAGGAAGCTTCGGTATTGTGTATATTTCAGCACATTTCAATCTCAAGATCCTCAACCATGGAATTCCATAGATGCCATTGCCAATTTCCACACGCAAACACCTGTTATCTGCAGCTGTTATTTCTTCAAGCTTCTTTATTGTCCAAAGGGCATCAGGTATTTTGCTTATGCAACTCCCAGTCATCTTCACTAGTTTCAAATTTTTCAAGTTTCCCATGGAATCAGGTAGTTCTTTGATCCTCATCCAGGATAAATCCAATTCAATTAGAGATTCCCAATTCCGATTGAATCCGGAAGCCTCTTCAAGTATCTGCACCCTTTCGAGATACACATTTAAGACTTGCAAGATCTCCAATTGAGAGGGGAAGCGTAGTTATCCCACAATTATAAGCACTGAAAATCCTTAAATTGCTCATTCCCAGACAATCGGGGATTTCCTTGATTGGTGTCCAATCAATCCGAAGTTCTTTCAAAGCTGCTAGTCCACCAAGCTTATCCGGCCTCCAAAGATCCGAACAATAGGTCACATCTAAGGAAACTAAGCATTTCAACTGACAAATTGACCTATCAATTTCGACTAATTTGCTACAGCCCCGTAGGATCAAACATTCTAAATTTGCATGAGCAGATAAGTTGGGAGTTCTCTTTAAGTACCAGCAATTAGTCAAATTCAGAACTTTCAAATTCTTTATCACCCGAAAGGAAAAAAAAATCATGCAAGTTCTGAATCTAATAAGACATAATAAATATTGTCTAGCATATAACATACCTTCATGTGGCTCCACCCATTCCAATCATGCGTAATTTGATTCCCAGATAGATCGAGAATAACCACATTCTCCATGGAGAAATTTGTGATCTTAAATGTTGGTGGAATATCATGCCAAGAAAGCCATCGTAATTGTGGAAGGAGATATGAATTCTCCTGAAAACATTAGTTTTCAAAGAAAGACGCCTCCTTTTAAAATGTAAATTTTCTGTCCAACCATCAACTTCAAGAAATCTTAGATTTGGTAGTCTCTCAAAGTCCTCAAAGGTAAGGCAAGACTGGCCCGATTGTCCAACTTGAGGCAAAGAGCTTCCACTTTTTTTTTCCCCTGCCCAAAGGAAAATTTTATAAGCAAGAAGGTTGAAGGGAAACATTTATTCAAGTTAACCATTTTAAGAGGTTGAGTTGAGCCTATAACCTTAAGAGAGCAAAAATATTGGCCGAGTCAGTCACAAATGTGCTTACGAACACAAAAAGTAACCGGCTTTCTTTTTGAAAGAAAATATTTATAATGAACTGAAATCCTTAGCAAGGGTCTTTTTACCTCATGTCTCCTCAGCAAATCCAATTCTTCCTCGGATTCCACACTCTACTTTGGTTCTCTATTTTCATGTTACTTTCTTAAAGAGCAAAAATATTGGTTGAGTATTGTCATTCCTTTAATGTTAAAAGAGCAAAAATATTGGTTGAATAAGTCACAATGATGCTAGAGAAAACAAAAGGTAACTGCCTTTTTTTTTGTAAAAATCCATAATGACACGGAAACTTATTGCACAGGGGATTTTACCTTATGGCTCAGAAAATCCAATGCTTCCTTAGGATCCCACACCTTTCTTTGCTTCTCTATTTCCATATTACTTTCTTGACGAACTATTTGTCTTCCGAGGTCTCTCAATTGGTCATGCATCCACACTTTATTATCCTTTTCAATCTTTATCAAAGACATGTTCTGTAGAACTTCCATGGCTTCTTCCGGATATTTAGATTCATCCCAAAAATAAATGACAATGTCTTTGTGATATCCGATGAAAAGACAAGCTATATCGAGGAATATATATTGTTGTCGAACATCTAATGCATCATAGCTTATTTTCAGCTTACTCGAACCTTCTTTGCATTAGGAACATTTTCCAACTTCTTCAATGTGAGATCCCAATTTTTCTTTCCAGTTCTAGATAAAAGTGAGCCTATGACCTCTAGAGCAAGCGGAAGACCTTTAGCAATGTCTATTGCCCTGTTGGATTGGTTCATATCCTCGTATAGAGGAGAATCTCTTCTGAAGGCGTGTTTACTAAAAAGTTTAAGAGATTGAACAGGATCCATGCATTTAAGCTCATAACTGCAGTCCACTTTGGGAAAACAAAGAATATCTTTGTTTCTTGTAGTAATAATAATTCTGCTCCCTCTGCCAAACCAATCACGCTTACCTACAAATGCATCAATATGACTCTCTTTTTCCACATCATCGAGAAGGAGGAGGACTCTTTTATTAGGCAACCTGTCTTTAATTATCCCAGTCCCTTCATCTACATTGTTTATATCCATCTGTTCTGTGAGGATGTCAAAGATGAGTTGCTTCTGCAGGCATATAGTGTTCCCGCGTTCCGACGTTTCACGGATGTTGGCCAGAAAGCAGCAATCCTTGAAATTGCTTGAAAGTTGATTGTAGATGATTTTGGCAATCGTTGTCTTTCCGATGCCACCCATCCCATGAATTCCTATAATCCGCGTTTCCCTTGTTTGAGCACCTATCATCTCCTTGCCATGATTTCATCTACTTGGTTGTCAACACTAACCAAGCAATCTGATACAGCCAAATAAGCCTTTTTCAATTCTCTGAAAACCTGGTCAGTGACTTCTTTTGCAAACTTACCTTCTTGCCTAGTGTTTGTTGAAGGTCAAAAGGCAACAAGTTAGAAAATTGTGTTGAATCTAACAAAAGCAAAATCGAAAGCTACGGACCTATCGGGCATGTGTTTTTAGAGGATTTATTTTATTGTACATGAACTAACGTTGGTACTAAGAGTTAATGAATGACCTAAAATAAAAATATGTTTTATTAAATGAAAAAATGACAAATTTGGGACTGTGCCATTATTTAGCGTGATTTCTGCAGCATAAAATTCAACAATTTCAACCAGACTGACAGAAATCTAAAAAAGAAACCAAATCAAATGCATCGAGTTTTATTGATACAAGGCACTTGAGATGGAATGCTACGAAGTCACCTATTGGTCTTGCTTTGTGCGGTCCCATCCGTTTATTGTCCCAACTGCACTGAGAGCAGCCTTCCACTCACGGATAGTATCTTCGCCATATCGCTGCTTCTCTTCATGTGAAAGAAAGGCTTCTGCATAAATCCCAGTTTGGTATCGAACCACTGAAGGGGCCACATCATAAAAAATGGGCATGATCTTTTGTCTTCTATTTTTCTGGCACTCAACCATCTGGACCAGCTCCTTGAGACACCATACGCTGAAAGCATAACCTTTCGAAAATATAGGTATTGAGATCTTCGACTGATTAATTGCTTGGAGAAGTTTTGGGGGAAACTCTTCCCCAGTGCGGAGCTCTTCGTCGTCCTTAAATGTGCGGATTCCCGCATCATCAAGCCTAGTGTAAAGAAAGTCAGTAAAAGCAGCTCGAGTATCTGGTCCTCTAAAGCTCAGGAATACTTCATAGTCATATCCCGATGAAGTAGCCACTTCTTGACCTTCTGTTGACGTGTGAGTAGAAGAAGCGCCTCCTGCTGTTCCATCATTTCCACCCGTGCGCCGTCTCTTTGCACTCCTCTCCATCAATCTCGCTTGATCTCCTTGCCGTCTCTTTGCACTCCTCTCCATCGATCTAGCTTGATCTCCTCCTCGAGAAAAAAGTCGAAACCAGATAGCAGCAAAAGCAGCGGCAGCCAGATACGGTAAATCCTTCCAAGCCATGAGATCTCTGTACTAAAAATGATTCATTGCGGCCAATCAAAGCGACAAAATGCCAGGGGTTCTTTCTGAACACCAAAAGTGGGGCTCTTGGAGACTCACCTCGAGATCTGGCTCCGATCGCGGCAAGGAGCTATCGAGGTGAAATATCGACGGGTCCTTCGCCAGGGGCTCGATGGAGGGAGCGATTCGCCGCGCGTGCCGAGACTGCGGTGGTGTTTCGGTGGACGGGTTTGCGATGTCCACGCGCGCAACTTCAGCAGCAGCTCCGGCGGAAGCGAGAGCCCCGGCAGAAAGACTCTTTACCCGAGTAAATGAGAAGGACTCTCTTTTTCTGAAAAGAAAGAAAACCAAATCCTTCTCTTATCCCACCACCGACACAACGCAATTGACGAAAGAACAGTGTAATTGCGGGATAAATAAAATTAGTGGAATTCGATTTCTGAAAAATGAGAAAAAAATTAGTAAAATTCTAAAGGGATGGGAGAGCAATTGAGTCACTTTCTGTGACTAAAACAAAATATTAAAAGAAACCCTTCTCCTTCTTTTGGCATTGTTAAATTTTAATTTATGCTATGTCTGTCGATTAATTCACACTTAATCAATGATAGATTATAAATATATCTTTTATTGAAGTTTTTGACAACACGTGTCTCGATAAATGATCGCACGCTTGTTCACAGCTTACGGAAATGGGATTGCGCGTGGCACTTGCGCCTTGGTCCCTTGAGTCTTCGACTCTTTGCCCAATAGGCTCGAACTCGAGCCAGAATCACAACCCGTCTGTCCTATTCCTCTGCTCCTCTTTCCCTTGTCAATTACATCCTATCTTCTGCTATTGCCAAAATACCCAAATGCCCTTGTGGTGTGGAATTTTTTTCTTTTTCTTTTTCGATATTAAATTTTAATGATAAAATAGGCGGAGGGCCTCTATCCGTTGCTCTAACAATCGAGGGAATTAACTGATTCGAGCCCCAACATCGTGGCCATGCAACCACAGATCGTGGCTGCACAAGGCTAGTGACCTCTGTTGGTCGCGACTTCCATGGACATAGATCGTGAGCTTTGCACAAATATAAAAAGAGACGAGGGCGTAAAAGACAACTTGGGTGGACAAGGAGTTAACTCGCCCGTGGATTGACGCCATGAAGGTAAGGAATCAAGATGGCAATGGATGGCTGGCAATACAATGACGGCAATTGGCAGTTCCGTAAACAATCCTAACCTATATGTCCACTGTAATACCCATTATCAAAAAAAAAAAAAAAAATGCCAATTATCAAAACCACGGACATGATGGTTTTATGCTTATTATTATGGACTTTTTTTAGTCGATTTTGTTAAGAAAGATGTGCACTTCTTAATAAGAACTCACTCTCTATCAATTGAAGTTTGACAAATAAATTCAGGTTTTTTATGAGTAAGATTAATAAGTATGCTAAAATTGATATAATAATTAATATGACCAAATCCCAATCTAACATTTAGCAAGTGAATATACAAATTTATGAAAATAGATATTATACAAGCGTGAAAATCTAGATAGTTTTCATCTTCTTTTTAAAAAAAATCACTTTTGGAAAAAGTGAAAGTTCTTCGGATTTCATTAGCCTAATATTCAAGAGAATTTAAAATTTCCACTTACTTATAAAAAATGTCATAAGAATTCAACTTTATCATAGAGGATATAAACTTTTAGTTCAATAGTAAGATGTGATGAAATCTTAATTATTTTTTATGATGTCCTAATCTTTCAACTTTATCAAGTCAATTTAGATAGAGGAGAATGTCTATTTTGTAGATTTGACAAATAAGATCACAATGATGATTTTATATGAGTTTAATTTTAAAAAAAAATTACCACGGGAAAAGAAGGGGCAAAATAGAAAAGAGTAATTATGAACCTTTATTCTAGCATGCTTCTTTCGACTAAAATCCGACTAAAATCCTACAGACAGCGCAAAAGGTATGCTAAGAGCATTAGTGGCCCTTCTTTTCCACATTAGCATGGCCCCACCTTTGTCTTCTTTGTGTTATTACTTTCTATGCGTTATTACTTTATACCTCTCCATTATCACTTTGCTTTATGCCTCTCCATCTTGCCGATAGTTTCGCCATGAATGATGGTCAGGTTCCCAAGAAATGGCTTTATGCTAATAATTATGGATTTCTTTTCCAATTTTGTTCAAAAAGATGTGTGCTAAAATTGATATGATTAAATCTTGATTTTACATTTAGCAAGTAAATATATAAAATTTTGAAAATAGATGCTATACAAGCGTGAAAATATAGATATATCTCATTTTCTTTTTAAAAAAATAACTTTTGGAAAACGTGAAAGTTTTGTGCATCTCATTAGCCTGAGTTTTATGCCATGGAAAAACTGCATAGTTTTTTATGCCATGGCTATTTTTTCAGAAGAGAGCAGCTTGCCATGGTTGTGACCCTTTCAGAATAGAGAGCAAGTGCTACTCCATTCCCTTCCAAAAACAACCACATTTGCCACAGACAAACCCCAATGCCGCGACCATGCAGTCATAGATTTGTGCCCATGATTTGATTCCATGAATTGAATACGCTATGAGTGACAATTGAAATATCCAACATGTAATTCTATTTAACAAATTAGGTGTTGAGAAATAAACTAGATAGTAAATTGACAACACATCCTAAGATTCCTTATGATTATGGTAGAAAAGAATTCAATCCGGTCCCGAACCTTCAATTTAATTGCTCTTCTAATTAATTCACATGCAGAATGAACCACAGCCTCCTGCACAGAGACATAGTTCTGTTAACTATATGTGGAGTTGCTTCTCCAATTTACAGCCTGTCAAAGTTGACGAATGCCCCTCCAACAACTCAATTCTTCTCTTTTATCCACCGTCGTAACGCAATTGAAAAAGGAGAGACACGACAGCGGGGCAGATGAACTATTGGAACTCTAAAAAGATGGGAGTAATCGAGTGCTTTCGGTGGCTAAAATAAAATATTAAAAAGATGGGAGAAATCAATCAGAGTGCTTTCGGTTATTATTCTTTTGAATTTTAATAATCCTTGTCTTTGTGGAGTTTCTGACCACAATTGCGTCGCCATGAGTGGCCCACGCACTTGCCCGCAGCGCGTCCTTGCTCGTACATAATTGTAGCGTCGTTTCTGGGGTTTGGGTGTCGAGTCGGGGCTATTTTAGGGAAAACAGCCTCCCGTCGGGTCGTATGAGTTGTTCCTGTGCCTGATCCGCGCACGCGCACCTTAAATGGCCAAAACCGCGTTATTTTCTGGAATCCGTTGATCATCTGGATGCGTATTTTGCTGCTGCCAAATTACTCCAATACCCTCGTGGCCAGAAGCTAATTCTTCTTTTTAACGGTAAGTCGGTTGAGCATGTAATTTATGGCATAAAATTTGATCGATTTCCATGTTACTTGGTGTAGTTGCTTTTTAACACGTAATGCATGAAATAGGTTTAGTGAAATAATATGGACGGATTTTTCCAATTTTCTCAACAACATAAAATAAGGTTCATCGGTGATTTCAAGATACTTTCATAATTTCTTTTACTATCCTAATCGTGGTGGTTGAGAGCCCCCATGTCATTAATCAAAATATCATAACAGTCCTTGATCAACATTGTTTGGCATTTTTCTCAAATGTTTGTTCACATTGCATGAAATCCTAATTCTAAAAAATGCAAGATACATTCAAGTAGGCAGTTCACACTCTCGCTACACTAAGCAAACCCATGCACAAAAACACAATAGCTATGTGGCATGTCCCGTTGCAACTGTTTTTCTACTTTGACTATGATCATTCAGATATATAAATCCAATTATGCTAATTTAATTGCTTGTGTAGTTACTTGAAATAAGTTATATCAAATATCCTCCTTTTTATCTTATTTGATGTCGACTATTTATTCAAATGCTTATAGAGAACATTAAATTGAATATATATAGTTTCGAACAAAAGCACAAAGTGTAAGTCATTGAAGACGTACGGACCTTTGCTTTCTCTTATTGACATAAATTCTCTAAAAGATTGTCCATTACAAGTTTGAGGACAAATTTCTAATTTTCAAATTAGACTATCATTTTACTTTATCTTGACACATTTTATACTTTGCTCTCCATTTCTAACAGAGATTATTTTATTTTGAGTTTTTCTATAGCATCCGAATTCCACTGATGTGAATTTCGAATTCCAACTTTAATTATTAATCAAATCTGATTTTATAACTATAGTATATTTAATATAAGTTTTACGAATGTATTTCCTTAAACATTATATTTTGAAAACGTATCAAAGGCTACCCCCACTTTCTTTATGAGTAATGGAGTTTTCATTTAACTTCCATCTGCCAGTTCTATTTCCGCCGACCAATAAAATTGCCTCTTGGTTGAGATTAAAATTTATATTCAAATTTTAATATAGTCTTCAAGCTTTCAATGGTTTCACTGGAAACGTGCTCTTGTGCAATTCTAACAAATGTTGATGGACGAGACCTTTCGAAATAAGCCTTGGTACTGCATATGCATCGAGCAACTTCCATTTGGTACTTCCACTTCCAAATATATGTTCTTCGACCTTCTCCATCGTCCAAACAAGCACGGGACTCTGATTTATCCTCACCAATCAAACTCGGATTCCGCTTCAATGACTCGCAAAAGTTCGGTGAAGCCTCTTCAATGACTAGGATAATTAACAAAATATTGACATCTCTTGGATCTCAACTAATAAGTGTTTCAGATGATGTTTTTAAAGGTGCAGCTTGCTCTTCACACTTTTGTGCAAATCCTTGCCTACTCTAAACCTTTTCGCCATATAACATTAAAAAAAAAAAAAAACATATAGAATTTGACAAAGGGGTTGCACAAGCGAAATACACTAGAGCAGAACTTAACTTTGGTATAATATCAACTCTACTATCATATCAATTCTGAAGACTAAGTGAATAGGTGAATAAAGACCATATGTATATAAAGAGTATACGAATTCCATAGACAAGAGATGTGGGATACATGAACATGTCATAAAAAACTTAGGTTGTTTCTTGCATTACAAGATAGAATATTAATCAATTTACCATTGAGAGTCCATAATGAAATTTTTCCAAATTTAAGGTGCGTTTGTTTCAAGGAAAATGAGTGATCTGTAAAATATTTTTCAAAAATTGATCGCTTATATGATTGAGAAAAATAAATGGATGGAAAATTTTTCATCGCCCACGAAAATAATTAAGCATAAATGTTATTGACAATAGAAATATTTTTCATTGACTAATTTTTCCAAACGGTATAAACAGTCATCTTTCAAAAATTATATTTCAAATCACTCATTTTTTGTGAAATGAATGCATCCTTAACTTGGATTTTATATTCTAATTGTGGCAGTGATGGTGGTTATTTTCTTAGGTACATGGTTTTAAGAAATTCCACATATGATGCCCCAAATTGCAAAATGAATCCTTGTATCTAGTTCTAATAATTTCTTTGAGAGAGAGAAAAAAAAAGGCAAACCATTCTACTAAAACTTCACATCGAGTTCCAATAGATTTAACTATTCCATCAAAAGGCAATGACTTCCGTCAGTAGTCTTACAAGTTTCTGGCTCCCAGCAGATGATTACACGGTCTGCCAATAGAAGTTGAAGAGCTTGATTGGGATTAATGCCGTTGAGTTAATACTGCAGTCAAATTCGGAAGCATGGAGAACATCTTTGTTTCTAGGAGTAATAATAAGCATGGAGAACATCTCGCCAGAAATGAGAAGGATAACTTTTTTATTAGCAGCCTGGCTTCACTACTGCACACGATATCATCGCTCCCCCCATGTGACCACCGACAGCTGACAGAACACGCACCATGATCACGACACGTCCTTTTCCTCTGCTCCCCTCTCTCCCCTATCAATTGCATTCTGTCTTCTTGCTGCCGCCAAAATACCCAAATTCCCCCCTTGGCGAGGAATTTTATTTATCCTTTTCTTTTTCTGGTATTGATTTTAATGATAAACGGGGCTGAGGGGCTCTCTCCGTTCCTAAAAAAATCAAGCGAATTAATTAAGTAAGCCCTAATGCCGCGACCATGCAGCCACAGATGTGTGCCCGTGCGAGGCTGGCGATCTCTGTCGGTCGCGAATCCCTTGGACATAGGATATGAGCTCTACGCGGAAAGAAAAAGGAGACGAAAGTGTAGAGGACAGACTCAAGCGTGTAAGGCGTTTACTTGCCGATGGATTGACACGCGAAGTTGAGGGCTCGTGAAAGCAATGGGTGCACGGCAAATTCGATAACGGCAAGTGGGCACTGGGCAGTTCCATCCCAACCTTTATATTTACCACAATATCAATTATTCCCACTGTATTTATATCATCAAAATCCAAATTTTATAGGGTAATCAGACAATACATTCCATCAAAGTTTGGTCCAAGATGGATGTTGAGAATCTGACGTGGCATTTTACTTGAACAACAATGCATTTAAAAATCTGAACTTTGCAATTTTTAGGGTTCAGGACTTAGCAACTTTTAGGGTTCAAGAAGTGAGATAATCCAGTGCGCGGTCTTTCTTGCAAAAGAAACGAGCTACAATTTTAACTTCAAAAGAAAAGTGGAATCAAAATATAAATTCTTGCTTTGCTTTTATCCTTTTCCGCTTGGCCCTTGAGACTTTGACCGTTCTTCCCCCTTGATTTTAGCATTTCACTTTTGGTCTCACTCCTTTTCGGGAGAAGAAAGCCTATGATGGATCTCTCTTTATTTGGATGAAGAGACCAAAATATTCAACATGCTCAGGTTTAGAATTTTTTTTTATCTTTTCCTTTTATATAGTTTCTTTTCTAGATAAACTTCGTTTAAACTCCACGGCAACTCCTTCCACATCCTTCCTTGACCTTTGCACGTTTCTTCCTTTACTCCCTCCAAATCCTTGATCTTCCCTCGTTGTCATTGCTCCCTGCTCATGGCTCCAAAACCCTAACCCCATGGCCATGGTCATTCCCCGTGATTAACCAGCTGACTCCTCAAAGTTGGCGGGGAGTGCATGATTGATGTGAATGCTCCAACGCAGCAAGACCTTCAATTTTCGATGGGTACTGACGTCGATTAAACGATTGGTATTTGATAAGGACGACATGAAGGAAGCACATGGTGGGGCAGCCAAGGAGGAAAAGTGAAATCACGCTAGATGTGAAGCTGTTCCATTCCGGAATTCATAAGCTCTAAAGTCTTTTCAAACATACGTCCGAATCTAACAAAAAGAAAATTTATGATTGAAGTTATTAATCAATTGACTCGATGAGTCAAAAAATACTCTTGAGAAAACAAGTGGGATCCCACTGCCTAACTCCTACTCTTTTTAAAGGAAAAGAGAGACTTTTCGTGTTAGATACGAGTCTTAACTATCAAAGACCTTTGTTCCTTCACCATAGAAATATCAAGGAAATGAAAAGGAAAGATCTTTTTGAATGACTTTTGGGTAGGTCATTGAACTTGGAAGCCATAGGACTGGGTGAAATATGCAGAGAGAGCCGTGGGCCAGTTTTGCTGCAAAATTTGGTTGATAAGGATGATTCCTTGAAGCATTGCTCTAGCCCGCCAAAGTTGATACTTATTTACGTTTCTTAATGCGGAAAATCACTGGACTTTGTGGTGCAGAAATTTTGGGATTAGAATCAACTTTTGCCCCCCCAAAAAAATGGTGAATTCATTCAAAGTCAAGTCAACAAAAGCATACATCAAAATTTTGACAATTGATGAATGTATTAATTTGGGGTTTTACTCTTTATTTGTTACATGTGCATTAGTTTGTATTTTTTCATAGTATTAACTCAATATAACAAAAACTAAAGGAGATTAAATTTGTCATAAATGTCAGTTTTGGATTTTTTGTGTTATCAAGGGTGTACCAATTTGAGATTTTTCATGGTATTAATCCTAAAAACGATAAGCTTATAGAAAAACGACTTGGCAAGAAGGAATCGTTACCCTTATTTTCTTGCTACCCTTCAAAGTGAGATGAATATACTTTATTAATTCTCAAATTCTCTGCATTCCCAAAGTACGATCATATCTATATTTTACAAGTATGGTTTCATAATTTTTATCTTAATTTCTTTGTAATCATTGTTATTTTGATGGATTATAGAATAAAAAAAGACGAAATTGATTCCAATTTATTAATCACTCCATGTTACTTTTAATGATACAAGCCGCATTTAGTGGATTCACTCATTACCAATTATGATAAAATCAGTTTTTTTTTTTTTTTAACTTGTTTTCAAAGCAATCAAATTCTTTTGATTCCCTTTATCTGAAATTTAATTTCCTAAAGTCATTTTCCCAAGACGAAAAAATTCTCTGCTAGATAAAGATATCGTAAGATTTTTTTTTTTCTATTTTCGTATGACTATATATGATCGGAGGAAATGGTGTCATGAAATTATTGATGAATATGAGAATTGAAGATCGATTTCTTGCCATGTAAATTTTGTGGGTGAATGGGAGAACGATAAGTCATTTTTGGATTTTACGGAGTGATCTAGTGACCTTTTTTTTCCTTCATTTTGATAAAACCCCTATGTTTATGGAAGTATGACTTTGAGGGACAAAGTTACCAAATGAATGAATCGTGGGTGTGATTCCTTCTTGGAGCAAAGCTGGTTCATCATGGACTGTTGGTAGTCCAAGTCTTCGTAGACTTTTGACGCCCCTCTAATCCCGTGATGTTCCAATCTTCTTGCATATACCGTATGCTGTTCTGTCTTATGTTTTTCTCTCTTTTTGAGAAAGGTAGCTAATGTTAATGCCGCCTTAAAACGAGGCACGGGAGCTTAGGTTTTAGATTGTTGGCTTCCGTATCAAAATCACATCGACCGATCTCATGCAACAAAAACCACATGTATACAGCACTTTTGTACTTTTCATTTAATTAGATTAGACGATATCGACTTTTCTATTGATTGATGATACCATCAATTGGTTGGCTAGACTATTTAAAAATCAAAGTATTTTTTAGCAAACAAGTATTTATTTATTTATTTTCTAAATCAAATTTGTGGTAATTAAACATTCCATGTTTCACAGTAGAAAACAAAATCTCACTAGATCTGGAGGTGTAAAAATGTTCCATTCTGAAATTCATAAGTTCTTAAATCTTTTCAGGCATAAATCCGAGGTGACCAAAAACAACATTTAAGATTAAAGTTATTACTCACGATGACTTGATGAGTCCAAAAACACTCTTGGTAAATCATGATTTGATCATGTCACTTAATGTATCGATTCTAGTATACTTATTTAAATTACTCATAGATAACCTAGATTTATTGGTTAAACTTCAAACGATGAAGATCTTGTGCTTATTGAGTAAAAGTACATATTTTTAAAAATATTTTTAAAAAAATCCACATATTGATAGCAGTTGTAATTAAAATGCCATTTATCATGTGAAACGTCGAATGCATATTATTTCACAAAATTCTCATAGTAAGTAACCCACCGGGATTCTCAATAGTCATTCAGGGCAAAACCGCCTCGAAGAATCCGGGGAAAATTTTTGTTAAAAAGCAAAGTGGTAATGAAAATAAATAAAGCAATAAAAGCAAAGGAAAAAGAAGATGGGGACATCCTAATGTGGAAAGGAAGTCCCGCCAATGCTTTAGCGTGTGCCTTTGGTAGTCCAAGTCTTTGTAGACTTGGGTCAACCATTGGTGTGATTCCTTCTTGAGCAAGCTAGTCCATCATGGACTGCCGGTAGTCCAAGTCTTCGGTTTTAGTCTTCTTGCACCGCCCCGCACGCTGTTCTGATTCTTTTCTCTCAAGATCATATCGACCAATCTATAGTAATTGTATTTCGATGCAACGCAAGACTATATATATGCAACACATTCCATTTCCATTTAGCTAAATCATACAATATCAACTTTTTTGTTGATTGGTGACATGATTGGCCAAAGTATTTATTGTGTTTGTTTGCAAGTATTTTTCTATTTTGTAAATCAATTTTGTGATAACTAAACATTCCATGTGTTACAATAGAAAACAAAATCTTGCTAGATTTGGAGGTGTAAAATTGTTCCATTCTGAAATTCATAAGTTCTTAAATCTTTTCAGGCATAAATCTAAGTGTGACAAAAATAATTAAGATTAAAGTTATTAATCACAATAACTCAATGGGTTAAAAAAGACTCTTGAAAGTATCAAATTTGTTTTCCCATAACTTTAGCTTTGATTATACTTCACTAAAATTTTGTTTTAGTAAAAACGAAACTCCAAAAGTCTCACTGCAGATTCTTTTTAAAATCAAACTCCTTCCATCCAAATCGAAATTAAGTTTCCTTTGTTAGCTCAAAAGCTCGGGAAGAAGAGAATATAAATGGGATCCATTGCCTAAACTCCTTTTCTTTTTGAAAGGAAAAGAAAGACTTTTCATACAGAGACGGCTCTTAATTATCAAGATCTTTGTTCCTTCACCACAAAAAAATTAGAATGGACGATTTTTCTTAATGACTTTCTAGGAGGTCGCTAAACTCGGAAGCCATGGCTGAATATGCAGGGAGTTGTGGGCCAATTTTGCTACAAAATTGGTCCATAGGGATACTTCCTGGAAGCGTCACTGCAGCCGGCCAAAGTTGACAAATTATTTACATTTCTTAACGCAGAAAATTACTGGGTCATGTGGTGTAGAAATTTCGGATTGAGAATCAACTTTTGGCCCCATGTATGTCATTCAAAGTCAAGTCAACAAAAGTTGACAGCACCCCATGTGATCACCGAGTGCTGACAGCACCCGCTCCATCCATCCATAATCACGACCCCCTTTTCCTCTGTTTCACTACACTAGAAATCGATTGCGTTTGTCTTTTTGCTGCTGGAAAAAGACCGTGGCGAGGAATTTATTTATTTTTTCCTTTTGGGTATTGATTTTAATGATAAATAGAGCCAAGGGCCTCTCACCATTGTTTAGAAAATCGAGCAAACTCACTAAGTCAAGGCCCACATAGGCGGCTGAGCAACCCAGATCTATGGCCATGCAAGGTTAGCGACTTTTGTCGATTGCGAATTCCATGGACATAGATTATGAGCTCTGTGCGAAAAGAAAAAGAGACGAAGGTGTAGAAGACAGACTTGAGTGGGCAAGGCGTTAACACGCCAATGGATTGACGCACAAAGTTGAGAGCTTGTGATGGCCATGGGTCAGCGGCAAATTTGACGACAGCAAGCGGCGGTTCCCTAAAAATTCCTAACCTTTATATTCATCGCAATGCCAATTATCCAAACTGTTTTTTGTATCATCAAAATCCAAAACTTGTATGATAACCAAAAATATATGTTCCGTCAAAGTTTGGTCCATGATGGATGTTGAAGATCCGATGTGGCGGTTTGCTTGATCAATGATGAGCTTAAAACTGCACATTTCTTCCTTGCGCCAAATCCTTTGATTTTCGAAAATATTAACCTAACCCCATTCCCCTCATAGTTGATGAGCTGACCTCCTCAAAGTTGCGGGCCAGTGCATGAGCGATGTGAATGCATTGGCATCAACAAGGCCTTCAAACCTCGATAGGGTATAGCTGTTGATTAAACGAACTGATTGATACTTTGATGAGGACAACATGGAGGAAGCATGTGGTGGAGCCAGGGAGGAAAAATAAAATCTTACCAAATTTAGAGGTGTAAAAAGGTTCCCACTCCGGAATTCATAAATTCTCAAATCTTTTCAGACATAAAAAAATAAATAAATAAATTGAAGTTATTAATCATATCAAGCCGATGAGTCAAAAAAGACTCATGGAAGTATCAAATTCTTTGAATTGAGATCAAAAGAAGACCAAATTTGTTTTCCGATAGCTTTAACTTTGATTACCCTCCACTAAACTATTGTTTTAGTAAAATGAAAGTCCAAAAGTCTTGTAGCAGATTTTTTAAAATTAGGGTCCTTCCATTTGAATAGAAATTGAGCTTCCTCCATTATAGGTCAAAAGCTCTAGGAAGAAGAGGAAACAGGTGGGATCCCACTACCTAAACACCTACTCTTTTTTAAAGGAAAAGAAAGACTAATCGTACTAGATGCGTGCATCAACTATCAAGACTTTTGCTCCTTTGCCACAAAAATATTAAGGAACTAAAAAGGGAAGATTTTTGAATGACTTTTTGGTAGGTCATTAAACTTAGAAGCCAAAGGATAGAGTGCATATGCAGAGAGTTGTGAGCCAATTTTGTTGCAATATGGGTCGGTAAGGATGATTTCTTGAAGCTTCACTCCAACCCCTTGAAGTCGACAATTATATATGTTTCTTAACTTGAAAAATCACTGATCTATGTGGTGCAGAATTTTGGGATTAGAATGGACTTTTGCCCCAAAATAAATGGGTGGATTCATTCAAAGTAAAAGTAAATGAAAATCTACATCTGTCATGTGCAATGATGAACTCATGTTATTTTACACATTCTCATTATAAATCACCAGAAAAATATTGAATGTGTGATGGAATCATTTATCAAATGCTGCTGACGAAAAAATAAAGAAATCATTGATCAAATGGTGGCCACCAATCAATCAACTATCAAAGTAATTAACTCACGGGGACCTCAATCATCATTCACGATGAAACCGGCTCGCAAGAATCCAAGGAAAATCTTGTCAAAAAAGCAAAGTGATGATGAAAAGAAATAAAGCACCAAAGTAAAGGAAAAAAGGAAATGTGGGTCCCGCTAACATGGGAAAGTTAAGGGTGCGTTTGTTTGCGTTTCTGTTTAAAAATTGTTGAGGAACAGAAATAGAAAAAAATGTTTCTGTTCCGGGAACAATTTTGAACAAAAAATGAGTTTGGTAAACTTGTTCCAGGAATAAAAAATAAACGAAACATGTTTGGTAAATTTGGATAATTTTTTTTTTTTTTATTTTTTTCTATTTTTTTCTTTTTTTCTTTTCATTTTTCTTTTTTTTCTTTTTTGGCCGGCGACCGGCGGGGGTCGGCCTCGCCTTGATCCGGCGAGGCCGAGCTCGCCCGGCGGGCGGCGCGGCCTCGCCGCGGCCACCGCCCGGGCGACGCCGACTCGCCCGGATCCGGCGAGGCCAAGGCTCGCCGGCCGGGGTGAGCTCGGCCTCGCTCGATCTGGCGAGGCCGAGCTCACCTGGGCCGGCGCGAGGTCGGCCTCGCCTTGATCCGGCGAGGCCGAGCTCGCCCAGCGGCGGCGGCGCGGCCTCGCCGGCCACCGCCAAAGCGAGGCCGAGGCTCGCCGCCGCCGGGGCGAGGTCGGCCTCGCCGGATCTGGCGAGATCGAGCTCGCCCGGCCGGCGCGAGGTCGGCCTCGCCATGGGCAGGCGAGCCTCGCCGTGGCCGGGCGAGGCCGCCGGCCGGTCGCCGCCATGGCCGAGGCCGGCGCGACCGGCCAAAAGAAAAAGAACAAGAAAATAAGAGAAAAAAGAGAAAAAAGCGTTTCTCAAAAGTGTTTGAAACAAGAAACACAAAATTTGTGTTTCTTGTTTCTGTTTTTTTGTTCCTGGGAACAAAAAGAACAAAAAGGAACAACGCACCCAAACGCGTTTACATTCCTTTTTGTTTCCAGGAACAAAAACAGAAAAAGTGTTTAAAAACAAAAAAAAAAGAAATACAAACAAACGCAGCCTAACCGGCCCATGCTTTGAAATTAGCCTGCCTTTGTGTTGTCGGCAAGATTTTGAGCCCGTGCGGGAAAAAAACAGAAACATGGGGATGCATTTCGGTGGCAAGAAATTATTAATTATTGCTCCTTCCTATTTTGCCCTCTTCTTTTTCCGGGCCACGAGAAATTTCTTTTCCTAGTTATGTTCGTGAAAAATCGTCCTTGAGATATTGTTTTCCCATCTTTTCTTTTGTTCTTACTGCAGTCACAAGTCTTGAATATCAGAATGAAAGCAATAATTTCCAAAATCGTATGAAAGTTAATTGCATATGATTTTGACAATAATCATTTTCCGATGCCAGCCATCTCATAAATTCCAATAATCAGTATTTCACTTATTTGCGCGCTTCTCATTTTCATGATTTTATCTACTTGGTGATCGATATTGGCCAAGCACTTTGATACTTTTAGATAAGTGATTTTCAACTCATTTTAAGAGAAGTGGAATGGATTGGATTAGATTCTTGCTTTTCTTTTGTCCTTTTCCACTATGCGCTTGAGCCCTTACATTCGTCCACCTTCTTTCTAGCATTTCACTTAGGTTCTTCTCCTTTTCGGGATAGGAAAGGGTATGAAGTAATATCATTGTTCACTTTGGTTCTCTTTATTGGCATCGATTATATGGTTCATCATCATTCAATTTTGATATATATCAACATTTTTTATTTATTTATTTTTATGTCTGGATTCATCAACAACATTAGCTTGCAAACATTTGTACATTTTTTTTTCCGAAGAGTAATACTTTCCCAAAAAAGAAAACAAAAGATGGAGTTCTCTCTCACGTTCTTCCTTCATTATTTAAGTCAAGGTTGGTTTGTTTGATGAAAAATCATTTTTGAAATCTTTTTTTCCATACTTTCAATGTTTGAATTACGTAAAACTTATTTGATCGATGGAAAGCATTTACCATAAGCTAAAAATAATAAGCTTAGAGAAAATGACTTGATAAAAAGTAATCTTTTTCCCTTATTTCTATCCCAATTTCTTTGCAATTGTTGTTATGCTGATGGATTGCAGAATAAATGAAGACAATATCGATTCCGGTTTTTAGTCATTACATATTACTTTTAACAATACAAGCTGCATTTAGTGGATTCACTTATTACCAATTACGATAAAATTAATTTTTTTCAACTAGTTTTCACCATAAACGATTTCTTTCTTATTTACCGTCTCTAAAATTGAATTTACTAAAAACATTTTCCCATGACAAAAAAATCATCATTGAGATAAACACATCCTAAGAGTTTGTTTTTATATAATTTTCAATTTTCAAATAATGGTATTTGACCTAAAGAAATTGCAAGATAAAATTATCGATGAATATGAAAATTGGAGATCAATTTGTCGTTTTTTTTTTTTTTTTTTTTGCCGGTGAATGAGAGAACAATAAATTAGTGTTGGATTTAACATAGTGATTTAGAGACTTTTTTTTTTTTTTTTGATTAAATCTCGACGTTCATGGAAGTTTGTTGTGAGGCACAAAGTACGAGATATATGAATCATTCGGTGTGATTCCTTCTAGGAGCATAACCGGTTTATCATGGACCATTGGCATTCCAAGTCTTCGTAGACTTTGACTTTGCCCTTCTAATCCTGTGATGTTTCCTGTCTTCTTACACCACCCATGTGCTGTTCTATCTTATTTTTCCTTCTCTTTCTAAGAGTAGCAGCTAATGTTAATGCCACGTTAAAACGAAGCATAGTGAGGCTTAGGCTTGGATCGTCGGTCGTCCGTATCAAGATCACATCAACCAATCTCATGCAATTTTTAATCTAATGATTGTAATTCATTGCAAGGCTGAACTACAAATAAATAAATAAATAAATAAATATATATATATATATATATATTTATACACACACCACACTTTTGTACTTTCCATTTAGTTAAATTAAGACAGTAACAACTTTTTTTATTGATTGATGACATGATTGATTAGACTATTTAAAAATTGAAACGTTTATGGACGAATACTATTTGTTTGGAAGTATTTCTAAGTTATAGATAAATGTCAGGGTAACTAAAGATTCCATATTTCACAATGGAAAAATAGCCGCTTTGCAATTGAAGTTTCACGATATTGACTTGATAGAAACCAAAATTAGTTGCATTTGCCGGAATCAATTTCTATCAACCATTCTTTAGCCAACAAAAGTCACTCGTAAAGAGTTGGCACGTACAATATCATAAGCTTTCTACAGTCTGGATAATGATCAATCCAATGATGAATAAACCAAGCATTGCCTCTCTTCCATGGATCTCTCTTGATCCTCTTTCGGAGAAAAAAAAAAAAATTTGAACTGTATAGCAGCAAAATCACAACACGTGGTGAAATCTAAACCACTTTAAGAAGCCAGAATTATAAATGGAGATCACTGCGGGTCATTAAACATAGAGGACGGATTGGCTAACTCTGCAGAGAGTTCGGGCCCGTTTGTATTCTAATGATGTTGTCTTTGTAGAGTTTGCTTTCACCCTGAAACGAGACCGCACGGTGTCTAACGCGTCTTCCTTCTTCCATTAAATTATCCGACAACACTGTATGGCGATAAATGCCCAGGCACTTGCCAACAAATTTACAGGAGTGATGGGGTACGAGACCCACTCTTGGCTTTGCTTTTACATAATTGTGGCGTCATTTTCGGGATAGGGGTGTGTCTCAGTCAGGGAAAAAGAATCGGGGCTATTTTGGGGAAAACGCCTCTTCCCTTTTTCGTTGCTCTCCGAACCTGAAAAATACGACAGAAGTTTGGGAAAATATGGCAATTTCAATCGGGACGCGTGGGCTGGAATTCCATCATTTCGGAGTTTGCCCTTGCCAAATGCGGCATATGGACTGGATTTACAGCTCTCTTCAGTCTTCACTTCCTCCCTATTATTGGAGCGGGTCTTGTCCGCCCGCGCACCAGCGCGTGCGAATGCAGCTCATGCACACAATCCCTTGTCCTTTTCCCTCGGCTCCTCTCTCTCTCCCCTATCAATCGCATTTTGCCTTTTTGCTTCTGCAAGAATACCCAAATGCTCCTCATGTCGAGGAATTTTTTTATCCTTTTTATTTTTAGGTGTTGATTTTAATGATAGACAGGGATGAGGGCCTCTCTCCGTTACTAAAAAAATCAAGTGAATTAACTAAGTGGAGCCCCGACACCGCGCCCATGCAACCTCAGATTTGGCAGTGCGAGGCTAGCGACCTCTGCCGGTCGCGAATTCCATGGACATAGGTTATGAACTTTACACGGAAAGAAAAAGATACGGAGGCGTAGAAAAAAGACTCGAGTGAGTGAGGTGTTAACTCGCCGATGGATTGATGCACGAAGTTGAGGGCTTGTGATGGCAATGGGTGGGCAGCAAAGTTGATGATGGTGAGTGGGCGGCTCAATAAAAAATTCTAACCTTTATATTTACTGTAATACTAATTATCCAATTTTTTTTTTTTGGTAAGGATTATCCAAATTGTTTTTATATCATCAAAATCCGAAACTTGTGTGGTAACCAAAAAATACATTTCATCAAGTTTGGTCCAAGACGGATGTTGTGGCACTTTGCTTGGATAGAGACGAAGTTAAAAATATGAACTCTACAATTTTTAGAGTCACAAGTTTAAGCTTTTGAAAAAAAAACTGAACTTAGCAACTTTTAGGGTTCAAGAAAAGAGATGATCCTCTTAGGGTCTTTCTTGCAAAAGAAACGAGCTATAATTTTAACTTAAGAAAAAAAAGGTGGAATGGAAATATAAATTCTTGCTTTGCCTCTAGCCTTTTCAGCTAAGCACTTGAGACTTCACCATTCGTCCACCTTCGCCTTAGCATTTCACTTTTGGTCGTACTTCTTTTCAGGAGAACAAAGCATATGATGGATTTCTCTTTATGTGGATGAAGAGGCCAAAATATTCAACATGCCCAGGGTTAGAATTTTTTATCTTTTCCTTTTATTTAGTTTCTTTTCTAGGTATACTTCATTTAAACTCCACGACAACTCCTTCCACATCCTTCCTCGACCTTTCACACCTTTCTTCCTTTGCTCCAAATCCTTGATCTTCCCCTCTTCGTCACTGCTCTCTGCTCACACACCTCCAAAACCCTAACCCCATGTCCATGGCCCTGGTCATTCCCGGTGATTGACAAGCTGACCTCCTCGAAGTTGCCGGGGAGTGCATGATTGATGTGAATGCTCCAACAACAGCAAGACCTCCGGATTGTATTTTTTATTTTTTAAGAGGAAGGACCTTTAGATTTCGATGGGTACTAATGTGGACTAAACGAACCTATTGTTATTTGATGAGGACGACCCGGAGGAAATGGCGGGGCAGCCAAGGAGGAAAAGTAAAATCTTGCAAGATCCGGAGGTCTAAATCTACTCCATTCCAGAATTCACAAGCTCTTTAAGTCTTTTTAGATGTACGTTCGAATCTGACAGATTAAAGTTCTTAATAACACTTTTAAGTCTTTTTAGATGTACATCCAAATCTGACAAATTAAAGTTATTAGTATTTAACGAGGCAAAAAAGGCTCTTCAAAAGTATTAAATTCATCGATTTGAGATCAAAGGAAAACCAAATTTGTTCGATAGCTTTAGCTTTGATTATCACTCCATTAAACTTTTATTTTAGTAAATTGAAAGTCCAAAAGTCTCATTGTGGATTTTTTGAAAATCATACTCCTTTCATTCGAATTGAAATTGAGCTTCCTCCATTATAACTCAAAAGCTCCAAAAAGAAGAGAAAACAGGCGGGGTACCACTACCTTAACGCATACTCTTTTGGAAGGAAAAGAAAGACTTTTCATGCATATGTGGGCCTAATTATCAAAAACCTTTGTTCTTTTCGCACATAATCTTGAGGTACTAAAAATGAAGTTGAACTTAGAAGCCAAATGATCGACTGAACATGGAAAGAGTCGTGGGCCAGTTTTGCTGCAAAATCAGTCAATAAGGATACTTCCTCGAAGCATCACTCCAGGCCATTAAAGTCGACAATCATTTATGTTTCTTGAAGCAGAAAATCACTGGTCGGCGTGGTGCATAAATTGTGGGGATGAGAATCGACTTTTGCCCCTAGAAAAATGGGCGGATTCATTCAAAGTCAAAGTCAACAAAAGCAGACATGGAACTTCCAACCAAGTTCGTTTCCCCCATCCTAATTAAGGTGAACTTCGGTCTATCCAGTTTAAAGGGTTGATTGGGCCAAGGCCCGAATTGACTTCAAAACATCAAGCCCAGTAAAATTATGTTGCTTGATCTACGTCAAAGCTCTCCCCCTAGAGATCCATCAAATAAAGAAAAGATCATGTTTATTTCGTGATAAACCATCCTTCGCATTTAATCCCTTGTTAGTGTCAATAAATTGCTTGTCACAAAGTGATTTAGTTAGACAAAATCCATGCTTTGTGCTAATTATTATACAGAATACTATTAAGATAAAGTACACAAAATCAATGTGTGAGTACAGTATTATGTCAGCATAGATGGGAAAAGATATTGACTCCCCCCAAAATTAAGCATGAAAGTTCTTTATTTCAAATAATGTTTTTGAAGGAGTGGCTCCTTAGTCTCTCGGTTAATGCTTATGGATTATATACTACAAAAAGAAAAGAAAGAGGAGAAAAATATAAGAACTTGCAAACACTACAAGACTATTCCATGTTATACTTTTAGAATTGGAAATTTTTTTGCCACACTTCTATTCATTTGAAACTAAACGGTTTGGATCATTATATCATATTTACCTCAACATGACCAAGTCCATTCGCAACTATAATTTTTTTTTTTAATTTAATTAAGAATTGCTACACCTTCTCTTTAACTCTTGTGAATCCAATAAAGAGCTATGCTTTACTTGAAAAAAAAAAAAAAAAAAAAAGAAACTGGACACACATGTACCAATGTAGATTATTTGTCTTCTTCACATTGCTGTTAGTGTGATGCTTTTGTATACATTGTAACGGCTACTTTAATGTATACAGTATAATGAAGTTAACGTCCTCCTATAAAAAGCATGGACATCGACCGATTTCAAATACAAGTAAGACGAAATAGCAATTTATAAGGTATCTCGGATAAATCACTACATTGTAAATTGACAAAATAATGGACTTGAAATTTATATAACTTGACTTGACCTCACTTGGTAAGTTGATTAGCAGTTCAAAGCCAGTGAAACATCTAAACAAAAAAAAAAAAAAATTAAACAAAGAAGATTTGAACAAGTGGAGGAGGAGATAGGAGGAGTGGGTCGTTCGATCGAGTCGGTGTCCGCAAATGGAAGAAGCGAAGAGGAGGGTTTGCGTTTTTTTTTTGGTAATCTTGTTTTAAATAGTTTTTCATTTTTATTATTATTATTATTTTTCTAGTGGTTTTTTTTTTATCGCGTTTTTTTTTTTTTTTTCATTTTTTGCGGGTGATGTGAAAATTTCCCGCCAGCCGGTGGAGGGAAATGTATTTTCGTTTCCCGCCGTGGAAATTGAAGCTAATGTGGGCTTACGTGCAAGATGGCAAACCGGCACAAGGACTGGGGAGGTCCGACTTGGCCTCCCCACGTGAGTCCGATAGATTGCAATTGCTTTTTTAATGATAAGTTAAAAAATGCAGGAAGGGATGATCAATACGATTATCCATTCTCATCATTACATAAAGTGTCATGTCCATCATAGAATATCTCGTTTTAGCCACAATCACTCAGTCCATCATCGGGTGTGCGAGTCTATCATTGTAACTAATATACCAAAAGCTTAAAAATCTTTCCATAGAATGTTGTAAATGCCTGAAATACTAATTGGTTAAAAGTTCACTTGTGACATGATTTGAACTCATGAATTAATGGAAGATGGCATGATCCCTTCATCATTGGGTTGCCATGCTTAGGGTTGGATTGCGACTACGGCTTTTTCAGGTTCAATTTTGTTTTTTTTTTTTTTTTACTTTCAAAGTGAATGAGCGGTGTATGAGCCTAATAAAAGAATGAGTGATTTATAAATTTGTTTTGAGCTTATAAAATTTCACTTAAGGAGAATGAGGGATTGATGCATATATGTTACCAATAAAGGAAGAGATTTGAAGATTGGTTTCTATAAAATTGATTATTTTACTCTTCCCAATAGTTTCTCTTGAATTTCACTTATTCTTTAACTTTCATTTTTTTTTTTTTGGTGTACTGATTTTTCTGTGATTTTATAAACATTTGACTATGAATATAAATCCGTGAGAGCCACCAAACATTGTGTATACCATGCATTGGGGTAGGGTTCTTATATTATTTGGTTTGTGTGAGCTAAATGTGAGTCAAAAATAAAAATCATATACACTCTTTGATATTTTTAAAATGACATTATGTGACTTTTGTTGCGTGAGGTCACAACTCTTTTTACTTCCAACATAGCTCGTGAAAAAGTCCAATGACTTTTGTTCTCAAAGATTATGGACTTTTTTTTTAATTTAATAATTTTTTACACATAAAGTAAAGTTTTCAATCCCTATGATTGTACGACTCATTTATCAATCAAGCAATTATGAGATGGCGATGTCATCAATTTATAATATGGTGATTAGTCCAATTGTATTTTTTTTTTTTTTGGTAAAGTAGTCCAATTGTATTTGCGCTATAAATATTTTGTAAATTTTAGATAAAACGACTCAGCTCAAACTATTGTATGTACATTTATCTAAAAAGAAAAAAAAAACTATCAAATCCACTTCTATAAAGTTTCAAAAAATATTCAAGAATCGATAAGTCATAATAAGTCGCGTTTTCGAATTGTGGTTTGACAATCCATAATTAAGCTCCGCTTGATTCACACATGTCATATCGCATTCTTTCCAAGTTTGAATAATATTGACAAAAGCAAAGTTTTGAATAATTCGAGTTATGAGATAGATTTGAACTTGGAATTGCAAAAAATTATCAAATTTATCTCAATAAGCTTGTGATCATATTAGAGTACTCCGCATCTTCATATACCTCCATCTCCATGAACATCAATAAAAAAAGAAGAAGTAATATTGACTCTAATTTTAGTGCCTTTTTCATAATTCTAGTTCGAACCCACTAATTGAACCAAGCAGAGTCGAAGTGCTCATTTGAAAGACATCAAAGGAAGCGCCAAACGAAGAGAGACAGAAAAGAACGCAAATTTGTCTAGGAGCACGTCTCATTTTAGCGAAAATTTCTTCTTTGCCCTCACGGAAAAGCGCCCGAGAGCAAATCAGGAAAATCGGTAAACTCCTCATCCCCGCCCTCCTTTCCCCCCAAGTCGCCGTAGCTTTCGATCGCCATTTGTCGCGAAAATCGCTACAGAGTCCACGAACGCTGCGAAGACCAGGATTCGAGGTTTGAATTAGAGCAATACGGATACAAAGATCGCAATCGACCACTCCATCTCGCCGGGCGATCGTGCCATTTGATCGCGCGTGATCGTCTTGCGTATATGGAAAGGTTGCGGAGATTGGAATCTTTCGTTGCGCAACATCGTTTTTTTTCCCCTTCCTTCCTTCGACGACGTTGTTCGATCCGTCCCTCTTGCGTAGAATAACGCGGAGCGGAACCGATCATGGTTGAGCTGAGGGTGATGGTGGTTCTGATAATGCTTCATTGCAACTCGTGTTCATGTAATCAGTTATGGTTGTGATCCTCTGACTTGATTCGGATTGGGAGTCTAGATTGTGATAAGGTTCATATAGACAGGCTCGGTATCAAGTATGTCGGTTTTGAGCTTGGGGAAGTGAGATTTGTGTAGTGAATTTGGCTGATTAGGCATTTTAGGGTTGGGGGAATCGTTGACTGTTGTGGAGCCGTAGTGCCCGATTGAATGTGGGAAAACTATAGTTGAATGATCCCTCTGGTGTAGATTTGGATGTTTTCAAAGCATGTGACTGACTGAGCATCATGTTGTATTTGGTTGGATTCGTAAAGCTCTTGGATTACCAAGTCTAGATCAATGCTACCACTGTAATATGGTCAGATCGATTGAATATCCTTGTATTAGTTTGATACAGATTTCATTTTGCTGTTTCTACTTTGGGGATAAAATTTGTTGGGTATCGCACAGTGATTGACTATCGGCTATTCAGCTTTTCTCCTGTCGAGTAATGGACTGTAGCTTTTAGGGTACAGCAGAGTAGCTTTATGGGAAAGAGGAGCCTTATGTTGTTTACTTATTTGCCTTTCATCGCATTGATATATGGTTCTTTAAGTTCATGAAGGAGGAAGGGTAGAAATTTACTAAAATATTGTTTTGAATTGATGTTTCCTTGAAGTGTTCCTCCTACTTGATTGTTGAAATAGTTTGCTAGACACATAACAGCCTTGCTTCTTTGCCTGTAATTGAATGAGCTTGTGACTGCATTTTCAATTTGAATTTTTCTCAACTGGTAAATGCAGAACTTAGAGTGAGGTCCAAGGCTCATACAACTATTTACAATCACACTCTTGCGACAATGGTGGAGGAGTATGCATCTGCTGTACGTGTTCATTATAAAGGTTTTCACATTTACCTAGAGCTTGTTGTTAGTACCCTTCAGGTTTCACCATTTCAACACAATAACATTGTAATTAGATGCAGAGCTTTATATTTGGCAAGTTTACATGTCAGATTTGACATAACTTTTTAGTTGGATGTGTCCTAGTTGTGGAAAGAAAAGGTAATTTGACTACGTTTTAATATGACATTGTTGCTAAGGTTGCGTAAAGAATGGTCCTCTGTACTAAACGGCCAATTCTTGAGATGAGATTTTGTGGGCATATGTTGCCTTCTCTTATTAGCTTCGACTAGTTATTAATGCCTTTGGATATGAAATTAGGGGTTCAAGTCATTGAACTGATGGTTGACGTCCAACACGCTTACAAGTGTATAATTCATGTCGCAGTGGTGACCAATTTGCGATGCTTGTGATGCCTCTATGTTTGAATTTCATATAATTTATTTTCTTTATTTCTAATCAATATATATTAAATATAGGCTTATATTATGGTGCCCGGGACCTTAATGCCGTGGTTACAGCTTTCAAAGGTACTTGAGAACATAGGTATGCATGTTAACTTTAGCAATTATTCCTCTTTCATTTGACATGTGAAGGATTTCATGAAAATTTAAGTGAAGAAGAGTAGCCTCCAGTGAATGCGTACACAAAATACATTTGCTGTTCATAAGAAGGGAAAACAGTGAATCATTTCCATCGAGACACGAATGTTATGTGCTTGTAATTTTAGATTTTGTCGTGAGGAGATCACATAATTCACTAATTCTGTTCTTGGAAAAGTTGTTTGAGCTTTTCAGTAAGTGATCACTTCTATTTATGTCTACAACATATAGAATTGGGTTGAAGATCTCTATTGAAAATGGTTCGACATAAACTACTTGGCATGCGTGGTGCCATGGTGAGTTCTAGAGATGATAAGCCTCTTCTTGCAGGTTGTGGATACTTCTGCTCTGGAATGAATTACATTCTTATTCTATTTTCTATGCTTAGATTCATCATGGATTTATTATGCTTATCACGATGCAACAATTCGACTTGGCACTTTGGATGTTGTTAAAAGAGCCAAGGATTTATATGGAGACATCAACATTATGGTGATAGGGCATTCTATGGGAGGGACTTGTGGCATCCTTTTGCAGATTTGATCTTGTGGTAACACGGTTAAAAATTGCTATGGTTCGAGATATTGGTTCTTCTCTATTGTGTTCTTCCATTTATTCAGTTTTGGTCTGTTAACGGTTACTTGGAATTCCTTGCCAACTCGCCTTGAAGAGTTTAGACTCTGGATACCTTGAACTTTCTATGGCTTCATATTTATATTTACAATTGGTCAGCATCTTCTCTCTTTCTCTCTCTATTGTCTTTTTTGGTAAATCCACCCATAGACAAAACACAAGCAGAATGTGTTGCAAACATCCCTTTACCCGAACCACCTAGGGTCTACATTTTTAGTTGTGTGAATTGTCTTACATGTTAAGCCATGAAGCTTCAAGTTGGCTAAATACCCATATATAATGGATAAAGACTTCCAACTAACCATTACAAAGTTTACTTGCTGGAAACTTTATGGGTACATTGATATGTGAAAGCTTTATTTAATTAAAGGGCTTAAGGCCCCGTCCGCCCAAGCTTGGCCTAGAAAGCCCGGCCCATGGGAATAGGGGCCCGTGGAGAGAATGGGGTATAAAAGGGAGAGAGAGAGAGAGAAGACGTTGGTTGGAAATCATAATTCACGTACGTCTTTTCTCTCCCGCGTGTTTTCTCTCTCAAAAGGAACAGTAGGCATACGGCTTTCAATTCTTCCCTTCAAGGCTTCATCGGATCAAATTCGACCGGATTTTCTTCCTCCATTGGCGTCGGTGTCTAATCTGTGGATTAAAAGGTACGCTCGACTCTGTGGTGTACTTTAGGATCGGTGATACGTGTCGTTTTCCCGGGCTTCGTTTTCCGCTTGATTTAGGGGTTCGATTCGGTGTCGAATCCAGTTTTCGGGGATCCGTTACTCCCAACATTGGTATCAGAGCCCTAGTTCACGTTTTCCCGATCAATTTGATGTGTTTTGATTGATTTTTCGCAAAAGGAACTTCGGCCGTACGGATCGGGGCGAGCAATCCCGACACCCGAGACTTCTTCGGCCATTTTCATGAGTTTTCGAATGTCAAAAACAAATTCTGAAAGCACTGGGAGAAAGGCAACGTCGAGACGAGTCTGGAGATGTCTCGAGCGCGGCCGGGCGACGCCGCACGCGCCCACACGCGCGGCTCGGAAGCGCTCGATCGCCAGGCGTGTGCGGCACACGCGCCGGTCGGCGAATCGGCGCGTGCGCGCCGCCGGCCCGGCGGCACGCGCCGGGTCCACGGACCGACGCGTGCTGACGTCAGCATGACGTCACCCAACGGTCAGTAACCGCTGGGCTGACGTCATCGATGATGTCAGCGATGACGTCGGTTGGCCGGGCGGCGACCCGACCCGCGAACCGACTCGACCCGACCCGCTGACGATGGCACGCACGTGGCACGTGCCGCTGACGTCTGCGTGACGTCGACCCGCGCACGCGCGTGGCACGTGCGGCCGGTCCGCCCGAACGGTTCGACGACCGACGAGCGTTGACCGGCAACGAGCGTTGACCGTTGACTTGACCGTTGACCGTTGACTTTGACCGTTGACCAAAAAAAAAAAAAAAAAGAAGAGGAAAAGAATGTGTTTCTTTTTCAATTAAGTCTATGTGGATTATATGTAATCCCTTATTTGTTCTGCATTTGTTGCAGGAACAATGCCTTCCCGAGGTTGCGCACACCTATTCGCGCGGTGGCCCGATGAACAAAAGGAAAGGTCAGTCTAAGTTGATAGGCGGGCGACGATCATCGATGGGAGAGTGGTGACTTAATTGATCACGTCCTTGAAGTCAACGGGAAAATTCAACAGGTCATATGGAATGGTCGTCCTATGTCACGATCGAGATGGTGCGATTTTCATAAGCACTCTTCCACCGAATGGCAAGATGTGTTGAATCGCATATGGGATGTCAACGGAGTCAGCTTCCTATAAGAAAATTGTGATAGATTTTGTAAATGAATATTACTTGTATTGTTACAAGGAAAAGATCAAGAAATTGAACAAAAGAGGATCTTTCCCGGTTCGTGTCTTGACTATGTGTTAGTTGTATTGGGCGATGTATGTTAAGTGTGCTTTGTGGACATATAATGTATTGTTTACTACCCGATTGTTATTGATGTAACAACTGATATGTTAGTTGTATTGATTGAAAGCATTATTGTTTTATTGGAATTCAATTATCTTTGCTTTCTCATTATTGCTTTTGTTCTTTGTGGGTAATTAGCTATGGGTAGTTATAGAAGTTTTTGTAGCTTCATAGAATTGATTTTGCATATGACAATCATATTAATGATAGTTTTAAGTTAGGATTTTGGAGGATGATTGGAAACGTAGTGACCTTTTGATTCTGAAGCCTTACTTGAAATTATTTATTAATATGATGGGTCTATGCAAATAGGGATGCATAAATGATAGGCATTAATAATTCGTGCATATTTTGTCGATTTGTTCAGATCAATGGCTTGACCACAAAAAGCATAGTTCTTTGAGCTGAACAAAGGTGAAAAGCTCAATGGAGACAACTATGAGATTTGGCAAATGAAAATCCAGTATGTCTTTGGAAGAGCAAGAAGCACTTGAGGCTCTTGTCATGACCATGGAAGAACCCGAAGAGGGAACCACTGCACAAAGACAAAAGAAACAAAGAAGCTTTCTTAGCGTGGAAAAGAATGAACTCTCTAGCTCGCATCACGTTGTTGAGTAGCATGGAAAATGACGTCATGCGAGAGTTTCGGCGTTTTGATAATGCCAAGGAATTGTGGGAGGCATTGGCAGCTAGATATGGTCATACTTCGGTGACTAGGCGAGGTAGCTCACTATCGGGTTTGACTCTTATAAGAAGCCTCATGGTCGAGACCATGAAGCAACATCTTAGAAAGATGTCAAACATGATAACTGAAAAAAGATGCTGGCCATGTCCTCACGGATGAGCAGCAAGTGCAAGCGGTGATTCGTTCCTTGCCTCGAGTTGGGAGCATATGAAGGTGCACTGACTCATAATGAAAACATTAAAACCTTTGAGGATGCGATGCGTCATCTTGAGCTGGAAGAGGACCGCTGTTGGCGGCTAAGCGGATGCTTGAACTCTATTATGCTGGTTCTAGCTCAAATGGAGCTTCGAGCTCCAAGCGCAAGCGCCCTAACCGGTTTGATAAGGGGAAAGGCAAGGAAGAAGCAGGTCCTTCGGGGAAGAAACCCAAATTCAACCAACATGGAAGAGGGAAGCGTCCTCGCATGAAAAAAAGCTTGCAAGGGTGAAATGCTACAACCGGTGACAAGAAGGGTCACTATGCTCGCGACTTGTCGTGAGCCAAAGAAGGTATGCACCCCTTGTACTTTTCAGAACTTTACTTATGTGTCGAGTTACGTGTTCCTAACTGAGTCTAATCCTTTGTGGATGTAGATTCGGGAGCGACAGACCATGTAGTGAAGGATAGAGGATCCTTCGTAGAATTCCGACGAGTACCAATTGGAACTAAGTGGATCTATGTGGGAAACAACTCCAGAGCTGAAGTGAAAGGAATTGGCACATGCCAATTAAATATGCGTGGTGGACGCAAGTTGTTACTTCATGATGTGTTGTATGCTCCGGAGATTCGTCGAATTTAGTGTCTGTATTAATGTTGGTTAAATTAGGTTTTAATTTGAACTTCTATAGTAGAGGTGTGGATTTGTTTTTAGATTCAAATTACTATGGTTGTGGTTATTTTCTCGGATGGTTTTATTGTATTGGATATTGAGTATATTAATGCAAATGTTTGTTATTCCCTTATCACATCTTCTAATACCTATGATAATGATGTGAATGTGTGGCATGCTAGGCTTGGTCACATTGGCCAACAACGTATGAATAGACTAGCCAAAGAGGGCTTGTTGGGTAACATTGAAAAAGTCGATTTACCCATATGTAAGCATTGCCTAGAAGGAAAAACAACACGGAAACCATTTGGGAAAGGGAAAAGAGCTGAATTTCCTTTGCATTTAATCCATTCGATGTCGTGGTCCAATGAATGTAAGAGGAAGGCATGGGGCTGTTTATTTCATCACCTTTATTGATGATTATACTCGATTCGGATATGTCTATTTGATTTCTCATAAGTTTGAAGCAATAAGTTGTTTCAAAAGGTTTATGAACCTGGTAGAAAATCAATTAGACAAGAAAATAAAAACATTGAGATCCGATCGAGGTCGAGAATATTTATCGATGAGTTCAGAAAATTATGTGATGAAAAAGGAATAGAAAGACAATTGTCTATTCCGTATACTCCTCAACAAAATGGTGTTGCGAGAGAAGAAACGAACCCTACCGGAAATGCTTAGGTCCATGATGGCGCATGCTAACTTGCCTATCACCTTTTGGAGTGATGCATTGTTAATCTGCTGCGTATATACTTAACCGGTGCCTTCCAAATCGGTTGCTTCCACTCCATATGAGTTATGGACAGGTAGAAAACCAGACTTG
This sequence comes from Eucalyptus coolabah, assembly GCA_014182585.1. Classification (NCBI taxonomy): domain Eukaryota; kingdom Viridiplantae; phylum Streptophyta; class Magnoliopsida; order Myrtales; family Myrtaceae; genus Eucalyptus; species Eucalyptus coolabah. Next base: position 51,171,573 of record CM024627.1, on the reverse strand, counting down.
AGTTTTCTTAAGCCATGGGGTTGTGCTGCCTATACACATGAGTCCTCTCACAAATTTGGGAAATTAGGTCCCCGAGGAAAGAAGAGTATTTTCATAAGATACTCGAACACTCAAAAGGGTATGTGTTCATTGGTGAGCAGGAAAGTGGGAGTGTAACTGAATATGAATCACGAGATGTCACATTCTTAGAGGATGAGTTTCCTAAGAAGGGCGAAATAGGGGAAGATCACTCCCTATTTGAGACTTTGGATCAAGATAATGATATTGGTGGAGTTCATCCAAGTGGGAGCGTAATAGGGAATGATGTGCAAAGTGTACAATCTCCCGTAAGGCGAACAAGTCGCCAAAGTATTCCCCGTCGACGTTTTGACATTGAAGGGAAACTTTTATGGTTGCTCCACAAGATGAGGATGAGCCAAGAAATATCAATGAGGCTCAAAGTGCCCTAGTAAAGAAAAATGGATTCGTGCAATGGAAGAGGAAATGGAGTCAATGGAATCAAACCAAGTCTCGGGAACCGGTTGATCTTTCAAAAGGACGCAGAGCTATTGGGAACAAATGGGTTCTCAAAATAAAGCGAAAGGCTGATGGCTCGATAGAAAGGTATAAGGCTCGCCTTGTGGCGAAAGGGTATAATCAACGGGAAGGAATTGATTATGAAGATACATTTTCTCCGTAGTGAGATTTACCTCAATTCGCATTATTCGGCAATAGTAGCTAGTCTGGATCTTGAGTTACATCAAATGGATGTAAAGACTGCTTTCCTCAATGGAGAATTAGAGGAAGAAATATATATGGAACAACCTCTTGGTTTCATAGTGAAAGGCCAAGAAGAAAAGGTATGTCGACTTTTGAGGTCGATACATGGTCTTAAGCGATCATCAAGACAATGGTATATACGTTTTCATAATTCCATAGTGGCATATGATTTTACAATGATTGATGAGGATCATTGTGTATATATCAAAAGATCCAAGGATCAATTTGTGATCATATCATTATATGTTGATGATATACCGATTGCCTAAGCAATATGGAGTTGGTTAATACTTTGTCAAAAGATGGTTGTCTTCTAATTTTGAGATGAAGGATATGGGTGAGGCTGCATACATTCTTGGAGTTAAGATTTCGAGAGATCGTTCGAAGAGATCGTTGTCTCTTTCGCAAGAAACCTATATAAATAAGGTTCTTGAACGATTTCGTATGCAAGACTGTAAACCCATAGACACTCCTATTGCAAAAGGTGAAGGATTGAGCCATAGATCGTGTCCGGGGACTCCACAAGAGAAGGAACAAATGAAACATGTTCCTTATGCTAGTGCTGTTGGGAGTTTGATGTATGCTATGATGTGTACAAGACCCGACATATGCTTTGCAGTTGGAATGGTGAGTAGATACCAATCCAATCCAGTCCAAAGACACCGGAAAGCCGTGAAGAGAATACCGAGGTATCTCGAAGGGAACTGCTGATTTCAAGTTGAATTATCAAGGAAAGGATCTCGCGACTTGAAGGCTATTCGATGCTGATTGGGGAGGAGATTTAGATGAAAGAAAATCTACCTCGGGTTTTGCTTTCTTATCGAACAATGGCGCCATATCATGGAGCAAGTAAGAAGCAAACGTGCATAGCCTTGTCCACGATGGAAGCTGAGTTCGTGGCGTTATCGCGCGGTACAAGAAGGAGTTTGGCTTAAGAGATTTTTGGATCATTTAGGTGTTATTGAGAAAGCTGCAAATCCATTGTTGGTTAATTGTGATAGCCAAGCAGCTATAGCGTACACCAAAGATCCAAAGTATCATGGCAAGACCAAACATATAGATACCAAGTATAACTTTGTAAAAGATATGGTTGCACGAAAGGATGTGAACTTGCAGTACATATCTACGCATAGAATGGTAGCGAGATCCTATGACAAAGCCAATACCTAGAGATGTGTTTTGTGATCATGTAAAATCTCTAGGATTGCGTAGAGTCTGATGTACTGAATTGTAATTTCCCTGAGTTGTTCACATTTATGAAATTTTATTTTTTATTGATTAATGTCTATGAATCTTAGTATAATCTTTATGCATCTTAATGCTCGTGCATTATTTTAAGTTGAGAAATATGTCGGATAGATATAAGATTAGCCCACTCACATGGGTAATCGCCTCTGTTTACTATGTGATAAATAGAGATGAGACTGTTTTTAAGCTTATTATCTAGGTGATAATCGAGAGCGCAAGCTTAAAATACGTATGTCGCCTTAACGAGTGTTAAGATGAGGACATAATACTCAAGATGTCTGAAAGTAAAATACCCCACACATTTTATTTTATCTGTCTAAGATCCCGGATGTGAGTTCGATAAATTTTGTGAATAAGTAGATAGGTGAACTCAAGTTAGACATTGGGTATGTCTGAACTATCATCTGTACGGTATTGAAAGGTGTAGACATACGCTCCATGGGAAAGGAGTTAATACCGTAATACGTATTTCATACTACGTATGCATGAGACGACCAATAAGAGTGGCAAAAAGTTTGATCTCAACTTTTATGACGTGTGAGACTCTTGAGGAAAAGAGTTCCTCAATTTTGAAGTCCCCTCAGGACTCTTACTTATTCTCAAGATTTCTATTTAGTGTTTGCTATCTTAGTGTGTTGCCAATGGTCATGAGATGATTCGATCTAATGGGGCATTTCTAGAAAAGCAAGCTGGACTGAAATTGAGAGTTTGAAGGAAAGAGGAAGATCGATTTTGAAGAATCACATTATAGTTTTGTATTCACCGGTCGACCAATTATAACTGTCTTAGTGATAATTATAATTGTGAATATATATATATATATATATATATATATATATATATATATATCATGTTTAAAAGAGATCAAGGGAGATATAAATGTGATCGATCGATCTAGGTACTGCATACTAAATCTACTCGGAATGTGACGCCCATTATGAGCTGCTATATATTCCTAACAGATGTATAGCAACGAGCTCTCAAAGTATGCTGGTCGCACGGATTATTCACCGGTATGAATGTTGAAGAGAGGTAAAGAGAATCCTGTTCGGCCCACCTTGTGCGAGTGGGAGATGAAAGCTTTATTTAATTAAAGGGCTTAAGGCCTGTTCGCCCAAGCCGGGCCCGAAAGCCCGGCCCATGGGAATAGGGGCCCGTGGAGAGAATGGGGTATAAAAGGGAGAGAGAGAGAGAGAAGACGTTGGTTGGAAATCATAATTCATGTACGTCTTTTCTCTCCCGCGTGTTTTCTCTCTCAAAAGGAACAAGTAGGCATACGACTTTCAATTCTTTCCTTCAAGGCTTCATCGGATCAAATTCGACCGGATTTTCTTCCTCCATTGGCGTCGGTGTCTAATCTGTGGATTAAAAGGTACGCTCGACTCTGTGGTGTGCTTTAGGATCGGTGATACGTGTCGTTTTCCCGGGCTTCGTTTTCCGCTTGATTTAGGGGTTCGATTCGGTGTCGAATCCAGTTTTCGGGGATCCGTTATTCCCAACAATATGCTTATGGTTTGGCTATTTAATTTTTGCAAGCACTTGAAGCTCAAAATCTATGTCGTGTGATCTTGAAGTGTTAATGCATTTTAAACTAGAATATATTCATCCTAAATCTGTGTTACGTGCATTGTTTCGTCTATCTCTTTCTAACAAAAAAAAGCAGCTCCTTTTCAGTCCGAATACATGCCATGTATGTTGTATGCTGGAGCCAATTCTAAAATGTCTAAGTTATGCTTTTTGTCTCTGCTTTATTGGACAGTGTCTAGAGTTTTCTAGGCACCTGTTGTGGAACTGGTACCAGAAATGGTGCCCACCCCAAAGTCATGTCCCGCTAAATCTCTTCTCCATGTCAAGTTGTGATTTTTTAGGGTCAAACTTTGGATTGGGCTCAGATTATACAGACATTCATGTGCCTACAATAGGATCATAAGTTACATCTTGTCTGAACACTTGGATGATTTAAAATGTGATTTTTGTTTGCTGGTTTCTTGCTGAAAATTGTTCCGAGCCGATCGTGACATCATGCCCATGGGTCGTGGCCCTTTGCATGCATCATGGCCCTTTTTAACATTTAGTTTCTCCTTTGCTATTTATGACTGTAAGTTTTGAGGTTCAAGGGGCAATTTCACCATGAACCTGGAATGTTTTGTTCATGTTTTTAGCAGGATATGATTCAACCCACCAACATCCAAGTGCTTCTTGTGGAAGCATTTAAATGCGCATTGGTTGTAATTAACCCCCAATCCCACTATTCCATATTATTAACAACTTTTTGTGGGGCTGAGGCTTGGGTGGGTTTTGTTGTGGCTGTGGGGTTTGGTTTTGGAAAATTATGGATGGGATCCAGAGACGAGTAATGCTAGACCTCCAATCCTTATGGAGAGAAAGGGCTGTTCCATCGTTCACCTTCGTATGTGAAATGCAGTATAAGGTCATTGATGCATAGTAGTTTTTCCTCTTGTGAAATTATTAACATTCAAGTAATTTGGCTGTCTAATTACGTGTGCTGAAGCTGTTTTTTCCAAACCAGCACTCGCTTGATTTACTTAGATAACTAAGGATGCTTAATTTCCTGGTAAACCAAGAAGCATAGATTGTCCAGGTTTTGACATTTGCACAACCCTGTATTGGCAATGCAATGTTTTTTTTCTTACTACAGCATGCCAAATACGATACATATAAATAATGGACATGAGATTGTGCTTCATTTGCCATCGTATTATTCTTGGTTCCCACGGAAGATATACCATCACTTCCCTAGGGTGGTATGAGTTTGATCTTGATGGAATATCACGTAAATTATGGGGAATTGTTGCTGACTGCATTTTACGTTTGCTTTGCATTTATTTCGACCTATCTAACTGGAGAAGTCTTATCTTTTCCAACAATGTTTGTACTCTTACTTTTTTCAGCGTTTAAATTTTATCTGTTTTGTTTTGTTTTATCTTCTTAACAAAGTAGGGTAGTTCGTGGTACTCATGACCTTTTTCACAATATTTTAGGAACTCTTCTCATTTTCACATAAAGCAATCATACCAATTCCAAAATTTAAGACGCGTAATAATGTGTATCATTTACTCTCTCTCTCTCTTTCTCTCTCTCTCTCTCTCTCTCTCTCTCTCTCTGTGATGGCTGATAACCTAGTCTTAAGCTCTGTGCAATTATAAGGTATTACTCATTTAAATTATGTATGTCTACTAATGCCTGCAATCATTAGTGACTATCTCAATGACAGCCATGGATAAACATATTGATGTGAGATAATGTGAAAATAATTTGATTCCACCTGCTTGTCTGGTGATAATTTTGATCTTTTCTATGTCAGTGTTCACATGTAATTGGAATCCTTTTTTTGTAGGCATGGTTGTATAATATAGGATTTGGTTGTTTGGTTTATCAGGTCGAGAAAGTTTGCGATGGCTTTGGAGAAGGTCCAACGTGCAGTAGGCAAGGAGGTAGTTTTAGTCGTAGCTACCTGCTACAAGCAATTATTTTGTGGATTTATCATGCTAGGTGCAATAACTCGTGACAGACCAGCTTGTTCTAGAGAATGACAGTTCTTTATTACTGGAAATATTTACGGATGACTTATCAGAATGTGTTCCTGCAGATTGGTAACCGGTAACATCCTCACAGAGCATTTAGTCTACTATGGTGAAGAATTAATGGTGGAGACATGGGGATCGTGCAAAATCATCATGGATCCACGACTGAAGGAATATGGAAGCAAAGACAAAGGAAACCATATGCTTTCCAGGAGTCCTTCTGCATTGAGGCTGTATTTAGACTCCGATGCCAAGAGTAACTCAAAATAAAATGCTCCTAAGTAAGCGCCTAATTTCATGAAGATCATTATCCAAACAAAAAGTAAGTGAGTCTGAACCACCGGCACTGGCAAATTCTTCGTAGCTTGGCCAGAACAAAACAACCTGACGCGGCAGCTCTGGATGAATTTTATTCACGTAATGCATTCCATCAATCTTTTTCCATGTCCATCACAATATGCATAGGATCTCTACCGAAATTCACTTGTAATGTAAAAAGCAGGAAGTTGCATGTATCATCCTTGTAAATACAACTTTGTGATGCCTATTGAATGAATGCGCTCACAAGTTTACCTGTCAGTCTCGATAAAACCTAATAAAGATGTGTGCATGCTGAGCTAAGCTATCCACGGCTGAATCACGCAACTTTTTTTCTTTTCTTTCTTTTTTTTTTGGTCCTTTTTTTGGGGTTGAACTAGTGTTGAAGTGCACAAAATCGGCAGATGTGTGTGAACTGTGGAACTGGAAGATTTGCATGGTATTGCGATTAACCGGTTTTATAAGGTGAAATAAAGATTGGATAGGGAGAACACTTTTCAATCAATGACCTTACTTTCTACTACTAGCTCAATTCACATCCACGCAACCAAGTACTTCAACTATTCCTTGGTAGGAAATTATGCAAATTAACAGTTAAATCAAGCCATCTTGGAAACAAATGATGATCTTGTCTGAAGTTTGCGTCATTTCAATTGGCAACCTTTGCTGAATTTCAACTTTTAGGAGGTAAATAATTTATATTATCTTGGTTTAGACATGTAAGAATGATCTGAGCGGCCTTTGGAATGAGAGTTGTAAGTTTTTATTTTCTATTTTTGATTGCCGAAGTTAACATTAGCGGAAACCGGAAAAAATGAAATTCCTTTATCATTTCAAAACATAAATTGCCGATTCGACAATTCAAAGCACATCGTGCAAGAGAACAGTTAAACTCTTGAGATTGTAAGATAAGCAGGAGTTTGTACATTGCAGCAAAAGCCAGAGTATAGCACCAAAACGTTGGGAAAGATATACTATCTTCAAAATCTACGAGTTAATAGCCATAGCCCCAGCTTACCTTATAGAAACATCCCATAAGTTTTCTTACTTATTACCAAGAGAAAGAGCCTTACCAAGAAAAAGAGCTTAGGCAGACAAATAGGATTCTTTTGTTGTTTAGCGATTCTCCTTAACAATGTCAAAATCTAAAGCTCCATTCCTAGGAAACCAAAAAGTGAATGAAAGAGCTTTTGTCACGGATTAAAACCTACACGTTTGACTATGTCCTTCATTGTTCGACGTATAACAAAGTTATGCTTCTCAAGGCATCGTTATAAAGTTCAAATTTAAAGTATGGGCAAGCAAGTTCCAACGATCTCACATAAATGACCAATGCATAAATTGACAAAAGTAATGCACTTGAATGTAGTAGCGCCCAGAGGTGTTAAATGGGTGGGTCGGGTCGGGTCGGGTCGGGTCGGGTTTGGGTCGGGTCATTAATTGTCCAACCCAAATTGACCCATTAACCCATTTATGCATAATATAATTTTTTCAACCCATACTCAACCCAACCCATACCCGACTCATACCCGACCCATTTAACTAAACTTAAAAAAAGCTTATTTCTTATATATATATATATATATATATATATATATATATATATTACTAAAATAGTTTTATACAACACAAATTTAATGGAAAATTTTTATAATTTTTAAAATATTTATTTTAAAAAATGGAATTTTAATTATTTTTAATTTGTAATTTGTAATTTTCTTTTCTCTTTTTTGTTCTTCTTCTTCTTTGGCTAGCCGCCGGCCATGACGACGGCCCGGCGGCTGGCCACAAGCAAGCCTCGAGCTCACCAGATCCGGCGAGCTCGAGCTTGCCCTCGCCGGTGTCGGCAAGGCCTCCGCCTCGCTAGATCCGGCGAGGCTCGAGCCTCGTTCGATGCTTTGGTGAGCCTCGAGCTCGAGCTCGCCCCTCGCCGGACGTCGACGAGGCCTCCGCCTTGCTAGATCTAGCAAGCTTGAGCCTCGTCGGCGTCGGGCGAGGCCTCCGCCTTGCTATATCTAGCGAGATTGCCCCTCGCCGAATCTGGCGAGGCTTGAGCTCGCGGATCGGCGAGCCTCAAGCCTCACTCGACGCCGCAAGCCTCGAGCTTGTCAAATCGGCGAGGCTCGAGCTCGCCCGACGCCGCAAGCTCGAGGCTCGCCTGGTCGGTCACCGGCCATCGCCATGCTGGTGACTAGAGGAAGAAGAAAGAAAAAAAAAGGAAAGAAAAAAGAAAAAAGAAAAGAAAAGAAAATTAAAATAATAAAATAATTATAATTTCATTTTTAATGGGTTGATAAATTGGTCTTAAATAGGTAGACCTATTTAAGACCTATATATCTCAACCTCTTTATTTTCAAAACCCATTATGAGTGTTTTGGAAAATGAGGCTTGACCCATTAACGACCCATTTAACTAGAAATGGGTCCATAAATGGGTCAATGACCCATTTAACACCTCTAAGTAGCGCTATATTGCGCTTGAATGTGCTTACATAACCTCAATTTGACTTGTCTTTTATTGGTAACTTTGATGAGCTGACCTCCTCAAAGTTGCAGGCCGTGCATGAGCAATGTGAGTGCGCCAACACTAGCAAGACCTTCAAATCTCGATGGGATACAAATGTTGATTAAACGAATTGATTGATAATTTGATAAGGAGAACATGGAGGAGGCACGTGATGGTGAAGCCAGGAAGGAAAAATAAAATCTTGCTAGAGCAAATGTGTAAATAATTCTCATTTCAGAATTAATAAGTTCTCAAATCTTTTTAGACATAGATCTGAGCATGACAAAATAAATTAAGATTAATGTTATTAATCATGTCATGAGTAAAAAAAAATTCATTGGAAGTATCAAAATCCTTGAATTGAGATCAATGAAAGATCGAATTTGTTTTTTGATAATTTTAGCTTTGATTATACTCGCTTAGACATTTGTTTTAGTAAATTGAAACTCCAAAGTCTCATTGCAGATTTCTTTGAAATCAGACTCCTTCCATTTGAATCAAAATTGAGCTTCCTCCATTATAGCTCAAAAGCTCTAGGAAAAAGAGAAAATAGGTGGTGATCCCACTACCTAACTCCTACTCTTTTTGAAGGAAAAGAAAGACTTTTCGTATAGGTGCAGGCCTTAAAGATCAAGGCCTTTGTTCCTATACCACATAATCTTAGGTAGTAAAAATGAAGATATTTTGAATGACCTTTTGGTAGGTCATTTAACTTTGAAGAAGCCACAGGATTGGCTGAATAAGAGTTGTGGGCCGCTTTGTTGCTAGATCAGTTAATAAGGATGCTTCCTTGAAGCATCACTCTAGCCTATCAGTTGACAATCATTTATGTTTCTCTAACGTAGAAAATCACTTACTATGTGGTGCAGAATTTTGGAGATGAGAATCCACTTTTGCCCCCAAATGAATGGGTAGATTCATTCAAAGTCAAAGTCAACAAAAGTAGACATTGAACTTCCAAACAAATTTGTTGCCCCCCCCCCCCCAAAAAAAACACCAAATCCTAATCAAGTCGAACTCGATCGATCCGGTTTAATGGGCTAAGAGGGCCCAGGTCTGAATTGACACCAAAACATGAAGCTCGATGGAATTATGGGGCTTGATCTTCATCCAAGACACTCCCCCAGCTACCAATCAAATTATAAGAGTCGCATTTATTCCGAGGTGAAGCAACGTTCGCATTTAACCCCTATAAATCCATGCTTTGTGCTGATTATTATACAAAATACTATTAAAATAGAGTACACAAAACTGATGTGTAAGCATAGTCTTGTGTCAATGTAGATGGGAAAAATTATTCATGAGTGCTGTATTAGAACTTTGGGCCACTACAAGTCTGGTAAATAAGCTCATGAATTTGATGTGACTTGTTAAATCCCATTTGGAATCCAACTCAACCAGCATTTCTAAATTCCCAATCAAACTTGGAGGCCTCTTTAGTGACTCTGGCAAAAGTTTTGTGAAGCCTCTCTAATGACTATAATGATTATATATATATTGACTCCTTCTGATCTCAAGTATGAAAGTTCTCTATTTCAAATAGTGTTTTCGAAGTTGTAGCTCTTCATTATCTCGGTTAATGCTTGTGGATTATCTATTACAAAAGATATAAAAAGAGGCAAAAAGATAAGAACTTGCAAACGGTGCAAGATTATTCCATATTAATATTTAGACTTGGATAAAGTTTTGCCACACTTATATTCATTTGAAATTTAATGATTGGGTCATTATTTCATACTTACGTAAACATTAAATAATGCTGGACCAAGTTGGAACTGGGAACATTTCTTTAATTTATTTAAGAATCATTACCACTTCTCTTCATCTCGTGTGAATCCAGTTAAGAAATCTGCTTTACCCAAAAACCAAATTAGACATGTGTTTACCTATGTAGATTATTATTCTTCTTCATGTCGCAATTTTGTGTTTGTTATTACCATAGAGGTGATGCCACAAGTGCCGAGATGCTTTAATGCACATTGTAACAGCTACTTTAAAGTTCTACACGAAGTATGGGCATCGACCAGTTTCAAATTCAGTAAGACAAAGTAGCAATTTATAAGGTACCTCAAATAAATCATCACATAGTAAATTGACAAAATAATGCACTTGGAGTTCATATAATTTGACTTGACCTCATGAGGTAAGTCAATTAGCAACTCAAAGCCATTAAAACATCTAAACCAAACCGAATTAAAACAAAGAAAATCTGAACAAGGGTACTTGCAGAACTATCACTAGTCAAACTATCACTAGTCAACATGCAAAGTGAACTTAAAAAGAAGATTTACATAAACCTCTTTGTTACACATATGTACAACAGAATGGGAAGCACCTCTTATCCAAAAAAAAAAAAAAAAAACTCAACGGAGCAGGTGTCCATTCTTTTTTCTTTTGTAGAAATTTGCCAAATTTGATTAAGCAACTCTATAATGTGTTGAGTTTTCAGATCTCCGGGGGTGGATGCCTATTCATTTTAATTTCTTCTCCTTTGAAACATTAGAAACTTCAGGGTAAAGTTGCTGGAGAAGATGGACAAATTGTCCGGTGATTCCGGTCAACCAGATCATTACGATGATGTAAATGAAAAGCCATTAGTTTCTTCTAGCCACTCAGTCGGCCAATTTGTCCAGTCAATGGAGCTCGTTCAGCTCCAAAGTTTTAAGATTCTCCAGACTTTCAAGGCTTTGAATCTCTGTAACTGCACAATACTCAATTAGAAGTTCTTACAGTTTCTTCAAGGTTGATAGGTCTATTAGTGTACCCACTTATGGGAAATGTCTAGTACATATGGACGGTAAACATGAGAAAACCTCAGGAGGCACTACAGACATTCCCGACAGTGTTCGACTCTCTAGAGATGAGAAAGTTGCGGAATATCTTGCGATAAGGTGGTCATTATCGAAGAGGACAACTTTAAAGACTCCAGTCTGTTTAACCTACCAATCCACCGGGGATAGAATCTTCCACAATCTTTTCAAGTTCCTAGTCAACTGGGGGAAGAGAGTTATTGGCTAGCCCGGGACGAATCTCTCAAGCTTTTCAAGTTGGAGAGACCAGAATTGCCATAATCAACTCGGTATGAATATTGTAGACATATAAGACTTTGTAGGAGCCTCGATAATTGGTTATCTCAGCACATGTCAATTTCAAGATCTTACAAGATGAATATCTCCAAGATATCATTGGAATTTCTATTAGCAATTTTTCTCTGAGCTCTGCATCTTCTAGCCTTTCCAGCTTCCATACTGCACACTTCTAAATGCTGCAGCCCGTGACCCACCATTTCATCTGCAAGTATTCCGTTAATGCCATTCTCATACAATCTTATGAGCCAATTCAATCCAGCAAGCTAGTAATCCCTCATCTTCCCTTGTATACCTGCAAAAAAGCATACAAATAGAACTTAAGAAACCAGTCACCTTATATTTGCTGGAGATATCCTGTTGGCAAGATAATTGCATAAATCAGAGCAAACAGAATCTCTCTGGAGCCAGACGACAATACAATAAAGGGTGTCCCCAGTGCAAGAGGTTCCCACCTAGCAAGGGCCAGGAAGGGATGTCAAAAATCTCTACTTAGTCAACACCAAAGTAAGTACTTGGAGTATTATAATTGTTAGTGATAAGGAATCATGTCAACAAAGAGAACATTTACAATCCCACATTATTTAGCGTTCTGAAATTGCAGCAAACATTACAGCTTCTCCAAGTCAAAGCAGTGGTACAGCAGAGATATGAGCAGCAAAGACTATCCTTCTTTCAATCAAACCACAGAGAGAGAGAGAGAGAGAGAGAGAGAGAGAGAGAGATTACAAGAAGGTTGTGTCAGCAGCCGTGTGTTTCCTGTACCAGACAAGCCATCTTCTTCCTCCTTAAGACATTCATGACGACCCCTACATGTCAAGCAAAGAAAAACGTCACTGAACAAACATGAATGCTGAACACAGAAATGGTCTGGCAAATGATGACTTGAACTTCACAAACATGTTTTCTTCGCTTTTAAGCATGAGCAGATGTTTATTTGTCCACTGGGAGAGAATAATCAATATAAGGTTACAGTTGAACATCATTAATTTGCATAAATGTTACCAAATCCCAATTCCCTTTGAATATGGAACCTTAACACCAAATGTAACTGGAAGTGTAGCAAGGGTTAGACCACTGGACCATAGGCACCTTTCCTCTAAAGAATTCCACCATTAGGCAATTATTAATATATAGCAAAAATCCCGTCAAGGATCAAACAAAGCTTTCAGTCCCAAGTAAGCAACTATGAAGTATGAAGAAAGTTAGGACCTATGTAGACATTGTTCAGCAGGTTGTCAGAAGGAACATATGTACACGAGATCATATCTGCAATGCACAAAAAACAGAGAGAATTGTCATTGGTAATGGTACCTTCCTTTGATTATCTGTGAAGCAGACTGGTTTCCTCTGGCAAAATGAGCAAAAACCAGTTTGCTGCAGAAGATACTTCAACCGCCCTTTTCCCTTATCATTCTTGAAAAATTATTTCAAAAAGAAGAAAATGTTACTGGCATAATCAATACATGAACTCGAAATAATGCAAGAATAGTCATTTTTAGAATGGAAAGGCACCATATCAGTGTCCATAGCGGCATTTTGCTGATCCGATATTTCCTGAATCTTCTGCTTCTTCAATTTTTGCATTTCACAAATCCTCGCCTTTTCATCTTGCTAACTTCTGTTTCACCATTATCTTCCTGTGCAATGAATGAGGAAAAAGAATGCAAAAATAAATAAGTAGCGGCAACACTTCTGATACTCACTAAGTCATAGTTACAAGTATCTAACAACATTTCAGACGTAAGGAAGCACTTGCCAACTTAGGAAGTCATGTGTATATGTAAAGACAGAAGCAGAGCAAGATAGACAAGCTCTGTTCGCCATCGTTTCCCAGTTTGTATATGGTGAGAGGTGATTGATGAAGCTTTCAATCACAACTTCACAAGGAAATGTTGAAATAAAAGGGGAAAACCCGAGTCATCATAGATTTTTCAAACAGTCAAGGGCTTGAATCTCTGTTATTGCAGATTTTACCATTCTTAGTTCTGATAGTCTATTCATATTTGAGAGATCCATCACTGTTCTCCTCCACCAGCAAGATTCAACAGACAAATAAGACAAACTTGAGGGAAGCCTTTGGAGGCGCAGCCAATTAGGACGCCAAAGTTCTAGTCTTTTGAGTAGAGAAAGCTGACCAATATCTGTTGATCAGGTGGTTACAACAGCAGACGACAAGGTCAAAGACTCCACTTTATTTAATCTCACAATGCGCCATGGCATAGGATTTTCCACAAGTGGACAATTGTCAACGGGTAAACATCTTGTCAAATGGCCAAATACAAATCATTTAAACTAGTCAGGTTTAAGAAATATGAAATGTGTCATCATCGATGAATCAATGTGTAAGCAGACGAGAAAGCCTTGGTATCGTCATGTTTAAATCAGTGCCAATTTCAAGATTCTCAAAGAAGAATATCTGCAAATGTCATTTATAGTTTCCAGTTGCAAGCTTTCAACTTGCTGCATCTATTTCTTCAAGCTTTTACAGCAACCATAAGGCACTAGGTACCTTTTCAATGGAACAATTATACGTCCTCACAACGTTCAAACTTTTCATGTTTCCCATCGAGAAGGTGGCTCTTTAATGCAGGTGTAGGAGATTTCGAACTCAAGTAACCATTGTAGATTGCCACTCGAGTCTAGAAGCCTCTGTATACATCTACATTCTTTCAAAGACGAGTATTCAAGGCTTGTAAGAGCTCCAATCGACAGGGGAAGTTATATACATCTACGTTCTTTCAAAGACGTGTAATTGTGGTGGTTCTGAAAGATAGCCTCAATAGAGATGTTAAGTGACCAATGGAAGAGATCATCTTCAGTTATAGACAATGTGAAACACTAAGAATCTCAAGATCCATCAGCACTCGATACTTAGTGTCAAAGAATTCAGTAATGCTTGAATATCATAGATATTTACCCCAAGTGCATTCAATAGTTTCTTCTTGTAAACATCATCAAAAAGGAAGAGAACTCTTTCACTAGATAGCCTATCTTTAATTATCTTGATCCTTTCATCAACATTACTTATTTCAGTCAATTTCCACTTATGGACACAAAAGATGAGTTAATTCTTTAAGTACTGAATGCCCTTGAGCTCTGAAGTATCACGATCGTGAGAAAGAAAGCAATAGTACTCAAAACCATGTGAAAACTATTGTAGATAATTTTGGTGAGACTCAATTGACATCACCGCCCATTTCATGAATTCCAACAATTCCTGTTTCTTGTGTTGTGAGTGCCTATCATACTCATGAGGAAAACTACCTTGAGCACCATTTTCACATCAAGAAGTCCATGAACTGATTTTGGCAGGCGCTACCGTGAACACTTCTTTAAGCACACACAATTTTTCACCCTGTCCAGACAAGCTCTTCGAGTGTTTCCTCACAAACTAACATTTGTGTACTGATAAGCAAGTTCTATTGCATGTCAATGAAGAGAACACACATCCAGATGAGGTGCAATATTCATTCTGTGGCCCCACAAAAAGATTAATAAACAATCAGGTTTGCTCAAATAGCCCTTTTACCCCCAAAAACATTATATATGATGCTACAAATTTCACAATGAATACCCCTGCCCTGCTCTGGAAAAAATTGCCAAACATTCGACTGAAACTTAACATCAAGTTCAACAGATTTGACAATTTCATCATTAGGCAACGACTTCCCTCCCTGATCTTCAAGTTTCTCTCTCTCGACAGATGGATGCACAGTTTGCTGCCCCAAGATTGTGAAAGGGAATTGAGGCGACATTAAATGTCATCTTCATTTTCCTTCATTCAGTCTTCATTTGTACAGATGCCTAATTAGCCACGGCTCCCTGCACAGAAACATTTCTGTAAGTTTCTCAAACTCTAAAACCTCAGCAACACTAGAAACCGGCAAAAAGCTGGTTGTTTGAGATGTCTCCCTTCACAGTTCTTGTCAAACTTAAAACCTAAGAGTACTCTAGTACAACTTGAGGTGAATGAATGGGCTTCTATTACAGATAATCACATAGGCATAACAATTTCTAAAAGATGTAGGTGATAATGGAGATCACACAAGAGTCCATTTACATGATTTTTGACCCCAGCGAGACTTATCATATGTCCTTCACACCAGGATTACTGAAATATTAGCCTTTGACTATAAGATGCTTTATGATGCATCAGAGAAGCTAAGTAGCTTCTGTCTCTCCTGTCACAGATGGAAGTTTGCTGTGCGAACTGTTGATGCCACTACCCAAGTGAAATCCGTCTTTCTTCATTGTATAACTTCTCCATAACATTTGCAAATCCCACTAAGAAGCACACCCTTCTTGGAAAATACACTTTAACATGAGCATATCAATACAGAGTGTCTATTTCACAATTGCATCGATGAGTTGACTATGCTGTAAAGTTCCAGGATGAGAACCATAGTTATATGACCTTCCAACACACATTCCATCGAATTGTTTACAGCATAACAAAGTTATCTCCAATGCGAGGCAAGGATTAAACTTCGAAATATGTGAAGCAGCAAATCGACAAGGATCTCTACTAATTTGTTACATATCAAATAAAAACGATGCAATTGACATACATACCTCTGGCTGGGAAACATAAAAGCAAGGAGAAACCATCCAAGAAAAAATATAGCTAAAAAGCAAAACCAAACTAGGAAAAGAGAACGAATATTTGTACATAATTAACAACCCTTTGGTTGTATGGAGGCATCATAACTTCAATGCCTTTATCAGAATTGCAGTCATCAACTCGTGAAATGGTAATTAAAAAGTGCATGTGAAACTTCACTGTTCATATCCGAGAAAGAATTACGCTGCCGAAAAGGAAAAACAATGGCTGTCAGATGAATTAACTTACCTCAATCCGTTTAAAGCTTGAACACGAGGGAACAATTTGTGGACGTGGATCAAGAAGCTTTCAAAAGATCGTGCACTCATTCGTCGTCTTCTTCCTCATATTCAGATTCGTCGCCTTCTCCCTCGTACTCGTCGCCTTCTCCCTCAGATTCAGATTCGTCTGTCTTCTTCCTCACACTCGTCGACTTCTCCCTCAGATTCAGATTCAAATTCGTCGTCTTCTTCCCCAAATTCGACTGACTTCTCCAAGCAAAGCGAAGAAATTGCCTCCACGTTTAAATTCCCGCAACACTTTATTCTAACCTTTTCCAGTCCCTTCAAGGGTGACAGATCAGGCAACTCCTTTAAAGATCCACATTTACAAATCTTCAATTCTTCTAAAGATTGTGGTAGTTCGCCTTGAATCTCAACCAGATCACCACATTCGGATACATAAAGAGAACTTAGTTTGTTGAAAGTCTCCACCCGTTGAAGTTTCACAAGCTCCAATACTCGTAGGTTCTCCGAAGGATCAAGGCCTCGAATCTCCGAGATTGCACAATCATTGATGCGAAGATATGAAAGTCCCTTCAAATTCGATAGATCCCCCAGGGAAGATAATGACTTGCAACCGATCAACCGCAACTCCGATAAACTGGAGGGAAGGCTCGGGAGGCGATGTAGATTAGGGCACTTGAGCAAAAGTTTCTCAAGTCGAGGAAGGAGACTACTCATATCCGTGGGTAAGGTGGTCATGCATTCGGCGGATTCCAATAGCAAGTATGATAAACTGGAGGGAAGGCTTGGGAGGCTACGCATATTAGGGCACTGGAGATTAAGTTCCTTGAGTTGGGGAAGGAGACTTATAATATCTGTTGGTAGGGTGGTCACGTACTCAGAGTTAAAAACCAAGTTTGATAAAGTGGAGGGAAGGCGCGGAAGGCAACGCAGATGAGCACCCCTGAGAAGAAGTAACTCGAGTCGGGGAAAGATACTACTAAGGTCTGCGGGTAAGGTAGTCACTTCCACAGGCCCACCAGATTCCCCGGCATCATTACGTGGGCCAAACCCTACCCACAATTCCTTTAAATTAACCAGGTTTGACAGATCTGGAAACGTATCCATGTACAATGTATCCAACTCTAGATTGATGAGACTTTCGGGAAGTCTTGGTACTTTGTATATTCTAACCATCCCTAAATACAAGATCCTCAAGCATCGATTTTTGTAGATGCAATCGCCAATTTCGACATCGAAATCATGCTGAGCTTGGAATTTTATTTCTTCAAGGTTCTCAATCATCCAGAGGGCATTAGGTATTTTACGTATGGGAATATTGATTATATTTAATACTTTCAACTTTTTCCACTCTACGATGGAATTGGGCAGTTCCTTGATCTTCGTACAAGCTATATTCAACTCATTTAGCGATTTCCAATTTCCATTTGTATTCGGAAGCCTCTTGGACGAATTGCAATGTTCCGAAGGTGGGTATTCAAGGCTTGCAAGGTCTCTACCCACCACTTTTGGCAGCCTCCGAAGTTTTTGACATCCCTCTACATTTAAGGAAACTAAGCGTTTCAATTGACAAATCGACTCGTCAATTTCGATTAAATTGCGACATTCGCATAGGATAAAGTGTTCTAAATTTGAATGAGTAGAGAAGTTGGGGTTCTCTCCAAGCTATAACAAGACTCTAGATTCAGAACTTTCAAATTCTTCATCGCCTGTGAAAAGAAAAATCATGCAAAGATTACTTTTGAATATGATAAGACGATATAATGAGTTTTTCCTTCATAAAAGATACCTTCATGTGGCTCCACCCTTGCCAATCGTGCGTAATTTCACTCCATGACAAATCAAGAATAACCACATCCTTCATATAGAAATTTGTAATCTTAAATGTTAGGGGAATATCATGCCAAGAAAGCCATCGTAATCGTGGGAGGAGATTTGAATTCTCCAGGAAAACATTAGTTGGAAGAACATTTAATGGTGATTCATGCCAAAGAAGCCTCTTTTCTGCATCAAAATATCCCGCCAAACTTTCAACTTGAAGATACCTTAGATTTGAAAGGCTCTTAAAGTCCTCATAGGTAAAACAGAACTGCCCCTCATGGTCAAATTTGAGACGAAGAGCTTCAACTTCCTTTTTCCCCTCCTGCCCAAAGGAAAAATTTAAGAACAAAAAATTGAAGGGAAATGCTTCAAGATCACCATTTTAAGGGGTTCCGTATTACCATTCATCTAATATTAAAAGAGCAAAAATATTAATTGAGTGGGTCACAATGGTGCTGGAGAACACAAAAAGTAGCTGCATTTTTAAAAAAAAAAAAATATCCATAAGTAACTTGGAGATTTATTGCATGGGGGATATTACCTCAGGTCTCCTCAGCAAATCCAATGCTTCCTTGGATTCCCACACCCTACTTTGCTTCTCTATTTTCCTTTCACTTTGTTGACGAACTATTTCTCTTCCAAGGTCTCTGACTTGGTCGTGCATCCACACTCTATTATAGTCATCAATCTTCATCAAAGACATGTTTTTCAAAACATCCATGGCTTCTTTTGGAAAAAAATCTAGATTCATCCCAGAAATAAATCACGACGTCTTTCTCATATCCAATGAAAAGACAAGCTATATCGAGGAATATACGCTGTTCATGATCACGTAATGCCTCATAACTTATTTTCAGCTTACTCAGAACATCCTCAGGAGGAATATTTTCCAACTCCTTCAATTTGCCATCCCAATTTTCCTTTTTAGTGCGACATAAAAGGGAACCTATGACCTCTAGAGCAAGTGGAAGACCTTTAGCAATGTCTATTGCCCTGTTGGATTGGTTCATATCCTTGTCCAGAGGAGAATCTCTTCTGAAGGCGTGTTTACTAAAAAGTTTAAGAGATTGAACAGGATCCATGCATTTAAGCTCATAACTGCAGTCCACTTTAGGAAAACAAAGAATATCTTTGTTTCTTGTAGTAATAATAATTCTACTCCCTTTGCCAAACCAATCACGCTTACCTACAAATGCATCAATATGACACTCTTTTTCCACATCATCGAGAAGGAGGAGGACTCTTTTGTTATGCAACATTTTTTTTATTGTCTCAATCCCTTGATCTTTGTTGTTTAGATCCGTCTGTTTCACTTTGAGGATGTCACAGATGAGTTGCTTCTGCAGGCATATAATGTCCCCACGTTCCGACGTTTCACGGATGTTGGCCAAAAAGCAACAATCCTTCAAATTGCTTGAAAGTTGATTGTAGATGATTTTTGCAATCGTCGTCTTTCCGATGCCACCCATTCCATGAATTCCTATAATCCGTGTTTCACTTGTATGAGCACTTATCATCTCCTTGATTTCATCTACTTGGTTGTCAACACCGACCAAGCAATCTGATACAACCAAATAAGCCTTTTTCAATTCTCTGAAAATCTGGTCAGTGACTTCTTTTGCAAACTCACCTTCTCGCCTAGTATTTGTTGAAGGTCAAAAGGCAACAAGTTAGAAAATTGTGGTGAATCTGATAAAAGCAAAATTGAAAACTGCAAACCCATCCAGCATGTGTTTTTAGAGGATCCATTTTATTGTACATGAACTAACGTTGGTACTAATAGTTAATGAATGGCCTAAAATAAAAATATGTTTTATTAAATGAAAAAATGACAAATTTGGGATTGTGCCATTATTTAGCGTGATTTCTGCAGCATAAAATTCAACAATTTCAACCAGACTGACAAAAATCTACAAAAGAAACCAAATCAAATGCATCGAGTTTTATTGATACAAGGCACGTGAGATGGAATGCTAAAAGCAATCACCTGGTAGGCCCCCTTGGCAATTCCCATCCGTTTATTTCCCCAATTGCACGAAGAGCATCCTTCCACTTTCTGATAGTCTTTTGGTCATACCTCTCCTTTCTTTCATGTAAAAGAAAGGACTTTTCATAATTCCCAATTTGGTATCGAACCTCTAATGGGGCCACATCATAAAAAATAGGCATGATCTTTTTCCCCCCATTTTTCTTGCACTCGGCCATTTGAACTACTTCCTTGAGACACCAAATACTAGAGGCATAATCTTTCGAAAAGATAGGTATGAAGATCTTTGACTGCTTAATTGCTCGGAGAAGTTCTGGGGCAAATTCTACACCTTTGCGAAGATCTTCATCGTCCTTAAATGTGCGGATACCCGCACCTTTAAGACTAGTGTAAAGAAAGTCGGTAAAACCTGCTCGAGTATCTGGTCCTTTGAAACTCAGGAATACTTCATAGTCATATCCCGATGAATTAGCCACTTCTTGACCTTCTGTTGACGTGTGAGTAGAAGAAGCGCCTCCTGCTGTTCCATCATTTCCACCCGTGCTCCACCCGTGCGCCGTCTCTTTGCACCCCACTCCATTGATCTCGCTTGATCTCCTTGCCGTCTCTTTGCACTCCTCTCCAACGATCTCGCTTGATCTCCTCTTCGACGAAAAAAGTCGAAACAGGACAGCAGCAAAAGCAGTGGCTGCCAGAGATTGGAAAAACTCGGAAGCCAAAAAACCAGCAAAATGGAGAGATCTTTGTGCTAAGAACGATTCATGGCAGCCTGTCGAGCTGACAAAATGCCAGGGGTTCTTTCTAAACACCAAAAAGTGGGGCCCTTGGAGACTCACCTCAGATCTGGCTCCGATCGCGGCAAGGAGCTAACGAGGTGAAATATCGACGGGTCCTTCGCCAGGGGCTCGACGGAGGGAGCAATTCGCCGCGCGTGCCGAGACTGCGGTGGTGTTTCGGCGGACGGGTCTGCGATGTCCACGCGCGCAACTTCAGCAGCAGCTCCGGCGGAAGCGAAGGCTCTAGTAGAAAACCATGGATTTTCTAAAGAGATGGGGGAGCAATTGAGTTGCTTCGGGTGACTAAAACAAAATATTGAAAGAAACTCTTTCTCACTCGTTCTTCTTGTATTATTGAATTTTAAGTCATCCTGCCTCTGCGGGTTACTTCACACTCGCGTCTTTGGCTGGACATATTATATAGCGCGCTCTCTCCCTCTCCCTCTCTATTCATCGAGTGGGTATTGTCTGTGCACCGATACATGTGAACCCAACTTGTGCACCGATAGATCGGTGAATTCTCCATAGGGCCCACCTTATCCATCGGTATTTTTCTTTTTTGTTGAAAGATAATTTTTTTTTTTATTTGTCATATTCGAATATGGGAAGAAAATAGAAAACTTCCAAGCAAATAAATCAAAAGAACTGCAAAACAAAACCTAGAAACCAAAAGATTACACTGCAGCTGTAAGCACATTCTTATCCCCAAAGACTATGGCTACGTTTGGAATTGGCTTTGCAAAGGGACTTTGAGCCTCTAAAGATACTTAGGTCAAAGTTTGGGTGTTTGGGAACTACTTTGCAATTCCCATTAGGCTAAAGTTGGCCTTCTGAAGGCTGAAAGCCCAAGGCAGGTGCAAAGGTGCCTTGGGCTTTCAACTTTCTCGGCATACAAGTTGTACTGTTCATCATTTTATTTTTTTTCAAAACCATCATATTCTACTGTTCATCGTCTTCTTTGTGTTGAAGGACCTGTTGCTCGAAGCTCCGCCGACGGCTCAACATGCTCGTGGTGGCCCAGGAGACCGTCGCCGGGGAGGGGTGCGACCGTCGGCCGGGAGTGGTGCGTGTGCGGGCGCGGCGATCGCCGTGGGTTGCGCGACCTCGCCGCCCCCGGATCCGGGTCGGCGAGGTCGCGCGGGAGGTCCCGCGACTGCCGACCCAGCCCGCGCGACCTTGCCGACCCGGATCCGGGGGCGGCGAGGTCGCGCGACCCTGCCGCGACCCAGATCTGGAGGCGACGAGGTCCTCCCGCGACCTCACCGCCCCAAATCCGGGTCGTGGCGGTCGCCGAGGTCACGCAACCTCGCCATGACCCCGAGATCCGGGGCGGCGAGGTCACGGGACTCGCGGCCCCAGATATGGGTCGCGGTGGGGTCGCCCGACATCTGGCAACCTCCCGCCGAGGTCGCGGGACCTCGCCGCCCCGATCCGGGTCGCGGTGTGGTCGCCCGACGTTCGGCAGCCTCCCGCCAAGGTTGCGCGACCTCGCCGCCCCGATCTGGTCTCGTCGGGTCACCTGACGTCCGGCAGCCCTTGCCGGGGGTCGCCCGACGTCCGGCTTGCCTCGCCGGGGGTCGCCCGACGTCCGGCAACCCTCGCCGGGGTCGCCCGACGTCCGGCAACCCTCGTCGGGGTTCGCCCGACGTCGACTTCCTCGCCGGGGTCGCCCGACGTTCGGCAGCCCTCGCCGGGTTCGCCCGACGTCGCGACCCTCGCCGGGTCTCTTGACCTTTGCCCTTGCCAATTAATTTTTTATTTTTTTTATAATTTTTTATCACAAAAGTCCTTTGTAAGTATAATTTTCCCAAACATTATTTTGCTCAAAAATACTTCACAATGGACTTTTAAATTGTAATTTACCAAACACAATTTTCATTCTGAAAAGTCCCCTCAACCTAAAGTCCTTTGCATTTTCCTAATGGCTTTCCCCAAAAGTCTAACCAAACGCACCCTATATCTATTACTGCTCTACTCACGCCTGTCCAAAATCCTAAAATCCTCAATTGCCTGGTCATTCTAAAAGACCTCAAAAGTTATTGGCAATTGCATGGGTGATGTGAACGCACCAACACTAGCAAGACCTTCGATTTCGATCGGCATAGATGTTGATTGGTCTAAACATATTGATACTTGATAAGGACAACATGGGGGAGCCAAGGAGGAAAAGTAAATTCTCGCAGTATCCGAAGGCACAAAACTGCTCCATTTCGAAATTAATAAGCTCTTAAATCTTTTCAAATGTACATCCGAACCCAGAGGCGTAAAACGGTCCTGTTCTAAAATTAATAAGCTCTTAAGTCTTTCCCGGATGTACATATGAACCTCGACAAAAAAATTTCAAGATTGAAGTTATTAATCATGATAACTCGATAAGTTAAAAAAAAAAAAAAAAAGACTCTCGAAAAGTATTAAATTCATTGAATTGAGACCAACGGAAGATCAAATCTATTCTTTGATAGCTTTAGCTTTCACTATACACTTGAAAATTTTGTTTTAGTAACACGAAAGTCCAAAAGTCTCATTGTAGATTTTTTTTTAAAATTAGACTCCTTCCGTTCAAATCGAAATTGAGCTTTCTCCCCATTGGCACCTTGGGGAAGAAGAGAAAATGAGTGGGATCCATTGCCTAACTCCTGCTCTTTTTAAAGGAAAAGAAAATTGCGGGCCTTAACTATCAAAGACCTTTGTTCCTTCACCATAGAAATATCAAAAATATAAAAAGAAAAGAATTTTTTTAATGACTTTTGGGGTAGTCATTGAACTTAGAGGCCCCAGAATTGGCTAAATATGTAGAAAGAGTTGTGGGCTAGTTTGCTGCAAAATTTGGTTAGTAAGGATGATTCCACAAGCATCACTCCAACCAACCGAAGTTAACAATTATCCACTTTTCTTAATGTGGAAAATCACTGGACTATGCGGTGCATTAATTTTGGGATTAGAATCGACTTTTGCCCCTCAATAAATGGCGGATTCATTCAAAGTCAAAGTCAACAAAAGCACCCATCAAATTATGACAATTTATAGGTGTATTAGTTTGAAGTTTTACTCTCTGTTTGTCATATGTGTACTAATTTGTGCTTTTTCATAGCATTAATCCAATTTAATGAAAACCAATGGAGATTAAATTTGTCACAAATATTATTTTGGTCAAAAAATTGGTTTGGAGTAAATTTGCTATAGACGTATCGGTGAGCTTGGCCTTGCCAGATCTCGGACGAGGCCGCTCGACCAGCCAAGGCTTGGCCGATGAGGCATGGTCTCGCCGAGGGCGGTGACACTCCGATGAGGTTGCCGGCCCTCATCTAGCCGGTCGCCGATCATCCCAAGGCCGGTGACTGGCCACCTTGAAGAAGAAGAAGAAGAAGAAGGGAAGAAAGAAAGGTAAAAAGAAAAGAAGAAAAAATAAAATGATTTGAAGTAGGAATTGAAATTTTGCTATATATAGAATACATATTTAATTTTGTATTTTAATTTTTTATTTAGTATTTATATTTATAGTTTATACTATAGTGTATTATTTGCTATTTAATAAAAAATTGATTAGTTAATATTTTTATTACTTGATATAAATATAATTAATCCATAGAATTTCTATGGTTTAATAGAATTTTAGAATGGAATAGAATTCTAAATTTGAATTCTTTTGAAATTGAAAATATAATAAATTATAATATGATTTCTTCATTCATAAAAAGACAATTATATTGGTAAGTGGTCAATGAGAATTCAATATCAAATTTACATTAATCTAAAAATGTAAGAAAAAGAATTGGAATAAAATTTTTATGCGGTTACCAAACACATTTTTATTCTTTTTCTATTCCAGAATCAGAAATTTTGTGCGTTACCAAATGCTTACTTTTGCTCAAAAATTGTTTCCGGAATAGAATAAAAAAGAATTATTTATGATCAAAAATTATTCTCAAGAACAGAATGGTTACCAAACGCGCTCTTAGTAAAGAATGAAAACATGGGGGAAGCACATGGAGCCAAGAAGGACAAATAAAATTTCGCTAGATTTGGAGGTGCAAAAATGTTCCATTACAAAACTCATAAATCCATGAATCTTTGAGACATAGATCCAGGTGTGTGATGGGAAATTATAAGAATGAACTAATTATTCACAATAACATGATGACTTTTGAGAAGCATTAAATTCCTTGAACTAAGACCAATGAAAGATCAAATTTGTTTTCGGATGGCTTTAGCTTTGATTATACTCCAATAAACTTTTGCTTTAGTAATCGAAAGTCCAAAAGTGCAGAGATTATTTGTATGCCATTTGTACTTTGCATGCCATTTATAACAGAGATTATTTTAATTAGAGTTGTTCTCTAGCAGCGGACTTCTACCCAATGCTAAGTGCAAATTCCAATATTCAGTGTTGGTAAATTTCCTATATATTTTCAAGACAGACAAAACGTTTTCAATGAACTATGTTTACTGTGCAAAAAAAAGTATCCTCTGAATACACAAGTTCATGTATATATAACAACCTGATGTCTGTGCTAGTGGAGAGATTTTGTAACCTGCAAATGCACAATATTATATTGAGTGAAAGGTGTCAAAGTTTGATGACCTTTTCATTTTGGTGAACAAGCATGGGATGTTAGATTGTCAAAGTGTTTGGATGGACCAAATAGAAGGAGAATTACTAGGTAACATGATCACATCAATATGATTGGAAGGATCTAAGTACAGGAAGTAAATAGATTGAGATTTGGTAAAATCGTCAAATTTAGACGGACGGTGTCGTAGAGGAGATTCATTCTAAAATGGAGTGGACAAGACTTCACGTACATGGCAACGAAGACCTAGGCCTACATCGATTTGTTTCAAATTTAAATTGGTGCTTTGAAGCCTTTTTTCGGCCTTGAAATCCTCAAGGAGACACTTTAGAGAAGTTTGATGGGAAAGTAGATGAAATGTCAAGCAAGTTCGCAAGAGGCAGTTTTGTCTATTTCATACAAGGTTCATAAATTGTCTCCAAGTGAATGTTATGAGCTAAGAACAACCTTTGTAATGGCTACTATGACTTTTTCTATGTTTCCAATGTGACGAGGAACCTCAAAGGATTATATATGCACTCGATTCCCTTTAGTTTAAAGTTTTTCGAATGTTGAAAGAAAGCAACAATACTTACAATCGTGTGAAACGTGATTTCAGATGATTTTCCCATTAATTGTTTTTCCAATACAACCCATTCCATGAATTCCAACGATCCGTGTTTCACTTATCCAAGCACATACCATTTTTATGATTTCGTGGACATGTTTGTCAAGACCCAACAAGTAGTCTCTTCCAACTAGATAAGCCTTTTTCAACCCGGTGGAATCCTTTTGGTGATTGTTTTTGTGAAACCTTCTTGCCTAATGTTTGTTGGAGGTAAAAAGAAAAGCATTTAAAAAATTGTTTTAAACCAAACTATGTTCTGACAAGATCAAATTACAGACTGCAAAACTATTCGAAATGAATTTTCTAAATAATTCAATTTAGTCATAGATGAATTAGCCTTTGCAGCGAGTGCCAACGAATGATCTGTACCAGAAATGATGTAATTATGATCAAACCGTGCTGCTTCACCGAGTGATTTATGGGGTCTTCTTCCACAGACAAAGCTCAATTTCAACAAACCGACAACAAAAACGAGAAAAGGTTCAAATGAAATGCATCGAATGTTAAAGAAACAGAGTACACTCACCTGTTCAGTATGCTTTGGAAGGTAACAGAGATTAATAAGTTCAAAAGCTGCAATTACAAATAAAGATCTCTGTAATTCATAAAACTTAAAAGCCAGAATTGGCTCAATATGCAGAGAGAATTGGTCAATATGAATGATTCCTTGCAACATCACTGCACCGTGGCAGAGTTGACAATGCACGTCGATTAGCATCTAATGCGAAAAATAAGGTTAACCAGCAACTTCCTGGATGCCTTCATCTATAATTTCTTTTGCCAGCATAATCGCGGTGGTTGAGAACCCTCTTGACCTTTCAAAATATATGTCCACATCTTATAAAGTCTAACTCTTTCGGAAAAAAAAAAAAAAGGTATTAGCATAAGGTTCTGGACTTATAGATTTAAAAACACCGACTCCTGACAAATCTCAATTATGAAAATGCTCCATTTCAGATGAAATTTTTGGAGGTGTGGCTAGTCACTCTCTCGACAGATGTTGGTAGATAGTTCATTACAAAAATTTAAAAGGTAAAAAGAAAAGGACTTGCAAATAGCGCGGGATTAATCAATGGTAAATTTTCAGGATAAAAACATTAGAAATGCCATAACTTTTACACAATGCTGACTTGAATGCTATAATTTTTTTCGTGAATGCTTTCAATATAATTTTTTTTTTGGACAATCTAATCGCAGTGGTTGGGAATGTTTTCCACTCTAACTAGGGAAGAATGGATACAACATCGGCTTCCTATATAATTACTCTATCAAAATTATGATAGGCACATGTCGACATTGTCGGGCATCTCAGATAAAGATGTCCTCATTAAATGATTCTTAAAAATGTAATGGCACTAGACTCCAAGTTCATAAAATATGATTAGGGCAAAAAAGATGACTCCTCTCATATCTAAGCACGAAAATTGGTTCTTTTTTATGTTGATCTTGGAGATGTGGCCCTCCACTTTCCAATAGACTAGTCTCAAAGTCTTTGCCAAGGACTTGCAGATATTGTGAGACCTAGACTAAAACAGATATTTTGAGTTTAGAACAGAACTTATGCATACTTCTATTCATTCGATGTGTTAAAATAAACATGAAGTACCAATATTCTAGTCATTATTTCAAGTTTAACTGGACATTCAAATTGCATTTGAATAAATGTATTTGCGGAAGCACTTTCAGTTTAGCCACCATGACTCTATCATTGTGATTTGATCACCTAATGTGATTCGATGATCCCTTTTTAGAATTGGTCGTTAAGAACAATTTGTTGCAACATCACTCCAGCCTGTCAAAGTTGACAATGCTAATTTTTTTAACAAAAACCAAGAAAATATTCAAATGAAACACGTCGAAGTTTAATGAAGCAAGGCACACCGGATATAATGCTTAGTCACATGTTCAGCATGCTTCGAAGGTCCCAGAGATTAATAAGTTAAGAAGCCAGAATTGTAAATAGAGATATCTGCAAGTCGCAAAACTCAGAAGCCAGAATTGGCTAAATATGCAGAGAGCCATGTGCAAGTTTGCGAGAATCGGTCAAGGTGAATGATTCACCGTGACATCTCTGCACCGTTTCAAAGTTGACAATGCACTTCAGTTTAACATATAATGCATAAGATATGGTCCACCAGCGGTTTCGTGGATGCTTTCGTTTTTAATTACTTTTGCCGGCTCAATCACGGTGGTTGAAAATTCACTTTTGACCTATCAAAATATTAGGACAGACCCACAGCAACATCATCAGGCATTTCTTAAAATGAGGTCTACATCGCACAACGTCGACACTTTAAAATAGTACTAAGAGAAGGTTGCGAGCTCATAGACTTTGCTGATTAAAAAAATGTTGCTTTCTCCAGGATCTCAAGTACGAAAGTTCTCTGTTTCAGATGAAGTTTTCAGAGGCGTGGCTCTTCACCCTCTCAGCTAATGCTTGCAGATTATCTCATATAATAGATCAAAAAAGGGGCAAAAAGAGAAGAACTTGCAGACAACACTGCGACATCCCGAAATCCGACCCTATTTCGATAAAATGAAATGTGCATTTCGTCGACGTGCCTATGGTCCCTTTTTCTCTCGGCATCACTCACGAGTTAACTAACCTATTGGGTGAAGCCATTAAGGGATATATCCATGGTAAAATCCTAAAAGCTACCTAATTGGTTGGATTGGACTAAAATCACATTCGGTCAATTTTAATCATGAAATTTAATTCGGTTTTGGGAATCGAATATTCGGACGTGTCACAATTCATTTTTAGGACCGCCTCATCGTCTATCAACTTATCACCAAGTCCGAAATTTCAAGAAAGAAATTATCGGAGGAAAATCGAAGATCAAAGAAATTAGAAAGGAAGAGGAAAAGAGAAAAGGAATTTGCATAAAAGAATTATGTATTTCCTTTTTCTTTTTCCTCTCTCTCCTTTTTCTCTTTTTTTTCTTTCTCTCTCCTCTCCTCTCCTCTCTCCTTCGTGCGTAGCCTCCCCACCCACCGAACACCCCTTTCCAATTTTAAATTGGCTTCTCTCCTTTTTGACTAGTCAAAATTCCTCTTCCTTATCTCTTCTTCTCTCTCCTCTTTCTTTCCCCCCAATCCCACGTGAACCAGCTTCTTCTTCTTCTTTCTTCGTGTGCGAACCAGAAGCCGAAGAAGAACAGAAGCAGCGAGCATCACCGCCAGACGAAGACAGCAGCCGCTCGTCCCGCCGCCGCACCGCCGCACCGCCGCGCCGCGCTCGTGCGCCCGCCGCCGTCCCGCCGTCCATGCGCGCCTAAGCCGAGCGAACCAGCCCTGTTTTGCCTCTGTTCTGCACCGACCAGCCCATCTCCGGCCACCTCCGGCCACCGCCTAGCCTCGCCGGACCACCCCCGCGACCCCCTCGCCCTCCGCCGGCCTTCCCCCGCCGCCCTAGCCGCCGGAGCTGCCCCGATCAGCCGCGACCAGCAAACCCACGGAGTGGGTTTCAGCCACTTCGGGCCCGCTTTTGGGCCGTTTCCCGGCCCCGGATCCGCGAGTCGCTTTGGGAACAATCGTTCCTCGCGTCGCCGCCGTCGGATTGATCCGATTTGCGCGCGATTTGGTGGGTAATCTCACTAATCCAGGATTAGTGGCTTATTATGCTTTAAGCTGGTTTAGATTTAATTAATTATATTTAGGTTGTTAGATTAGAATAAATTAGCAATTATTAGCCAATTGTGATGTGATTTAGATAAATTGATTGTGTAATTAGCAAGTAGACGTGGTCTACTAATTATTGGAAGTGCCTCGGGATTTTTCCCGACCCTTAGTGGGCTCCAATTAGGCTTTTCGGGCCTAAGTGGATTTTTTTAGCATTTAAATATTAATTTTCGGAATTAAATTAAATAATTATTTATTTTTTGAAAAATCAACTGAGATGGTCTGGAACCGGAAAATTATGCTGATGACCGTGGTGAAGTCCGTTTATGTAATCGGGCTTTAGTTTGAGCTAAATTGAATTTTTAATAATTATTATTTAATTTTCGAAATTAATAAATAAATTAATTATTTTTCGGAAATTAAGATTTTGATGGCCGACGACCGAAATCTCGTGCTGATCGTCGTGGTGCAGTCCGTTTATTTATTTGAGCTCCACGTTGTATGGAATTGAATTAAATGTGATATTTTAGGGATGTACCCTAAATTGATTGGAATCGATTGAGAATGAATTATCGATTGGTGAATGGCCAAGTATGTTTATTCAGCATTTATAATGCTTTGTTGAGTTAATTTAATTATTTGATTGAGTATTGATTGGTGAATGGCCAAGTATGTTTATTCAGCATTTATAATGTTTTGTTGAGTTGATTTAATTATTTGATTGAGAAATCGTTGGGCATTGGTTGTCGATATTGAAAGTGAATTGGTAACCACTGCAAAGAGGACACGTGGCTCGGTGAATTGGAGTGTCACCTGAGAATGCACGTGAGTTCGGTGGTTGAATATGTCACCTTGGCGAAAAGGTCGCCCGAGAGAATGCACGTGGCTCGGAGACTCGGTATGTACTCCTGGAGAATGCACGCGGCTCGGTGACGGAAATGGCATCTAAAAGGGCGCGTGGGCTCGGCGACTTGATGCATCGCTTTGGTGAAATGCACCTGAGAGAATGCACGTGGGCCCGGGCATCTAAAAGGGCACGTGGGCTCGGCGACTTGATGCATCGCTTTGGTGAAATGCACCCGAGAGAATGCACGTGGGCCCGGCATCTAAAAGGCACGTGGGGCTCGGCGACTTGATGCATCGCTTTGGTGAAATGCACCTGAGAGAATGCACGTGGGCCCGGACATCTAAAAGGGCACGTGGGCTCGGCGACTGATACATCGCTTTGGTGAAATGCACCTGAGAGAATGCACGTGGGCCCCTAAGCATCTAAAAGGCACGTGGGCTCGGTGACTTGATGCATCGCTTTGGCGAAAAGGTCGCCGCCGAGAGAATGCACGTGGGCCCAAGGTTCGAGGCACGTGAACTCGGAGACTTGGAAGGTCATCCTGAGAATGCACGTGGCCTAGCTTTTAAATATCCCACAGTGGGGATTGATTCGTATGACATGTAATCGACCGGTTCGATTTGTTCGAATTGAATGAGTGTTTATTGTGAATTGTACCGACTCTGCAGTGTGGGATCCGAGGCCAAGGTACGTCTTCGCCCGTGCATGTATAGGCAGCCTTTAGTATAGTAGTTTACTAATCGGGCTTAATGGGGTAGAACTCGCCGAGACGTAGTCTCATCCCGCTTTGGGAAAACCATTTCGGACCCCGCTGAAGAGCTGAGGAGGAGGAATCCGAGGAGAGAACTGGAGGTGAGATATGAAGAAAAGGATTTTTGGAAGAAGAAGGCAATTTTGAGAGGGGCCTTGAGTACGGCCTAGTTCATCTAAGTTTTTGTCTTCTTTGATATCTCCATTTTGATGTGTATAAAGTTTAGAATAAAAGTTGTGAAGTGTTCTGGTTTGTGGTTTGTATAAAAGTGTGGTTATAAATTTCAATATGAAAAATATGGCCCGCTTTTCTATCCCATCGTTTTATTGTCTGGGGATTCTAACTGCTTCCGCATGTGCTTAAAAAAATAAAAGGGTCGGCGATATATTGTCCTGGGATATCGCATTATAAAATCGACCAAATAGAAGGATGGGCACGTGCCCGAGGATCGGGGCGTGACAAACACAGACCATTGTATGGTAAATCTCCAGACTTGGATGAAATTTTGTCGAACTTGTATTCATCTCAAATTAAATGATATGCATATTATTTCAGATTTAGCTCGACATTAGATAACGTTGGACTAAGTGCATTGGCAGCTGGAAACATTCCTGAGTTCAATTAAGATTTGGTAGAGCTTCTCCTCAATACCTGTGGATCCAATTAACAACCGTGGTTTTCCGCAAAAACAATCTGGACACGCATTTTGATAAAATTTGAACAACAATTAGCAAAATCCTGAAAAAGCTGATTGTGGATGATTTTTGCGAGAGTTATTTTGCCAACACCACCATACTCATGATTTCGTTCATGTCATTGTCCATTCCAGCAAAGCATTTGGATACTATCAAATGAGCCGTTTTCAACTCACTGAAAGCTTGTTTGGCCACCTTTCTCCAAAACTCTCCTTCGTTACTGATATTATTGGAGGTAGTAGTTGAAGGAATTAGAAACTCACTTCGAACCAAACTATGCTCAGGAAAAAAAAAAAAAAAAAACCCCATACAAAATACCGCAATAAACTATTGTGAATTGATTCTTTCAAGATTTCTACTTAATTTATAGATGGATTGATTGTGTCAAATGTTAGTGAAAACGATTTGAATTGAATGACATTGTTTATAGATGGATTCTTTCAAGATTTATAATTTATACGTGGATTAATTTTGTCAAATGTAATTGAAAATGACTTAATTGAATGACGTTGTTTATAGATAGATTCTTATGGAGTACATGACCCTATTAGTTCAAACAATTGCTATGATTCATTCACATTTTGGGATTTTGAGGATGAAAGGATCCATTTGCTTTTCCCTACGATCTTATCCCACACCACATAAACATCTCTGTAAATTGTCCCTAGATCTAATAGGACATGAACCGTTGTTCTGCCTATCAGATATATTGATGTAATTTGCCACAATGTTTGCAATTTACGACCATCAATGAATTAGTGACTTACCAACAGGGTTTTATGTTTACTACTCAATGCTAAATCTAGTAGTGAGATGGTAAAATCATTATTCCATTTATAACGCATTAATGGCTCACCGGATTAATAAATGCTGCTACTCACAAAACCGAAGTAATATTATAATGTTGTATGGGCTTAATGTGCTAGTGAAATAATAAGCTTGGATTCTTCCATGTTTTTCAACACCTTAAGCTTTTAATGAGGTCCATCTGCGATTCCAAGATGCTTTCTTGATTCCCTTTGCTAACCCTAATTACAGTGGTTGAGAGCCTCCATATAATCCATCAAAATATCTGGACAGTCCTAGATCAAAAATTGTTAGCCATCTCCTCAAACGATTGTTTGAAAGAAAAGCATTAGAACAAGGCTCTAAGGTTGGAGAAAGAGAGGTTAAATTTGAAAGCGAGATGGTCTGAGAAAACGGCACTTGCTGCGAGGGGCATTTTACGACGTCTCCTCCCCGTGTTCTCTCCTCTTGCTTTCGAGACGGGCCTGGCGCGTTGGGGTCATCTGAAAGCCCATACGAGTCTGCAACCTGCGTGAATGGCTGGACATCGCTCGAACGAAACCCAACATGCCACGTGTCGGCCCAAGGAACGTGGAGAGACAATTCAAAATGTGAGATAGCATCCTCAGTCCTCTTCTTTTCTTCGTTTTGGAGGGGTGAAATGGCACAACGAACCCGAAGTGCATATTCAGTAAGGATTTGATTCCTTTCAGATTTTAAGTATGCAACTTCTCTCTTTCAGATGACTTTTTCAAAGATGAATTCAAGTAGGTAGATCACACCTCACTAGACCAAGTTGATATAGCAAACCCATGCACGAATGCAATAGTTACATGACAAGCACTGGTGCACCCATTTTCTCCACTTTAACTACAATAATTCACCGACAAAAGAAAAACTACAATAATTCAGATAAATAGATTCGATTATGCCAATTTAATTACCAGTCTAGTTACTAGATTAACCTATATAAAATATCCTCCTTTTTATATTATTCAATGTTGACTCTGTCTTCGCTTTATTGAAAACATTCCATTGAACCCAATTATCCAATACGATGTTTCAAAGATAAACACAAAAGGCTCTATATTATTTCATCATATTGCATTTGGTCGATGAAAGTCACTGAAGACATATGGACCTTTGCTTTCTCTTGTTAACATGGACTCGTTTCTCTAGGAAGAAAGATGTCTATACGCAAGCAAGGGTTTTTTAGGAAAGATTGTCAAACTTTCTTCCAACCAATGTTTTTCAAGGGTGTCAATTCTCCTTCAACAATCACATTGGAGTTCCTCAGAATAATTATTTCCCCCGAACGCTCGATATAGTGAATTTTCCCTGAGTGAATCTAATTGTTCTCAATCTATCTTAGAGTGGAATTACACATTGACTGAAAGGGGTAGAGCCATACAAAGCTGAGTTACTATGCTACTTGACATTTATTAGCATCCGGTTTTATGAGATCGAACACACCAATAATTCACATGATTCTTCTTTCACAGATAGCAAAGAATTTCAAAGTTCTAAGTCCGATTGGCAGCCCTTGCTTGAAGGGGACCCCTAATTTCTCTGCACATGCAAATTTAGGAGATTTTATCCTACAAGAATGTAGAAACTCGAGTGACAAATCGGTAAATCAATTTGGTCAGTCACAAGCGCTTGGTGAAAATACCAAATGACATCTACAGGAGCTCATCTCTGACGATCTCCCCGATTGTCACGATCGAACATGAAGGCAAACTTCCAGATCTCTCGAACCTGATCGAATTTTAAGAGGGTCGGGTGTTGGGCTTTTGTGGAGGGGCTCGACCTCCTGAGCGTCCGGAAGATCCGGTGGCCGTGGCGGATTGGGTGGGAGGTTGATCGTTCTGGCGCAAGACACCGGAGAGGCCTATCACCGCACCGAAATCCCAACACGTCCAGTATGGAACGGCGCAGGCAAACATCGAACCTCGTCGTCGTCTTCCTCCTTCTCTGCCTCGCCATTCCAGTCGGCGTCGGCAGCTGCTGCGGCGGCGTCGTCCAACCGGCGGCGCGGGCGACGGCGTCGAGCTC
The DNA here is from genome assembly GCA_014182585.1 of Eucalyptus coolabah. Taxonomy (NCBI): domain Eukaryota; kingdom Viridiplantae; phylum Streptophyta; class Magnoliopsida; order Myrtales; family Myrtaceae; genus Eucalyptus; species Eucalyptus coolabah. The sequence continues at coordinate 51,136,747 of CM024627.1, read as the reverse complement.
CTCCTCGTTGACCGGCTCCGCTGAGCTGCGGCTACTCCTCCTCCTCCTCGGACCCGTCGGACGGGGAATCGTCGGAAGAAGCCTGCTGCTTTTAGGGTCTCGCCACGGCAATCGGCGGATATCGACGGATAGATCGGTCGAGGCCGTCACTGCTTGTTCTAGAGAGAGAGAGGGTTTGCGCTTTTCCGTATTTTTGTTGTGAATAGTTTTTCGCTTTTATTATAATTTTTTTATGGAGTGGCCTTTTTTTTTTTTTTTTTTTTTTAATTCAATTTTGTTGGTGCAAGCCAGTGTGGGGGAAATGTATTTTCGTTTCCCGCCGCGGGAATCGAAGCCAGCGTCGACTCGCGCGCAAGATTCAGGATTTAGGATGGTCCCACTTGGCCTCGCCGCCTGAGTCACCCTCCATAGTTGGTGTTATCATAATAATAATTTTATGTCCGTTAGGATGCGCCATAATTAGTCAATTTATATGTAAATGTAAGACTTTATCGTTATAAATTCTATCAACATGTTAGAAGTCTAAAAGTCATTTCAAATGAAGTAGTAAATGCTAAAAATATTAATTGATCGAAAGTTTGTTCACCATACGACTCCAATTTGTGAACTCATGAAAGACTGTCGAGCCCCTTTATTATTGAGGTACCATGCTTGGGGGTTGCGATTTTTCATGTTCAAAATTTTCCTTTTTAAAGTGAATGAGTAAGGTACATGATAAAAAAAAAAAAAGAATTGTGTAAATTTGTTTTATGCTCATTAAAGTTTGACCTAAGTTAGATGATCAATTGATTTATCTATACTTTATACAAAGGAAAGGATTTGAAGATTGGTCCCTACAATTTTGATTGTTTTAATCTTCACAATAATTTTTCTCAAATCTCGATTTTTTCTTTAACTTCTACATGTTGTTTTGTGTACTAATTTCTCTCTAGTTTTATAACTATTCCACTACCGATATAAATATGCAAGAGCCACCAAATTTGGCCCATACCATGGTCCATTATTAATGTTCTTATTCCTATTACTAGTGCGAACTAAATGCGAAATAAAATCATTCACACTCTTTGCGTTCTTATAATGTATATTTTGTGACTTTTTATTGAGGTCACAACCTCTTTCTACATCGCAAATAGGCAGCAAAAAGTTATTTTTCTTTTGTTCTCAAGGTTGATGGACATTTTATTTCATTTCATATTCTTTTACATGTAAAGTATTTAATCCCCATGATTCCACAGCTCATACATTCAATCGAGCAATCATGTGAGATGACAAGGCCATGATTTGTAAGGTAGCAACCAATTCTAATTGTATTCCCATTATAAATTCGTATATTTTAGACAAAACAACTCAGCTCAAAATTTTACACACGAATTTATCTTAAAAAGTATAAATTATTGCATCGTTAACATAAGCATGCCAAGAGTATTCAAGAATTGATACATACATATAGTTGCCTTTTTGAACTCTCTTCGAAATCAAGAGAAGTAGGTTCCATAATTCACCGTGAATAAGAGTCGGATGGACTGACATTTGCAACCATAGAGCAAGTGCGCGTGGACTGACTTATATACCTACCTACATGTATACGGGTGCGTATAAGCACGTATGTATACTAGTATATGAGTATGTGTTCATGTGCAATATCGCTTGACGTGGGGATTCGAACCCCATCACCCCTTTTCCATGTAGGATGGTTGGTCTGACTGTTGGAGATTCATTGTTTCCGAAAGTGAAAGCAACAGGAAAGAACTGTTATCGAGCACCACGCCCCGTATCATGTCGATGGTGCCCTTTCCAACCATCTCTTCAATAATAAAAAAAACCCTAGACACCTTGGCACACCTTGGCGATCAAAGCGCCTCCTCCTCCCATTCCTACGATCGAGTGCATTCTCGCGCGGTTGTAGTCGCAATCACGGTTGGTTTCTCTTGCGGAATGCCTCCCTTTCCTTCAATTGGTTCCCTCTTCCAGTTCCGGAACATTCTCGCGGATGCCACCCAATCCATCGATTCCTCCTTCAAGGAACCCTAACCACCACGGAGGCTTTGGTGGAGGATGAGGAGGATGGGAACTATGGGGATTTCCCGCTCTCGAAGTTACTGGCGATGGGAGAGCTCGATTTGGATTACTCGGAGGTGGGTGCTCTTTCACCGGAGATGCAGGGGCAGATGGTCCTCGTGCGAGGGCGGGTGCAAGTGACTAGGTCGATGGGAAAGAAATTGGCGTTCCACTAAGGATCTTCGTTGCACCATCTCCAAGTCAGCTAGAACCACACTTGTAGGATCTTGAAGGAGGCCAACTTGAGTCTGTTTCAAGGGTTCCCTCGCTTCAGACGTTCTAACGGATATGATTGTTCTTCTTATCGCAAAAATTTGATTGACTTCTCCGAGCAAAGCCTAGAAATGGCCTCCACATTTAATTTCGTGCAATCATTTGTTCCAACCATTTGCAGTTCATTCAAGCTTGATAAATCGGGCAACTTTTGGAAAGATTCACAGTAAGTAATCTTCAGCATTTCCAAGGACTTTGGGAGTTCGCCTTGAATCTCTTTTAGATTATCACACCATGCTACTTAGAGACGCCTTAGTTTTTTCAATTTGCTTAGATCAGGTAGTATTTCCACCTGTCCGAGTCTCCAAAGCTTCAAATATCGTAGGTTCCCCAGACAACCAAGGCCTGGAATCTCTGAGATTGCACCGTGCCAAATCTCCAGAGTTGATAGTTTCTTCAAATTTGATAGATCCTCCACCGAACGAAGTGAGTAGCAAAATTGCAGACACAAGGAGGACAAACTGGAGGGAAGCCTGGGGAGGCAACGCATATTAGGGCATCGGAGGTGAAGTGACTTGAGACAAGGAGGAAGGGTAAGGTCTGTTGGTGAGGTGGTCACATAGGGAGAGCGCAGGGCCAGAGACTCCAGTTTGCTAAATGTCCCAATCCACTGTGGCATTGGATCTTCGACAAGCCCATTAGATTTCACATCATCATCAGGTCCGCCAAAGCTCAAATCCAATACCTTTAAGTTAGTGAGGTTGGAGAGATCAGGAAATGTGTCCACATTCAACTCCCACAGTTTTAATTCAATAAGACTTTCAGGAAGCCTCGGTAGTTCGCATATATCTGCACTCTTCAATTTTAAGATCCTTAGGGATTGATTCTTGTAGATGCAATTGTCAATATTCACATGAAAACATTCGATATCATAGTTCTTGTGGGCATCTATTTCTTCGAGCTTCTCAAACGTCCAAAAGGCATCAGGTATTTTACTTATGTTATTTTCTTGCATCTTCACTACTTTCAAATTTTTCAACTTTCTGATGGAATTGGGTAGTTCTTTGATGCTCGTCCCGGATATATTCAACTCACTCAGCGATTTCAAATTCCCGATTGTATCCAGAAGCCTCTTCAATGACCTGCAGTTCTTTAAAGATAGGTATTCAAGGTTTGCAAGACATCCATCCAGCTCGTCCGGCAACCTTTGGAGATTTAGACAATGCCTTGCTTCTAAGGAAACTAAGCGATTCAAATGACAAATCGACCCATCAACTTCAACTATACTAACACAACGATATAGGATCAAACGTTCTAAATTTGCAAAAGTAGAGAAATTGGGAGTTCTCTTCAAATGAAAGCAATTGCTTAGATCCAAAACTTTTAATTTATTCATCCCCTGTAAAAGAAAAGTTTTGCAAAGATTACTTTTGAATTTAAGAAGATGGAATAATGAGTGTTGTCTAGCATATAACATACCTTCATGTAGCTCCACCCCTCCCAATCATCTGTAATTTCACTCCAAGATAGATCAAGAATAACCACATTTTCCATAAAGAAATTTGTAATCTTAAATTGTGGGGGAATATCATGCCATGAAAGCCATTGTAATTGTGGAAGGAGATTTGAAACATTTGATGGTGATTCGTGCCAAAGAAGGCTCGCTTCTGCAAAAAAATCCATCTTACGTCCATCGATTACAAGGTATCTCAGATTTGATAGTTCCATGAAGCCCTCATAAGTAAAACGATACTGCCCCTCATGGTCAAACTTGAGACGAAGAGCTTGAACTTTTTCTTCCCTGTACAAAGGAAAATTTTAAAAACAAAAAGTTGAAGGGAAACACATTTATTTGAGTTCACTATTTGAGTGGTTGAGTTGAGTAATGTAATTCCTTTAATTTTAAAAGAGCAAAAAGATTGCTTGAGTAGGTCAAGATGGTGCTAGAGAACACCAAGAGTAACTACCTTTCTTTTTCAGAAAAGAAAATGCCCATAAGTATTGAAGATTTATTGCACGGAGGATTTTACCTCATGTATCCTCAGCAAATCCAGTGCTTCCTCAGGATTTCACACCCTACTTTGCTTCTTTATTTCCATGTTACTTTTTTCACGAACTATTTGTCTTCCGAGATCTCTGAGTTGGTCATGCATCCATACTTTATTATCCTCTTTAATCTTTATCAAAGACATGCTCTCCAAAACATCCATGGCTTCTTTCGGATGGAATTTAAAATCCCAGAAATAAACCATAATGTCTTTGTCAGTTCCAATTAAAAGACAAGCTATGTCGAGGAATATATATCTTTGCTGAACTTCTAATGCATCATAACTTATTCTCAGCTTACTTTGAACATTCGCAGGAGGAACATCTTCCAACTTCTCCAATTTGGCATTCCACTTTTCCTTTTAAATGCAAGATAAAAGTGAACCTATGATCTCAAGGGCTAACGGAAGGCCTCCTGCAATTTTTATTGCCCTCTTGGATTGGTTGATATATCTGTCTAAAGGATAATCTCTTCTAAAGGCATGTTTGCTAAAAAGTTGAAGAGATTGGCGGTCATCCATGCCATTAACCTCATAAGCATAGTCCACTTCAGGAACGTTGAGAACATCTCTCTTTCTTGTAGTAATAATGAGTTTGCTCCCTTTACCAAACCAATCACGCTTACCGACAAGTGCATACATATGATTATCTTCTCCCACATCATCAAGAAAAAGGAGGACTCTTTTACTGGATAACCTATCTTTAATTATCCGAGCCCCTTCATAAATTTCTTTTATATCTAAGTGTTCTATTTTGAGGATGTCACATAAGAGCCGAGTTTGCAAACATTGAATGCCTTTACCTTTTGACGTTTCTCGGATATCAGGAAGAAAGCAAAAATTCTCAAATTCTTCTGAAAGTTGATTGTAGATGATTTTGGCAATAGTTGTCTTTCCGATGCCACCCATCCCATAGATTCCAATAATCCGCTTTTCACTTGTCTCGAGCACCAATCATTTCCATGATTTTATCTACCTGGTCATCGACACTGACCAAGCGCCCGACACTTCCAAATAAGCCTTTTTCAACTCATTGAAAACATTTTGGGTAACTGTTTTGGCGAAGAAACCTTCTTGCCTAGTGTTTGTTGGAGGTGAAAATGCAATGAGTTAGAAAACTCTATTGAACCAAACTATTCTGACAAGACCAAATTGAAACTAGAGAAATTTCCCTATGTGTTCTTCAAGGATTTGTTCCATTGTAGATGAATTAGCATTGGTACAGACAGTTAATGAAGGACATGAACCGAAAAAAGTGTTGTTTGGAATGAAAAAGGACAAACCTGGGATAGTGCTATTATTTAACGTGATTTCTACGGGATAACTTCAATAGCATAAAATATAATTCTAACAAGACTAACGCAAATCTGAAAAAGAAACCGATTGATATGCATACAGTTTTAATTATACAATTCATATCGGATGGAATGCGAAAATCAGTCACCTGTTCTCCCCTTCGCTATGCAGGTCCCATCCGCTTATTGCCCCGACTACTCTAAGAGCATCCTTCCATTGACTTATGGTCTCTTGGCCATAACGCCTCTTCTTTTTGTGTTTACGGAAGGCTTTTTCATAATTCCTAGTTTGGTATCGCACCTCTGAAGGTGCCACATCATAAAAAATAGGCATAATCTTTTGTCCCCTAATTTTCTTACACTCAACCATTTGGACTAGCTCCTTGAGACACCATACACTAGAGGCATAGTCTTTTGAAAATATAGGTATTGAGATCTTTGACTGATTAATTGCTTGGAGAAGTTTTGGCCCAAGCTCTTTCCAACGGGGAGCTCTTCATCGTCCTTAAAAATGCGGATTCCCGCATCTTTAAGACTAGTGTAAAGGAAGTCAGTAAAACCAGCTCGAGTATCCGATCCTCTGAAGTTCAAGAACACTTCATAGTCATATCCTAATGAAGTAGCTATTCCTTGATCTTCTGTTGAAGTGTGAGTAGAAGAAGCGGTCCCTGCTGTTCCATTGTTTGCAGCTGCATTAATATTTGCCTCCCTCCATTGATCTGCCTTGATCTTCTGTTCAAGAAAAGATAGAACAGCATAGCAGCAAAAGCAATGGCAGCAAGAGATGGAAAAATATGGAAGCCATGATCACAACTGTGAGTACAAGAATTACAAATGGAGATCTCTGTGGGTCATTAGACGTAGAGGATAGGATTGGCTAAATATGGAGAGAGTCGAGGGCCAGTTTGCTGGAATTGGTGAATAAGAATGATTCAACACAGCCTGTCAAAGTTCACGAATGCAGGTTTTTTTAACACCAAAGTGGCCCCTCCCAACTCCATTCTTCTCTTTTATCTCCACCGTCATGACGCAATCGAAAAAAGAATAATACAATTGCGGGGTGAATGAAGAGGTGAAATTCTAAAAAGATGGGTGCAATCAAGTGCTTTCGGTAGCTAAAATAAAATATTAAAAAGATGGGGACATCGAGTGTTTCCGGTTGTTATTCGTTTGAATTTTAATAATCTTGTCTCTGTGAAGTTTCTTCGCACTGTAAATATATCAGCCATTGGATTTTCTGACACCACTGCGTCGCGATGAATGCTAACGCACCTGCCCGCGGCAACGTGTCTTTGCTTATACAATTGTGGTGTCATTTTCGGGGTTGCGGGGGAGGTTGGTGGGGTTGGGGTCACAAGAGTTTTTGTTCGCGCGCCTGATCCCGGAGATTTTCTTTTCCACTTTCGGCCCCCGACACACGCAAAATTACTCAAATGGATGCATACCTTCCTGCTGTTAAATTACTCAAATGCCCCCATGGCAGGAAGCAGATTTTTTATATGGTAATTTGTGGCATAAATTTTGATTGACGACACTTGATATAACCGTCGTTTATTATGTAAGAACAGGCTCATCAGCAGTTTCCTAGATGCTTCCTTTGACTTTTTCGAGAACCCTTTGAACTCAAAATATTAGGATAGGTTTACATCAACATCAGTAGGTATTTCTTAAAAATGATGGGGTGATCATGTGATGGTAATTTATTTACAGTGGTGAAAATTTCGGAGGAATTGATACTTCATTCCTTTATTGGAGTGTGGGTGAATTCTTGATAGTGTTGGTAATCTACTTATCATATTAATAAAATTTCATAAGAGTTGGCAATTCACTAATTTATCAGAATGGTGGTATATTATGCTAATTTATTATTTCATTGGAATGTTGCTAAATTTTGAACAAAAATGGTGATATTGTTCCTTCACTGATCAATCATTTCTACATTTGGGAGGCATCATAATCATCCAAAAATAAAGGTTTCAATCCTGATAATGATGGTAATTAATTTAGTAACTTACTACTTTATTACGCTGTTGATAAGTTCTTAATTTTGCCAGTAATTTACTTACGGCAATGATAAAATTTCATAGGAGTCAGTAATTTACTACTTCATTGGAATGTAGACAACACAATAATATTGCTGGTAATTCATTAAGGGTTTACCCGACAAGCAAGTTTTTGGTATTATTTTCTTTATCAATAAAATTGAATAATTACCAGCAACTTTGAAATTATATCAACGCGGAGTATTCAGTCTGATGATTAGTAGCACAAAACCATTTCTTGGGTACCTTAACCATCATTCACGGCAAAACTGCCCGAGAGATTCTCTCCGAGGAAATCTTGTTAAAGAGCAAAGGAATAACGAAAAGAAATAGAGCACTAAAGCAAAGAAAAAGAAGATGAGAGAATCTGAGGAAAATATTGTTAAAGAGAAAAAGGATAATGAAAAGAAATAAAGCACTAAAGCAAAGTAAGAAGATGGTTCACGCAAACGTGAAAAGAAAACCCACCATGCTTTAGCTTGCCTCTGTGCCGTCGGCAAGGTTTTAATCATGCCATAGGTAATTAGATATTTCACAAAATTCCATTTACTCTTTTCTATATATCAAAATATACAATAAAAATCAATTTAAAAATATAATATTTTTTTTTAGATAAGAATAAGATGGAAGATAGAATTCTTGTATATTTCAATATATCATCATAAAAATTATATTACTCATTTTATAGGCTTCATGAGATGACTAAATAAGATAACATATCAATCAAGATATGCACAATCAAAAAGAGATATTTGCACAATCTTTAGATATGCATAAAACTATCAAAATCATCATAATTATCTGGGTTAATACCCTGAAAAATCCCAAACTGGTACACTTGTGACAAATTTACCCCAAACTATTTTTTTGACCACCAAAAACCCCAAATTGGTATACATTTGAGGAATTTACCCAAAACTGGTATACCTTTGAGGAATTTACCCCAAACTGGTACACTTGTGACAAATTTACCCTTTGTTAGTTTTCGTTAAATTTTATTCTCAAATTATTAAGTTAAATGACACGTGACAAATTGACCAAAGATACCAATTTATGATTTTACGCTCCGTTTGTCACCGTTTACAATTTTTGTGATTTTTTTGTGTTATTAATCCAATTTAGCATAGGGTATATTTGTCACAAATTTACCATTTTGGAGTTTTTTGCAGTCAAATAAATTAGTTCAGGGTAAATTTGTCATAAATGTACCGGTTTAGGGTTTTTTATAGTCACGGGGTAAATTTGTCACGAGATATACCAGGTTTGGGGTTTTTCATGGTTAAAAAAATAGTTTAGGGTAAATTTGTCACAAGTGTACTAGTTTGGGGTTTTTCGGGCATTAACCCTAATTATCTCTACCATTCCACTCAAACTCAATGTACATTGAAGATGTCAACTTGAGTTTGAACAAATTTGAACAGTGTCCAATGACTGAGATGATATAGTGGGTGGTGTCTAGTGAAGCTTTTTGGTCTAAGAGTGGTGAATCCGGTGGTGTGTTGCTACTCAAGATGACACACAAACATCGAGAATCAAAAGGGAAACAACTAGTGACCGATGCAGCTGGCTTGCGAAACAAGATGAATAATGTTGAAATCACCGTTGATTAGAGGATATTAGGATTTATCGAGGGGAAAAAGGACAAGAAGCAAAGTTAGCTTTGGATGGGCACTATTTCCACCCGGTGCATTTCAAGATTACTAACTCTGATACTAAGACGAACAACGTGGAAGATTGAATTTTTATGAATTTCAATATATTATAATGAAAATTACATCAGCTTATTTATAGGTTTTATGACATGATTAAATAAGATAACATATCAATCAAGATATGCATAATCAAAGAAAGATATTCACACAATCTTAAGAGATAAAAAAAAAAAAGAATTATCCTAATCATCCAACAAGTCAAAAGAAGCCTGCAAGGAAACAACAAAAACATGAGGATGAATTTCGACGGCAATAAATTATTCATTAGTGGTCCTTGTTTTGCCTACTTGTCCAATACTACGAGGAATTACTTTTCATAGTTAAATTCACGAAAAATCATCGTTGATATCATGTTTTACTATCTTCACTTATGTTCCGACTGCAAAACCATTTCTCAAGGACCTCAACCATCATGCACGGCGAAGCTGGTCCCGAGAGAATCCAAGGAAAACCTCGTTAAAAAGCAAAGTGACGATGATAACAAATAATGTAATAAAGTAAAGAAAAAAAAAAGATGGGTCGTGCTATTGTGCACAAGAAGACCCACCAGTGCTTTAGCGTCCCTTCGTCATCCGGAAGATTTTAGCATAAAGAAGCACGCAATTATTTAAAAAAAAAAAACACATGACGATGCATTTTGGTGGCGAGAAATTATTCGCTATCGTTATTCCTATTTTGCCCCTTCTTTTTCCGTTACTACAAGGAATTTCTTTTAATTGTTAGGGTGCGTTTATTTGGCAGAAAACATTTTTCAACATTTGGTTCGGTTAAGAAAATGGGTCAATGAAAATGGTTTTCTAGTTAACGGAAAAATTTTCTTACCAAAGTTTAAACATAGAAAAATGATTTCCTCTTTAAAAGAATTGAAAAACATTTTCCTAATCTACCAAAGCTATATTCGGGTGATAGGTTATGGTTAAAAAATTTTAATTTTAATTTTTTAAGAAAAATCATTTTTTCATTTCTCTTATTTCTTTTTATTTCTTTTTATTCTTTCTTTTCTTTTTGCTTCTTCTTGGCCGGTTGCTTGCCCTAATGATGGTTGGTGAGCTCATCGACGGCGAGACTCAAGCTTGCCCAGGGTCAACAAGCTTGCGACCTCCGATGACAAGCTTCGAGCCTTGCCAAATCAAGCGAACTCATAGCCTCTGGTGGCGAGGCTAGGCTATGAGTGGGAGAGGCCGTGAACTTGCCCGAGGTCGGCAAGCCTCGAGCCTTGCCGGATTGGGCGAGCTTACCACTCACGAGCCAATCGAGGACAAACCGCTAGAGGAAACAAATGGGGATGGCGTGCAAGGAAGCAAAGGAGCGATGGAGAAGAAGAAGAAGAAGGAAAATAGAAAAAAAAAAAGTAATTTAAAATAAAAATAATTAACAATTCGAATTTTTTAAAATTAAAAAATAAAATAAAATAATTCCAATGAAATCCAAACATTAGAAAAGTGTTTTCGATTCTACATCACCAAACAAAGGAAAAACTAATTGGGTTCCTATAAAACTAATTGTATTTTTTAAAAAATTTTGCATGATAATATTTTCCTTTATCATTGAGTTTCTACAAAATAAACACACCCTAGGGGTTCACAAAATTGTAGGTAAGAAGGCTTGTGGAAGCATAATGTCTATAGATTGAACCATACAACTGCCTTTACAAACCATATATTGGTAATGTCCATATGTACTTATGTAATGTGTTGAGTGATTTTCTTTCGTTTTGTTGTATTTACACATTTCTTTTGTTAACTTGTTTTATTGAAATGTAGCATTCTACATGATAAATATACTAAACGTGCCAAAAGTTGTGTATGATATTTACATTAATGAACAATTGTATTTAGATCACTTAAGTGCCACTTTTTTTTTAAAAAAAAAAAAAGATCACTTAGGTGCATTCAAGAATTATTATACTCCCAAGAACAATTTGTGCTCAAAACTTGTTGAGGAATTCCTAAGCATCTAAAGACATTGGGTAATTATCTAAAATTTATATTCTTATAATAGAAATGTATTTGTACGACCTTCAAATTCTTTTATGACTTTAAATTTCTTTTATTTTATAAATAATTTTAAATAATTTTCTTTATTTCTTTATTTTTTCCTTTTTTTCTTCCTCTTGCCAATGGTTGGTCACGGCAATAGTTGGCCATTGACCAAATGAGAGCTAGTGAGGCTTGTCAAGGGCTTGCAAGGCTTTAATTAGGTTGTCTAACCTATCCGACCAGTCGTTGACCATTGCCGTGGTTGGCAATTGGCTAAAGGAAAAAGAAGAGAAAGAGAAAAGAAAAAGAAAAAAATGCCCGGGCATGGGACACACTTGCGGCTTTGCTGGTATATAATTGTACTATCACTTTCGGGACAGGGGTGTGTCCAGTCGGGGGAAAGTACAAGGTGGTTGCCGAGTACCATGTTACAGGCCGACAACACCGGGGCTATTTTTGGGAAAACCGCCCCCGTCTATTTTTTGTGCTCTCCAAACCTGAAAGACACAATAGAAGCTTGGGAAAATAAGGCAATTTCAATCGGGACGCATGGGCTGAAAATCCATCATTTTGGGGTTGCCCCCGCCAAACGCGGCATATGGATTCTGTAATCTCCTCCCTATTCTTCAAGCAGACCTTGCCCGCCCGTGCACCGACGCATGGGAACCCGACTTGTGCACCCATGGTTTAAGTGAATTCTCCATACGGTCCATCTCATCCATCGGTAGACGCGAGCTCAGATTGATTTAGCATCTTTTTCTTATTAATTGGCTCCTGCTTCACCACTGCACCCGATATCATTGCTTCCCCCATGTGACCACCGACAATTGACAGCACCCGCTTGATCCACCCTATCATGATCCCCTGACCTTTTCCGCTGTTTTACCACACCCAATGTCAATTGCATTCTGTCCTTTTGCTGCTGCCAAAATATCCAAATGCCCCTCATGGCGAGGAATTTATTTATCCTTTTCTTTTTTTGGTATTTATTTTAATGATAAACGGCGCTGAGAGCCTCTCTCGGTTGCTTAAAAAAATCGAGCGAATTAACACCGCGGCCATGCGACCACAAATTTGTGGCCTCGCGAGGCTAGCGACCTCTGTCGTTTGTGACTTCCACGGACATAGGTTATAAGCTCTGCGCGCAAAGAAAGAGAGACGAAGGTGTAGAAGACAGACTTGAGTGAGTGAGGTGTTAACTCGCCGACAGACTGATGCACGAAGTTGAGGGCTTGTGATGGCAATGGGTGGGGAGCAAAGTCGACGATGGTGAGCGCACGGTTCCATAAAAATCCTACCCTTTATATTCACCGTAATTGCAATTATCCAAACTGTTTTTATATCATCAAAATCCAAAAGTTGTGTGGTAACCAAAAAATAAGTTCCATCAAATTTTGTCCAAGGCGGATGTTGTGGCGTTTTGGTTAAACAGCGACGAACTTAAAATCTGAACTCTGCAATTTTTAGACTCAAAGTTTAAGCTTTCAAAAGAAACTTAGCAACTTTTAGGATCCAAGAAGTGAGATGATCCACTTACTCATTGCAAAAGAACCGAGCTACAATTTTTACTTCAAAAGAAAAGTGGAATGAAAATATAAATTCTTGCTTTGCTTTTATCCTTTTCAGCTACGCGCTTGAGACCTAACCATTCGTCCACCTTCTCCTTAGCATTTCACTTTTGGTCTTACTTCTTTTCGGGAGAACAAAGCATGAGATCGATTTCTCTTTATCTGGATGAAGAGACCAAAATATTCAACATGTGCAGGTTTAGAATTTTTTTTTTCTTTTTATCTTTTCCTTTTATTTAGTTTCTTTTCTAGGTATATATCGTTCAAATTCCACGACAAACTCCTTCCACATCTTTTCTTGACCTTTCGCACGTTTCTTCCTTTGCTCCATATCCTTGATCTTCCCTCCTTGTCACTTCTCTTTGCTCACACGCTTCCAAAACCCTAACCTTATATGCCCATGGCCATGGTCATTCCTGGTAATTGATGAACTGACCTCCTCAAAGTTGCCGGGGAGTGCATGATTGATGTGAATGCTCCAACACCAGCAAGATCTTCAGATTTCGATGGGTACCCATATGGACCAAATGAACCTATTCGTATTTGATAAGGACGACATGGAGAAACACATGGTGGGCCAGCCAAGGAGGAAAAGTAAAATCCAGCAAGATCTGGAGGTCTAAAACTGCTTCGTTCTAGAATTCCAAGCTCTTTAAGTCTTTTCCAACGTACATCTGAATCTGACAAAAAGAAAATTTAAGATTAAAGTTATTAATAACATGACTTGATGAGCCAAAAAAGACTCTTAAGAAGTTATCAAATTCATTGATTTGAGAAGAAGAGAAGATCAAACTTATTCTTTGATAGCTTTAGCTTTGGCCGTTACGCCATAAAACTTTCGTTTTAGTGAAACGAAAGTCCAAAAATCTCCTCACAATTTTTTAAAAATCACACTCCTTCCATTTGAATTGAAATTGAGCTTTCTTCATTATAGCTCAAAAACTCCAGGGAGAAGAGAAAACAGGTGGGATACCACTACGTTAACTCCTACTCTTTTGAAAGGAAAAGGACCTTTTGTATAGATGTGGACTTTAACTTTCAAGACCTCTGTTCCTTCCCAATAGAATCTTAAGGTATTAAAAGTTGAAGATTTTTTGAATGACTTTTCGATAGGTCGTTGAACTTAGAATTCAAAGGATCGACCGAACATGTGGAGAGGGTCGTGGGCCAATTTTGCTTCAAAATTGGTCGGTAAGGATGCTTCTTCGAAGCATCATTCCAGCCCATCAAAGTCAATGATTATTTACGTTTCTTGACGCGAAAAATGATGGGTCCACATGGTGCAGAAATATTGGTGATGAAAAATCAACCTTTGCCCATAGAAAAATGGGCGGATTCATTCAAAGTAAAAGTAAACAAAAGCAGACATAGAACTTCCAACCAAGTTCCTTTCCCCCATCCTAATTGAGGTGAACTCCAGTTAGTCCAGTTCAATGGGCTGATCGGCCCAAGGCCCGAATTAACTCTAAAACGTAAAGCCCAATTAAATTATGGCACTTGATCTTCATCAAAGCTCTCCTCCTAGCTATCAATCAAATAAATAAAAGATCATGTTTATTTCTTGATAAACCATTCTCCGCATTTAACCCTTTGTTAGTGTTAGTGATGTACTTGTCACAAAGCGATCTTGTTAGACATAAAATTCATGCTTTGTGCTCATTATTATACAGAATACAGCTAAGATATAGGAAGCAAAACTAAGGGGTGAGTACAATCTTATGTCAACGTAGATGGGAAAATTTATTTATAAGAATCGTGTTTTGAGCCACTGACAAGTGCAGTAAATAAGCTCACGAGCATGATGAGCCCAATTAGATCCCATTTGGAATCCAACTCAATTATCATTTCCAAATTCCCATTGAAACTTGGAAACCCTCTTTGATGACCGGCAAAATTTCTGTGAAGCCTCTCCAATGACTAAAAAAAAAGATTGACTCCCCTCAATTTCAAGTATGAAAGTTCTCTATTTTAGATCCCATTTGGAATCCAACTCAATTATCATTTCCAAATTCCCATTGAAACTTGGAAACCCTCTTTGATGACCGGCAAAATTTCTGTGAAGCCTCTCCAATGACTAAAAAAAAAGATTGACTCCCCTCAATTTCAAGTATGAAAGTTCTCTATTTTAGATAATGTTTTCGGAGAAGTGGCTCCTCAGTCTCTCAGATATCTATTACAAAAGAAAAGAAAGAGGCGAAAATACAAGAACTTGTGTGAAACTATTCCTTGTCATATTTTTAGAATTGGAAAATTTTTGCCAACTTCTATTCATTTGAAACCAAACGATTTGGATTATTATTTTATATTTACCTCAACATTAGATAGTGTCAGATCAAGTCCATTCACAACAGGAAACGTTCTTTTTTTTTTTAATTTAATTAAGAATTGTTACACCTTCTCTTCAACTCTCGTGAATCCAAAAAGAGCTGTGTTTTACTCAGAAAATAAACTGGACATGCGTTTACCAATGGAGATTATTTGTCTTATTAACGTCACTATTAGTGTGATGCTTTCGTACACATTGTAACGGCTACTTTAATGTATACAGCATAATGAGGTTAACGTCCTCCTACAAGAAGCATAGGCATCAACTGATTTCAAATTTAGTAAGACAAAACAGCAATTTATAAGATATCTGAGATAAATCACCATACTATAAATTGACAAAATAATGTACTTGGAAATTATATAATTAGACTTGACCTCACTAGCTAAGTTAATTAGCAATTCGAAGCCCCTGAAACATCTAAACCAAACCAAAATTAAACAAAGAAGATCTGAACAAGTGGAGGAGGAGGAGGAGGAGAAAGGAGTGGGTCATTCGATCAGAGTCGATGTCCGCAAATGGAGGAAGCAAAGGGGAGGGTTTTGGTTTTTCCGTAATTTTGTTTTAAATAGTTTTTTGCTTTTATTAATATTTTTTTTTTGAGTGGTTTTTTTATTTCGTTTTTTTTCCATTTTTCATTTTACGCGGGTGACGTGAAAACTTCCTGCCAGCCGATGGGGGAAATGTATTTTCGTTTCCCACCGTGGAAATTGAAGCTGGTGTGGGCTTATGCGCAAGATGGACCCACCAGCACAAGGATTGGGGAGGTCCGACTTGACCTCCCCGCCCGAGTCCCGATGGATCGCAATTTTTTTTTTTTAAATTTCTGATAAGTTAAAAAATGTGGGAAGAGATGATCAATACGATTATCCATTCTTGTCATTACATAAAGTGTTATGTCCATCACAAAATATCTCATTTGAGCCATAACCACTCGATTCATCGTCAAATGTGCGAGCCAATCATTGTAACTAATATGCCAAAAGCTTAAAAATATGTCCACAAACGTTGTAAATGCCTGAAATACTAACTGATAAAAAGTTCACTCGCAACATGATTTGAACTTGTGAATTAATGGAAGATGTCATCATCATTAGGTTGTCATGCTTGGGGTTGGATTGTGATTGTGAATTTTTCACGTCCAATTTTGGCTTTTTTTTTTTTTTTATACTTTTAAAGTGGATGAGTGGTGTGTGAACCTGATCAAAAAGAAGTGATCTATAAATTTGTTTTGTGCTTATAAAATTTGACTTAAGGCGAATGAGGGATTGATGCGTGCATGTTACCAATAATGGAAGAGATTTGACGATTGGTTTCTATAAAATTGATTAATTTACTCTTCTCAATAATTTCTCTTGAATTTCACTTACTCTTTAACTTCCACTTTTTTTTTTTTTATGTACTAATTTTTCTGTGATTTTATAAACATTTGACTATGATTATAAATCCACAAGAGCCACCAAACATCGCGTATATTGGGGAGGGGTTCTTATATTATTTTGTTTGTGTGAGCTAATTGCGATTTAAAAATAAAAACCATTCACCGCTATTTGATATTTTTAAATGTTATGTGACTTTTGTTGCATGAGGTTACAACTCTTTTTATTTCGAAGAATCGATACGTCATGATAAACTGCGTGTTTGAATTGCGGTTCCACAATCCACTATTAAGCTTTGCTTGCTTGTCACACAGGTCAAATCACATTTTTTTCAAGTTTGAATAAAATTGACAAAATTTTTTTGAATAATTCGAGTCATGAGATAGATTCAAGCTTAGAATTGTAAAAATTTATCTCAATAAGCTTGCGTTCATAATAGAGTAATATGCATATTTATATGCCTCCATGAATATCGATAAATAGATAAGTAATATTGACTCTAATTTTAGTGCATTTTCCATAATTCTAGTTCGAACCCACTAATTGAACCAAGCCGAGTCAAAAGTTCTCATTTGAAAGACATCAAAGGAAGGCCAAAAGAAAAGAGAGAGAGAATGCGAATTAGTCCAGGAGCATGCCTTATTTTAGCCAAACTTCCTTCATTGCCCTCGCGAAAATGACAAAATCACTAGACATGACACCGAAAATACCCGCCAACGGCACAAGCGCACGAGCAAATCAGGAAAATCGGTAAACTCCTCATCCCGCCCTCCTTTCCCCTCGAGTCGCCGCAGCTTTTGATCGTCATTTGTCACGAAAATCGCTACAGAGTCCACGAACGCTGCGAAGACCAGGATTCGAGGTTTGAATTCGAGCAATACGGACAAAGACCGCAATCGACCTCTCCATCTCGCCGGGCGATCGCGCCATTTAATCACGCATGATCGTTTTGCGTATATGGAAAGGTTGTGAAGATTGGAATTTCTTTTGCCGTGCGATATCATATTTTTTATTTTTTTCCTTCCTTCGACGACGCTGTTCGATCCGTCCCTCTTGCAGAATAATGTGGAGCGGAACTGATCATGGTTGACCTGAGGGTGACGGTGGTTCTAATAATGCTTCATAGCAACTCGTGTTCATGTAATCAGTTATGGTTGTGATCCTTTGACTTGATTCGGATTGGGAGTCTAGATTATGATAAGGTTTGTATAGACAGGCTCTAGTATTGAGTACATCAGTTTTGAGCTTGGGGAAGTGAGATTTGTGTAGTGAATTTGGCTGATTAGGCATTTCAGGGTTGGGGGAATCGTTGACCGTGTTGTGGAGCCTGAGGCAAGGATTAAACTTTGAAATATGTGAAGCAGCAAATTGACAAGGATCTCTAATAATTTGTTACATATCAAATAAAAACGATGCAATCGACATACATACCTCCAGCTGGGAAACATAAAAGCAAGGAGAAACCATCCGAGAAAACATATAGCTAAAAAGCAAAACCAAACTAGGAAAAGAGAACGAATATTTGTACATAATTAACAACCCTTTGGTTGTACGGAGGCATCATAACTTCAATGCCTTCATCAGCTTTGCAGCCATCGACTTGTGAAAAGGTAATTAAAAAGTGCATGTGAAACTTC
The DNA here is from genome assembly GCA_014182585.1 of Eucalyptus coolabah. Taxonomy (NCBI): domain Eukaryota; kingdom Viridiplantae; phylum Streptophyta; class Magnoliopsida; order Myrtales; family Myrtaceae; genus Eucalyptus; species Eucalyptus coolabah. Next base: position 51,118,493 of record CM024627.1, on the reverse strand, counting down.
ACTGTTCATATCCGTGAAAGAATTAGATTGCTGGAAAGGGAAAACATTGGCCATCAGATGAACTAACTTACCTCAATCCGTTTAAAGCTCGAACACGAGGGAACAATTTGTGGACGCAGATCAAGAAGCTTTCAAAAGATCGTGCACTCATTCGTCGTCTTCTTCCTCGTACTTGTCGCCTTCTCCCTCAGATTCAGATTCGTCGTCTTCTTCCTCGCACTCGTCGCCTTCTCCCTCATTTAAATCTTCTTCCCTAAATTCGATTGACTTCTCCAAGCAAAGCGAAAAAAATTGCCTCCACGTTTAAATTCCGACAACAATTTATTGTAACATTTTTCAGTCCCTTCAAGCTTGACAGATCAGGTAACTCCTTTAAAGATCCACATTCAATAATCTCCAATCTTCTCAAAGATTGTGATAGTTCGCCTTGAATCTCAACCAGATTACCACATTTTGACATTTTGATACACGAAGAAAATATAGTTTGTTGAAATTACCTAGAGAAGGTAAAGTCTCCAACTGTCGAAGATCACAAAGCCACAATTGAAGTAGGTTCTCCAAAGTATCACGGCATCGAATCTCTGAGATTGCACAATCACAAATGTAAAGGGATGATAGTTCCTTCAAATTTGATAGATCCCCCAGGGAAGATAATGACTTGAAATCTATCAACCGCAAATATGATGAACTGGAGGGAAGGCTCGGGAGGCAATGCAGATTAGGGCACTTAAGGTGAAGTGACTGGAGTCGAGGAAGGAGACTACTCATATCTGTGGGTAAGGTGGTCAAGCATTTAGATTCCAATGTTAAGGAAGATAAAGTGGAGGGAAGGCTCGGGAGGCAATGCAAATTAGGGCAGCTCTGGAGTGAAAGATACTGGAGTTGGGGGAGAAGACTTATAATATCTGGTAAGGTGGTCACGTATTCAGATCCCAAGGAGAAGCTTGATAAACTGGAGGGAAGGCTTGGGGGGCAACGCAAAAGATCACCGTCGAGTGAAAGTGACTTGAGTCGGGGAAGGATACTACTGAGATCCGTGGGTAAGGTGTCACGTAATCGGACGTCAGGCTCAGGGACTCTAGTTTGCTTAAATTCTCAATCCACCGTGGCATTGGATATGCTTGCACAGGCCCACCAGATTCCCCACCATCATTGCGTCGGCAAAACCCCAGCTCCAATTCCTTTAAATTAACGAGGTTTGAGAGATCTGGAAATGTATCCATATATATTTCAGTCAACTTTAGAATCTCGAGACTTTCAGGAAGTCTCGGTACTTTGTTCACTCTAACAACCGTCAAGCGCAAGCTCCTCAGGCATTGATTTTCGTAGATGCAATCGCCAATTTCCACATCGCCAATTTCCACATCGATACAAGACCAAACTTTGACTTCTATTTCTTCAAGGCTCTTAATCATCCAGAGGGCATCGGGTACTTTGCGTATGGCACTACCAATCTTCACTACTTTCAAATTTTTCCACTTTCCGATAGAATCGGGTAGTTCTTCAATCTTCGTACTAGATGCATCCAACTCAATCAGCGATCCCAAATTTCTGATTGTGGATCCCCATTTGAAAGCCTCTCCGACGAATTGCAATGTTGTAGAGTTGCAAGATCTCTACTCACCACTTGTGGTAGCCTTCGAAGTTTCTGACATGCATTTACTCTTAAGGAAACTAAGTGTTTCAATTGACAAATTGACTCGTCAATTTCGACTAAATTCTCACACCAGCTTAGATCAAGCGTTCTAAATTTGATTGAGCAGAGAAGTTAGGAGTTCTCTCCAAGCTACGACAAAAGTGTAGATTTAGAACTTTCAAATTCTTCATCACCTATGAAAAGAAAATTCATGCAAAGATTACTTTCGAATATGATCAGACGAAATAATGAGTTTTTCCTACCATAAAAGATACCTTCATGTGGCTCCACCCTTGCCAAATGTGCGTAATTTACTATAGACAGATCAAGAATAATCACATCCTCCATAGAGAAATTTGTAATTTTAAATGTTGGGGAATATAATAGGCCAAGAAAGCCATCGTAATTGTGGAAGGAGATTTGAATTCTCAAGGAAAACATTAGTTGGAAGAACATTTAATGGCGATTCATGCCAAAAAGCCTCATTTCTGCATCAAAATATTCCTCCCAACCGTCAACTTGAAGAAACCTTAGATTTGAAAGGCTCTTAAATCCCTCATAGGTAAAACAACCGCCCTTGTGGTCAAACTTGAGACAAAGAGCTTCAACTTTTTTTTTCCCTGCCCAAAGGAAAAATTTAAGAATAAAATGTTGAAGGGAAACACTTCAAGATCACAATTTTAAGGGGTTGCGTATTACCATTCATCTAATATTAAAAGAGCAAAAATAGTAATTGAGTGGGTCACAATGGTGCTAGAGAACACAAAAAGTAACTGCATTTTTAAAAAAGAAAATGTCCATAGGTTACTTGGAGATTTATTGCATGGGGATTTTACCTCAGGTCTCCTTAGCAAATCCAATGCTTCTTTGGGATCCCACACCCTACTTTGATTCTCTATTTTCATTTTACTTTCTTTATGAACTATTTCTCTTCCGAGGTCTCTGAGTTGGTCATGCATCCACACTTCATTATCCTTTTCAATCTTTATCAAAGACATGTTCTGCAGAACTTCCATGGCTTCTTCGGTATATTTAGATTCATCCCAAAAATAAACGACAATGTCTTTGTTATATCCGATGAAAAGACAAGCTATAAAGAGGAATATATATTGTTGTCGAACATCTAATGCATCATAGCTTATTTTCAACTTACTCTGAACCGCTGCATTAGGAACATTTTCCAACTTCTTCAATGTGAGATCCCAATTTTTCTTTCCAGTTCTAGATAAAAGTGAGCCTATGACCTCTAGAGCAAGCGGAAGACCTTTAGCAATGTCTATTGCCCTCTTGGATTGGTTCATATCCTCATCTAAAGGAGAATCTCTTCTGAAGGCATGTTTACTAAAAAGTTTAAGAGATTGAACAGTCATCCATGCATTTAAGCTCATAATTGCAATCCACTTTGGGAAAACAAAGAATATCTTTGTTTCTTGTAGTAATGATAATTTTACTCCCTTTACCAAACCAATCATGGTTTCCTACAATTGCATTCATATGATCCTTTTCTTCCACATCATCGAGAAGGAGGAGGACTTTTTTATTAGACAACCTCTCTTTAATGGTCCTAATCCCTTCATCTACATTGTTTATATCTAAACATTTTGTTGAGGATGTCGAGATGAGTTGATGCTGCAAGCATATAATGCCCTTGAGTTTTGACGTTTCACGGATGTTGGAAAGAAAGCAACAAGCTGAAAATCTTTTGAAAGTTGATTGTAGATGATTTTGGCAATAGTCGTCTTTCCAATGCCACCCATCCCATGAATTCCTATAATCCGTGTTTCACTTGTTTGAGCACCTATCATCTCCTTGATTTCATCTACTTGGTTGTCAACACTAACCAAGTTGTCTGATACCACCAAATAAGCCTTTTTAACTCATTAAAACCTTCTCGGTAACTTTTTTGCAAACTCACCTTCTTTCCTAGTGTTTGTTGAAGGTCAAAAGGCAACAAGTTAGAAAATTGTGTGAACCATAAAAGCAAAATTGAAAACGACAAACCCATTCAAATGTGTTTTTCGAGGATCCATTTTATTGTACATGAACTAACGTTGGTACTAATAGTTAATGAATGGCCTAAAATAAAAATATGTTTTATTAAATGAAAAAATGACAAATTAGGATTGTGCCATTATTTAGTGTGATTTTGCATATATTTTTTGGTACAAAATTCAATAATTTTAACTAGACTGACAGAAATCTACAAAAGAAACCAATTGAAATGCTCGAGTTTTAACAACACAAGGCACTTGAGATGGAATGCTAACAAAAGTCACCTATTGGTCTTTCTATGCAGGTCCCATCCGTTTATTGCCCCAACTGCACTGAGAGCAACCTTCCACTCACGGATAGTATCTTCGCCATATCGCTGGTTCTCTTCATGTGAAAGAAAGGCCTCTGCATAAATCTCAGTTTGGTATCAAACCACTGAAGGGGCCACATCATAAAAAATGGGCATGATCTTTTGTCTTCCATTTTTCCGACACTCGACCATCTGGACCAGCTCCTTGAGACACCATATGCTGGAGGCATAACCTTTCAAAATATAGGTATTGAGATCTTCGACTGATTAATTGCTTGGAGAAGTTCTGGGGCAAACTCTTCCCCAATGCGGAGCTCTTCATCGTCCTTAAATGTGCGGATTCCCGCATCATCAAGTCTAGTGTAGAGAAAGTCGGTAAAACCAGCTCGAGTATCTGATCCTCTGAAGCTCAAGAATACTTCATAGTCATATCCGATGAAGTAGCCACTTCTTGACCTTCTGTTGACATGTGAGTAGAAAAGCGCCTCCTGCTGTTCCATCATTTCCACACAAGCGCCGTCTCTTTGCACCCCACTCCATTGACTCGCTTGATATCCTTCCATCTTTGCACTCCTCTTTATCGATCTCGCTTGATCTCCTCTTTAAGAAAATGTCGAAACAGGATAGCAGCAAAACCAATGGCAACCCGAGATGGGAAAAACTCGGAAGCCGAAAACTAGCAAAATGGGGAGATCTCTGTACCAAGAATGATTCATTGCAGCCTGTCAAAGTTGACAAAATGCCAGGGTTCTTTCTAAACACCAAAAAGTGGGGCCTTGGAGACTCACCTCAGATCTGGCTTCGACTGCGGCAAGGAGCTCTCGAGGTGAAATGTCGACGGGTTCCTTCGCCGGGGCTCGACGGAGGGAACGATCAGCTGCGCGTGCCGAGACTGCGGTGGTGTTTTGGTGGACGGGTTTGCGATGTCCACGCGCGCAACTTCAGCAGCAGCTCCGGCGGAAGCCAAGGCTCTAGTAGAAAACCCTGGATTTTCTAAAGAGATGGGGGAGCAATTGAGTTGCTTCCGGTGACTAAAACAAAATATTGAAAGAAACTCTTTCTCTCTCGTTCTTTTTGTATTAATGAATTTTAACTCATCCTGCCTCTGCGGGTTACTTCACACTCGCGTCCTTGCCTGTACATATTATATAGCGCTCTCCCTCCCTCTCCCTCCCTCTCTATTCATCGAGCGGTTATTGTCTGTGCACCGACACGCGTAAGCCCAACTCTTGCACCGATAGATCAGGTGAATTCTCCATAGCGCCCACGTTATCCATCGGTATTTTTTGGATTTTCTTTTTTTTTGGTAAAAGATTTTTTTTTTTTTTTTATTTGTCGTAATCAAATATGAGAAGAAGATAGAAAACTTCCAAGCAAATAAATACCAAAAGAACTACAAAACAAAACAAAACCTATAAATCAAAATATTACAGTTTGCAGCTATAAGCACGTTCTTATTTCAAAAGATTAGATCTATCATTGCTCTATTCACACCTGTCCAAAACCCTAAAATCCTCATAGCTGTGGTCATTCTAAAAGACCTCCTCAAAGTTCCTCGCAATTGCATGAGTGATCTGTATGCACTAGCACCGGCAAGACTTTTGGCTTTCAATCGGTACAAATGTTGATTAATTTGAGACTATTGATACTTGATAAGGACAACATGGTGGGGAGGAGCCAAGGAGGAAAAATAAAATCTCACTATATTTGGTGGTGTAAAATTGTTTGTTCCGAAATTAATAAGCTTTTAAGTCTTTTCAGACATACATCCGAACCTGACAAAAAGAAATTTAAAATTAGATTGAAGTTATTAATCACAATAACTCGACGAGTTAAAAAAAAAAAAAAAATTGAAATTAATCATGACTCTCAAAAAAAGAAGACTATCAAAAGTATCAAATTCCTTGAATGAGACTAACGGAAGATCAAATTTGTTCTTTGATAGTTTTAGCTTTGATTATATCCCTCTAAAATTTTGTTTTAGTAAAACGAAAGTCCAAATGTCTCATTGTTTTTAAATCAAACTCCTTCCATTCAATTGAAATCGTGACTTCCTCCATCAGCTCGAAAGCTCAGGGAAGAAGAGAAAATGGGTGGGATCCATTGCCTAACTCATATTCTTTTTAAAGGAAGAAGAAATTGGATGTGGGCCTTACCTATCAAAGATTTTTGTTCCTTAGCCACATAAATATTAAGGAACTAAAAAGGAAAGATCTTTTTGAATGACTTTTGGATGGGTCATTGAACTTAGAAGCCAAGAAATTGGATAAATATGCAAAGAGAGTCGTGGGCCAATTATGCTACAAAATTTGGTCAATAAGGTTGATTCCTTGAAGCATTGCTCAGCGTCCCAAAGTTGACAATTATTTACATTTCTTAACGCAAAAAATCATTGGACTATATGGTGCAAATTTTTGGGATTACAATCTACTTTTGCCCTTCAAATAAATGGCAGATTCATTCAAAGTTAAAGTGAACAAAAGTAGACATCAAATTTTGGCAACTATTATATCGTTTGAAGTTTTACTCTCTATTTGTCACATGTGTATTAATTTGTGTTTTTTCATAATATCAATCCAAGTTAACATAAATGAATGGAAATTAAATTTGTCACAAATATGCCAGTTTGAATTTTTTTGGTCAAAAAATTAGTTTAGAATAAATTTAACATGAGGGTACCGGTTTGGGATTTTTGTGATATTAACCCTAAAAACAATAAGTCTAGAGAAAATGACTTGGCTAGAAAGAATCGTTACCCTTATTTTCTTGCTACCCTTCAAAGTTAATATACTTTATTAATGCTCAATTTTTCTACATTCCCAAAGCACGATCAAATCTATAATTTACAAATATGGTTTCATAATTTCTATCTTAATTTCTTTGTAATCATTGTTATTTTGATGGATTTTAGAATAAATGAAGGCAATATCAATTCCAGTTTATTAGTCATTCTATGTTACTTTTGATGATATAAGCCGTATTTAGTGGAGTCACTTATTACCAATTATGATAAAATCATTTTTTTTTTTTTAACTTGTTTTCACCGTAATCAAATTCTTCCGATTCCTTTTATCTGAAATTGAATTTCCTAGAAGCATTTTCCCAACAAAAAAATTCTCGGCCAGATAGACACCCTAAAAGTTTTTTTATTTTTATTTTCGATTTTCATATGACGATATATGACCGAGGAAATGGTGTGATGAATATGAGAATTGAGATCAATTTGTTACCATGTAAATTTTAGGGGTGCATGGGAACGATGAGTCATCATTGGATTTTACATAGTGATCTAGTGACATCTTTTTCCTTCTTTTGATAAAATTCCCTACGTTTATGGAAGTACTATGAGGGAGAAAGTTACTAAATGAATGAATCATGGGTGTGATTCCTTCTTAGAGCAAAGCTGGTTCATCATGAGTCTTCGTAGACTTTTCACTTTGCCCCTTTGATCCCGTGATGTTTCAGTCTTCTTGCACCAATCGTACGCTGTTCTATCTTTTTTTTTTTTTTTTTTTGAGAAAGGTAGCTAATGTTAATGTCACGTTAAAACAAGGCACAGGAGCTTAGGTTTTAGATTGTTGGTGTCCGTATCAAGATCACATCGACCAATCTCATGCAATTCATAATCTAATGATTGTATTTCGATGCAATGCAAAAACCAAATGTATAAACGGCACTTTCATACTTTCCATTTAATTAAATTAGATGGTATCAACTTTTCTATTAATTGATGATACGGTTGGCTAGACTATTTAAAAGTCAACATATTTTTCAACACACAGTGTTTGCTTGCAAGTATTTTTTTTTACTTTCTAAATCAATTTTGTGGTAATTAAACATTCCACGTTTCACAATAGAAAACAAAATCTCGCTAGATCTGGAGGTGTAAAGATGTTTCATTCCGAAATTCATGAGTTCTCAAGTTTTTTAGGCATAGATCCGAGTGTGACCAAAAACAACATTTAAGATTGAAGTTATTAATCACAATGACTTGATAAGTCTAAAAACACTCTTGGCAAATCATGATTTGATCAAATCACTTAATGTATCGATTTTAGTATGCTTATTTAAATTACTTGCAAATAATCTAGATTTATTGGTTAAACTTCAAATGATGAAGGCTTGTACTTGTTGAGTAAAAGTGCACATATTTTTTTAGAGCGGTAGCTAATGCTAATTACCACGCTAAGACAAGGTACGTTGAGCTTAGGTTTTAGATTGTTGGAGTCCATATCAAGATCATATCATGGCGAAACCAATCTCAAAATCATATTTCGATGCAAACGTGGAAGACTCTTTTTTAGCTCTCTTCCAAGTCTCCGAGAGTGGTAGCTAATTCCTTGCTAATACCACGCTAAGACAAGGCACAAGGAGCTTAGGTTTTAGATTGTTGGAGTCCATATCAAGACCATATCGACCAATCTCCAATCTCAGGATCATATTTCGATGCAACACAAGGCTATATATATGCATCACATTCTATTTCCATTTAGTTAAGTTATATAGTATCAACTTTTTTATTGATTGGTGACATGATTGGCTGGCATTTATTTGTAATCATTTTTCTATTTTCTAAATTGATTTTGGTAACTAAATATTCCATGTTTCACAATAGAAAACAAAATCTGCCTAGATCCGAGGTGTAAAATTATTCCATTCCGAAATTCATAAGTTCTTAAGTCTTTTCAAGTATAAATCCAAGTGTGACAAAAAAAAAAAAAAGATTGAAGTTATTAATCACGATGACTTTATGAGTTAAAAAATACTCCTGAAAAGTATCAAAATTTTCTTTTTCAATAACTTTAGCTTTGATTATACTCTACCAAACTTTTGTTTTAGTAAAAATGAAACTCCAAAAGTCTCGTTGCAAATTCTTTTAAAATCAGGCTCCTTCCATTCGAATCGAAATTGAGTTTCCTCTGTTAGCTCAAAAGCTCAGAGAAGAAGAGAATATAGGTGGGATCCATTGCCTAAACTCCTCTTCTTTTGAAAGGAAAAGAAAGACTTTTTGTACAAAGATAGATAGGCCTTTAACTATCAAGACCTTTGTTCATTCACCACATAAATATAAAACAAGAAGATTTTTTTAATGGCCTTTCGAGAGGTCACTGAACTCGGAAGCCAAAGATTTGGGTGAATATTCGGAGAGTCGTATGCCAATTTTGCTGCGAAATTGGTCAGTAAGGATACTTCCTCGAAGCATCACTGCAGCCTATCAAAGTTGACAAATTATGTACGTTTCTTAATGTAGAAAATCACCGGACCATACGGTGCAGAAATTCATTGAGAATCGACTTTTGCCCTCAAATAATTCATTCAAAGTCAAGTCAACAAAAGCTGACCACCGACAATTGACAGCACCTGCTCCATCTATCCACAATCACTACCCCATTTTCCTTTGTTTCACTACACTCGAAATCTATTGCATTTTGTCTTTCTGTTGATGCCAAAAGACCCAAATATCTTAGGAATTTATCTATTTTTTTCCTTTTGGGTATTGATTTTAATGATAAATAAAGCCGAGGGCCTCTCTCTGTTGTTTAGAAAATCAAGCGAACTCACTAAGTCAAGGCCCACACCGGCGGCCAAGCAACCCCAGATCTGTGGCCATGCGAGGCTAGCGACTTTTGTCGGTTGCAAATTCCATGGACATAAATTATGAGCTCTGCGCGAAAAGAAAAAGAGACGAAGGCATGGAAGACAGACTTGAGCGGGCAAGGCATTAACGCGCCAATGGATTTATGCGCAAAATTGAGAGCTTGTGATGGCCATGGGTCACCGGCAAATTCGACGACAACAAGTGGCGGTTCCCTAAAAGTTCCTAACCTTTATATTTATCGCAATGCCAATTATCCAAACTATTTTTTGTATAATCAAAATCCAGAACTTGTTTGATAACCAAAAAAATACGTTCCGTCAAAGTTTGATCCATGACGGATGTTGAAGATACGATGTGGCGGTTGCTTGATCAATGACGAGCTTAAAACTGCAGATTTCTTCCTTGTGCCAAATCCCTTGATTTTCCTAAATCCTAGCCTAACCCCATGCCCCTCATAGTTGATGAGCTGACCTCCTCAGAGTTGCGGGCCAGTGCATGAGCGATGTGAATGCACTAGCACCCCCCAGGCCTTCACACCTCGATAGGGTACAGCTATTGATTAAACGAACTAATGGATATTTTGATGAGGACAACATGGAGGAAGCACATAGTGGAGCTAGGGCGGAAAAATAAAATCTCACCAAATTTAGAGATGTAAAAAGGTTTCCACTCCGAAATTCATAAATTCTCAAATCTTTTCAGAATTAAAAAAAAATTTAGATTGAAGTTATTAATCATGTCAAGTCGATTAGTCAAAAAAGACTCATGGAAGTATCAAATTCTTTGAATTGAGATTAACAGAAGATCAAATTTGTTTTCCGATAGCTTTAACTTTGATTGCACTCCACTAAACTCTTGTTTTAGTAAAATGAAATTCCAAAAGTCTCGTCGCAGATTTTATAAAATCAGGCTCCTTCCATTTGAATTGAAATTGAGCTTCCTTCATTATAACTCAAAGCTTTAGGAAGAAGAGGAAGCAAGTGGGATCCCACTACCTAAACACCTACTCTTTTTAAAAGGAAAAGAAAGACTATTCATAATAGATGCGGGCATCAACTATCAAAACTTTTGATCCTTTGCCGCAGAAACATTAAGGAAATAAAAGGGAAGATTTTTTGAATGACTTTTTGGTAGGTCATTGAACTTAGAAGCCAAAGGATAGGGTGAATATGCAAAGTTGTGGGCCAGTTTTGTTGCAACATGGGTTAGTAAGGATGATTTCTTGAAGCATCACTCCAGCCCGTCGAAATCGACCATTATGTACGTTTCTTAACTTGGAAAATCACTGAACCATGTGGTGCAGAATTTTGGGATTAGAATGGACTTTTGCCTCCAAATAAATGGGTGGATTCATTCAAAGTAAAAGTAAATGAAAATCCACATCTATCATGTGCATTGGTGAATGTATATTATTTTACAAATTCTCATTATAAATCCCCGGAAAAATATTGAATGTGTTATGGAATCATTCGTCAAATGCTATTTGACAAAAAAAAAAAATCATTGATCAAATGGTGGCCACCAATCAATCAACTATCGAAGTAACTGACTCACGGGGACCTCAATCGTCGTTGACGACGAAACCGGCCCGCGATAATCCAACGAAAATCTTGTCAAAAAAAAAAAAAAAGCAAGGTGATGATGAAAAGAAATATAGCACCAAAGCAAAGGAAAAAAGAAAATGTGGGTCCCGCTAACATGGGAAAGAAAACCCGCCCATGCTTTGAAATTAGCCTGCCTTTGTGTTGTCGGCAAGATTTTGAACCCGTGCGGGAAAAAAACAGAAACATGAGGATGCATTTCGGTGGCAAGAAATTATTAATTATTGCTCCTTCCTATTTTGCCCTCTTCTTTTTCTGGGCCGCAAGGAATTTCTTTTCCTAGTTATGTTCGTGAAAAATCTTCATTGAGATATTGTTTTCCCATCTTTCCTTTTGTTCTGACTGCAGTCACAAGTCTTGGATATCAGGATGAATCCAAAATTGTGTGAAAGTTAATTGTATATGATTTTGACACTCATAAATTTTGATAATCATTATTTCACTTGTTTGAGCACTCATCATTTCTATGATTTTATCTACTTGGTGATTGATATTGACCAAGGAATTCGATACTTTTAGATAAGTGTTTTTCAACTCATTTTAAGAGAAGTGGAATGGATTGGGTTATATTCTTGCTTTTATTTTGTCCTTTTCCACTACGTGCTTGAAACCTTACATTCGTCCACCTTCTCTTTAGCATTTCACTTCCGTTCTTCTCCTTTTCGGGAGAACTCCTTTTCGGGATAGGAAAGAATGCGAAGTAATATGATTGTTCACTTTGGATCTCTTTATAGGCATCAATTATATGGTCCATCCTCATTCAAATCTAACATTTATCAATGTCTTTTTTTTTTTGTCTGGATTCATCGACAATGTTAGCTTCCAAACATTTGTACAATTTTTTCCAAAGGGTAATACTTTCCCAAAAGAGAAAACAAAAGATGGAATCGTCTCTCACGTTCTTTCTTCATTATTTAAGTCAAGGTTAGTTTGTTTGATGAAAAATCATTTTTGAATTTTTTTTCAATACTTTCCAGTGTTTGAATTACGTAAAACTATTCCATCGTTGGAAAGCATTTACCATAAGCTAAAAATAATAAGCTTAGCAAAATGACTTGACAAAAAGGAATCGTTTTCCCTTATTTCTATCCTAATTTCTTTGCAATCGTTCTTATGTTGATGGATTGCAGAATGAATGAAGACAATATCAATTCCGATTTATTAGTCATTACATATTACTTTTAACAATACAAGCCGCATTTAGTGGATTCAATCATTACCAATTACAATAAAACTAATTTTTTTCAACTAGATTTCACCATAATCGATTTTTTTTTCTGATTTATCTTCTCTAAAATTGAATTTCCTAAAAACATTTTCTTGCGACAAAAAATAATCATTGAGATAAACACACACTAAGAGTTTGTTTTTATATAATTTTCAATTTTCAAATGATGGTATTTGACTAGAGGAAATTGCAAGATGAAATTATCGGTGTATATGAGAATTGGAGATCAATTTGTCGTTTTTTTGCGGGTGAATAAGAGAACAATAAATCAGTGTTGGATTTTACAGAGTGACCTAGAGACCTTTTTTTTCTTTTTGATTAAATCTCTACGTTCATGAAAGTCTGGCTATGAGGCACAAAGTGCGAGATAAATGAATCGTTGGGTGTGATTCTGTCACGACCAAAATTTTTCTGGGGTGAATCACTTAAGATTTGGTTAATAGATTGTTAAGCCTAGACTTAACTCGGACTCTTCCAAACCCATATCAATTCGCGACTTATGTTTAGATTCTTAACATGCAGATAAATTTTATCTAGGAGTCGCCATTAATCTATTTTTTAGTGGGTCGATTAGAACCTGGAGTTTTACTTTACTCTTACGAATAAAAGATTATGGGTGCGGGACTTGGTTACACTAGATTTCTCTAATGTCATTTCGGTACCATTCTTTTATTTTCAATTTTTTTTTTTGGCGGTTTAAAATGATTTTAAATCTATTTCCTAACATATGATGTGATCATATGAGTGCGCAATCCACCAATTTAACATCCAAGAAAACAATGAATAGATTGCAAACTAACCTCAAAGCAACGAAAACATTCGCAATATTAAATTAAAATCCACATCAACAACCCTAGATATGGTTTCTAATTAACACACAATTTCTCCTTTTGTTTTCACTTATTTAATGAAAATTATGCAATATGCGATGCAATATTAACTAAATGACCTAATTCTAATGATATGTAATTTCTAATTGAATGGACCTAGCAACAACTACCACATGACATGCATTTCAATGAATCTAATTCTAATGATGTGCATGTGACATTTTTTTTTTCTTTTTTTTCCTAAAGGAATGCAATCTATCCTAGAAAATAAAACTAATTCAACCTATGGCATTTTTTTTTTGTATTTTTTCATGAAATTCGAAATTAGGTAAAATGTGAAAATTATCTATCTAGATTAAGATCCTATTCAATTTATATTAGGAATTAAGCCTAGCCAAATCCTAATTTAAACTAAAATATTATCTTAACTCAAATAATCCTAAAATGCAATCTATTTAAGAAAATACCTAAACTTATAATAAATTAAGAAAAAATATTGTCTAAAATTAAACTACGTACAATTTTATCCTAATATGTAATGACCTACAAAAGATGCCCTAAATATGCATGATGATTTTTTTTTATTTATTTCGATTTTTTTAAATGTCAAATAATTAAACATGCGATTTAAGCTAGTGAAACAAAAATCTAACAACCTAAATTTATGTTTTTTTATTTCTTTTTTTATTTCGAAAATTCATGATGAATAACATGTTTATTCTAAATATGCAAATAACCCTAAAGCATACAATATTCTAATTCAAACATATTTCAAAATAAATTAAGCAATCAAGACAAAACAGACTATTTTTAAAAATATTACATATCATTCGGTTCAAGGGATAATATTTTAAGATGGATAAATTGATCTTAAGCTTTAAAGATCAAAGTATTAATTTTATTCTCGCTTGATTAATTATTTCATTAAAAGTCTTATAAATGAAATAAAAACCCAAGCACGGTTGCGAATCGGGTAATACGTTAGAATTTCCAATCATGTACTAAGGACTAATTATACTAAAAAAACAAGATAAAGTAAAATAAAAATAATAAAATAAATAAAGTAAACTAAAAAAAAAAAACTACCTATTTTCTTTTCTTTTTCTCATTTTCTTCAAAATTAGGAGGCAGCCGTGGGGCCCGGCCAAGAGTGGCTGATCGGAGGTACGGCAGGGGCTTCGTGGTCGGAGCTCCGGCGAAGCTGGGCGGCGATGGGGGTGCTGGCGGCGCTGAGGGCAGGGGCGGTGACGGTGTTGCAGAGGTTCGGCGCAGCGACCAGCGGGCGTCGGACTAAGGTGAACCGGCAGGCGTCGGGCGGATCGGCACGGGCTAAGGTGCGGCGGCAGGGAGGCGCGGGCGTTGGCGGCGGGATCTCAAGCGGCGGGCCAGTCGCGGGCAAGCGCGGGGATCGGCGACTGGGCGGAGGATGGCGAATCGAGGTGCGGCGGAAACTGCGCGGGCTGCTGGTGCAGGCGTCGGGCACTAGCGTCGGTCGAGCGGCGGTGATGCAGCAAGCAGCGTCGGGCGCTGGGCGGAGAGGCGGGCGTCGGCGCTGGGTCGTACGGACGTCAGGCAGGCTGACAATGCGGCGATGGCGGAGGCGCAGTGGCCGGCGCGAGACGGTGCGGGCGCGGTCAGCAGCAGCGATCAACGGCAGAATCCTCACGGGGAAGATGAACAGTGCTGCATCTTCTTTCTTTCTTCTTTTTCTTTTTTTCTTTTCCTGCTGCGGTTCCTCCCCTCACACGAGCTCTCTCTGCTGCTATCCCCTTTCAGCGGATGTAGCTTTTCACCCAAAAAGAAAAGAATTTTCCCTTCTTTTCTTTTGTATTTTTTTTAGAACTCTCTCACGCACAAATTTTTCTACTCTTCAAATTCGCTCTCAATTTTTTTGAAAATCTCCCCCTTTCTCGAAAAATGCAGCACTCTTTTATAGTGGTTCCAAACGACTGCATTTTTATAAAGATTTTCCAAGTTTCCATCTCTTGCCACATTAAATCAAATTTGTAAATTAGGCGTGATTTGTTTCGCAATCGTTCAATTTCTTTGATTTCTTTCATTTTGCAAAATTCTTGCCTCTTATTCACTTGATTTTTAAATTGCTTCTGCATTTAACAAAATTCGAATATCCATTAGAATTCTAATTTTCCATGCATAATCAATCAAATCAATTTCTCTTTTTTTTAATTTTTTCTTTTTATCTGTTCCAATGCAATTTTTATTTTCTTTATTTTCCTAAATTTGCTAAAATTATGTGTCAACAGATTCCTTCTTTAAGCATAGCTAGTTTATCATGGACCATTGGTAGTCCAAGTCTTCGTAGACTTTGACTTTGCCCTTCTAATCCCGTGATGTTTCAATTTTTTTGCTCCACCCATGCGCTGCTCTATCTTATTTTTCCCTCTCTTTCTAAGAGTAGCAGCTAACGTTAATGCCATATTAAAACGAAGCATAGTGAGGCTTAGATTTGGATCGTCAGCATCTGTATCAAGATCACATCCAACTAATCTCATGCAATTTTTAATCTAATGATTGTATTTGAATGCAATTCAATTTTTAATCTAATGATTATATACATCACACTTTTGTACTCTCCATTTAGTTAAATCAAGACGCTAACAACTTTTTTTATTGATTGATGACATGATTGATTGGACTATTTAAAAATTGAAATGTTTATGAATGGATACCATTTGTTTGGAAGTATTTTTAAATTCATAGATAAATGTTGTGGTAACTAAAAGTTCCATATTTCATAATAGAAAAATAGCCACTTTGCCACTGAATTTTCATGATAGTGACTCGATAGAAACTAAAATTAGTTGCATTTGCCATAATCATTCATTCTTTGGCCAACCAAAGTGACTCGTAAAGAGTTGGCACGTACAATATCATAAGCTTTTTACGGTCTGAATAACGATCAATCCAATGATGAATAAACCAAGCATTGCCTCTCCTTCATTGATCTCTCTTGATCCTCTCTCGAAGAAAAAAATTTGAACTATATACCAGCAAAATCAGCACAACACATGGTGAAATCTAAATCACTTTAAGAAGAGATCATTGCGGTTCATTAAATGTGGAAGACGGGATTGGCTAACTATGCAGAGAGTCTGGGGCCAGTTTGTGTTCTAATGATGTTCTCTTTGTAGAGTTTGCTTTCACCTTGAAATGGGACCGCACGGTGTCCATTGCGTCTTCCTTCTTCCATTAAATTATCCAACAACACCGTATGGCGATAAATGCCTAGTCACCTGCCCACAAATTTACAGGAGTGACGAGGTACGGGACCCACTCTTGGCTTCGCTTATACATAATTGTGGCGTCACTTTCAGGTTAGGGTGTGTCCCAGTCAGGGGAAAAGAATCGGGGCTATTTTGGGGAAAACGCCCCGACCCTTTTTCGTGCTCTCCGAACCAGAAAAATGCAACGGGAGTTTGGGAAAATATGGCAATTTCAATGGAGACGCGTGGGCTGGAATTCCATCATTTGGGAGTTTGCCCTTGCCAAACGCGGCATATGGACTGGATTTACAGCTCTCTTCAGTCTTCACTTCCTCCCTATTATCGGAGCAAGTCTTGTCCACCCGCGCACCAGCGCGTGTGAGGGCAACTCATGCACAGATGGCTCATGTGAATTTTCCGTAGGGTCCATCTCATCCGATGGTACGCGTGAGCCCTGATTGATTTAACATCTTTTTTATTATTAACTAACTTCTGCTCCACTGCCCACAATATCATCAGTGACCCCATGTGAGTCATATGACCACCGACATTTCTGCACTCCGTCCACCATAATCACAACCCCTTGTCCTTTTCCCTCTGCTCCTCTCTCTCCCCCATCAATCGCAGTGAGTCTTTTTGCTACTGCAAAAATACCCAAATGCCCCTCATGTCGAGGAATTTTTTTTTATCATTTTTTTTGGGTGTTGATTTTAATGATAACCAGGGCTGAGGGCCTCTCTTTGTTACTTAAAAAATCGAGCGAATTAACTAAGCGGAACCCCGACACCGCACCCATGCAATCGTAGATTTGTGGCCGTGCAAGGCTAGCGACCACTGCCGGTCGCGAATTCCAGGGACATAGGTTATGAGCTCTATGCAAAAAAAAAAAGAGACAAAGGCGTAGAAGACAAACTTGAGTGAGTGAGGCATTAACTTGCCAATGGATTGATGCACGAAGTTGAGGGCTTGTGATGGTAATGAGTGGGCAGTAAATGGTGCGTTTGGTAGAACATTTCGTTTAAAAATTATTCCAAGAAAAAAGAAAAAAATATTTATGTTCTAAATAATTTTTGAACAAAAACGCGTTTGGTAAAACTTGTTCTAAATAAAAAATGAATGTAAATACGTTTGTAAATTTGTATAATTTTTTTTATTTCTTTTATTTTTTAATATTTTTATTTTTAAAATTTTATTTTCTTATTTTCTTATTTATTTTTCCTTTTTTCTTCTTTTTGCCGATCGCCGCCTTGGCCATGGTCGACCCGACGAGGGCCCGGCCTCGCCCGGCCACGGCGAGGCTCGTCGGCCCCTGGCGAGGCCGAGCTTTGCCGAGGGCCGGTGGCGCTCGGCCTCGCCGGGCGGGCGACGCTCCGACGAGGTTGCGGCCGGCCGAGGCCAGGCCGACCGACCAAAGAAAAAGAAAGAAAAACAAAGAAGAAAAGAAGAAGAAAAAAGAGAAAAGAAAATGGTAAATGTTTCAATTTTGTTTCGAAAACAGAAATAACTTTTTTTTTTTTAACTTTTGCTTACCAAAATGTATTTTAACAAAAAAATAATTTTGGACAAAACGCAAACAAACACATTTCTATTTCTTTTGTTCCTATGAACAAAAAAAAAAAAAAGTGTTTAGAAACAGAAAAAAAGAACAAAAACAAACGCAGCCAAAGTCAACAATGGTGAGTGGGCAGTTCCATAAAAATCCTAACCTTTATATTTACCGTAATATCAATTATCCAAATTGTTTTTATATCATCAAAATCCAAAATTTGTGTGGTAACCAAAAAATACGGTCCATTAAGTTTGGTCCAAAATGGATATTGTGGCATTTTGCTTGGACAGCAACAAACTTAAAAATCTGAACTCTGCAATTTTTAGAGTCAAAGTTTAAGCTTCTGAAAAAAAAAAAAAAAAAAAAACTGGACTTCGCAACTTTTAGGGTCTAAGAAGTGAGATGATCCACTTACAATCTTTTTGCAAAAGAAACGAGCTACAATTTTAACTTTAAAAAAGGTGGAATGGAAATATAAATTCTTGCTTTGCCTCTATCCTTTTCAGCTACGCACTTGAGACTTCACCATACGTCAACCTTCTCCTTAGCATTTTGCTTTTGGTCTTACTTCTTTTCGGGAGAACAAAGCACGTGATGGATTTCTCTTTATTTGGATGAAGAGACCAAAATATTCAACATGCCCAGGTTTAGAATTTTTAATCTTTTCCTTCTATTTAGTCTATTTTCTAGGTATACTTCATTTAAACTCCACGACAAACTCCTTCCACATCCTTCCTCGACCTTTCGCACGTTTCTTCCTTTGCTCCAAATCCTTGATCTTTCCCTCGTCGTCACTGCTCTCTGCTCACACACCTCGAAAACCCTAACCCCATGCCCATGCCCATGGTCATTCCTGGTGATTGACGAGCTGACCTCCTCGAAGTTGCCGAGGAGTGCATGATTGATGTCAATGCTCCGACACCAGCAAGACCTTCAGATTTTTTTTTTTTTTAAAAGGAAGGACCTTCAGATTTCGATGGGTACTGATGTGGACTAAACAAACCTATTGTTATTTGATAAGGACGACATGGAGGAAATGGTGGGGCAGCTAAGGAGGAAAAGTAAAATCTCGCAAGATCCGGAGGTCTAGATCTGCTCCATTGCAGAATTCACAAGCTCTTTAAGTCTTTTTAGACACACATCCAAATCTGACAGATTAAAGTTATTAGTAACATGACTCAATGAGGCAAAAAAAGGCTCTTAAGAAGTATTAAATTCATCGGTTTGGGATTAAAGGAAAATCAAATTTGTTCTTCGATAGCTTTAGCTTTGATTATCACTCCATTAAACTTTTATTTTAATAAAACGAAAGTCCAAAAGTCTCATTGCGGATTTTTAAAAATCATCTCCTTCCATTCGAATTGAAATTGAGCTTCCTCCATTATAGCTCAAAAGCTCCAAAAGAAGAGAAAACAGGTGGGGTACCACTACCTGAACTCATACTCTTTTTGGAAGGAAAAGAAAGACTTTTCGTGCATATGTGGGCCTAACTATCAAGACCTTTGTTTCTTTCCCACGGAATCTTAAGGTACTAAAAATGAATTTGAACTTGGAAGCCAAATGATCAACTGAACATGCAAAGAGTCGTGGGCTAGTTTTTGCTACAAAATCAGTCAGTAAGGATGCTTCCTCGAAGCACCACTCCAGGCCATCAAAGTTGACAATTATTTACGTTTCTTGATGCGGAAAATCATTGGTCGGCGTAGTGCAAAAATTGTGGGGATGAGAGTCGACTTTTGCCCCTAGAAAAATGGGCGGATTCATTCAAAGTCAAAGTCAACAAAAGCAAACATGGGACTTCCAACCAAGATCGTTTCTCCCATCCTAATTAAGGTAAACTCCGGCCTATCCAGTTTAAAGGGCTAATTGGGCCAAGGCCCGAATTGACTCAAAACATCAAGCCCGGTAAAATTATGTTGCTTGATCTACGTCAAAGCTCTCCCCTAGCGATCAATCAAATAAAGAAAAGATCATGTTTATTTCATGATAAACCATCATTCGCATTTAATCCCTTGTTAGTGTCAATAAATTGCTTGTCACAAAGTGATCTAGTTAGACAAAATCCATGCTTTGTGCTAATTATTATATAGAATACTATTAAGATAAAGTACACAAAATCAATGTGTGAGCACGGTCTTATGTCAACGTAGATAGGAAAAAATATTGACTTCCCCTAATATTAAGTATGAAAGTTCTTTATTGCAGATAATGTTTTCAAAGGAGTGGCTTCTTAATCTCTCGGTTGATGCTTATGGATTATCTACTACAAAAGAAAAGAAAGAGGTGAAAATATAAGAACTTGCGAACAACGCGAGACTATTCCATGTCATACTTTTAGAATTGGAAATTTTTTTGCCACACTTCTATTCATTTGAAACTAAACGGTTTGGATCATTATGTCATATTTACCTCGACATTAGATAATGTCGACCAAGTCCATTCGCAACTAGATTTTTTTTTTTTTTTTTAGTTTAATTAATAATCACTACGCCTTCTCTTCAACTCTTGTGAATCAAACAAAGAGCTGTGCTTTACCTGAAAAGAAAAACAAAAACAAAAACAAAAAAATGAAACTAGACATGCGTTTACCAATGTAGATTATTTGTCTTCTTCAAATTGCTGTTAGTTTTATACTTTCGTACACATTGTAACGGCTACTTTAATGTATACGTTATACTGAAGTTAACGTCCTCCTATAGAAAGCATGGGCATCAACCGATTTGAAATTCAGTAAGACGAAACAATAATTTATAAGGTATTTTAGATAAATCACCGCACTTGGTAAGTTAATTAGCAATTCAAAGCCACCGAAACATCTAAACAAACAAAAATTAAACAAAGAAGATTTGAGCAAGTGGAGGAGGATGAGGAGGAGAGAGGAGGAGTGGGTCGTTCGATCGTAGTCGATTTTTCATAATTTTGTTTTAAATAGTTTTTCACTTTGATTATTATTATTATTTTTGTAGTAGTTTTTTTATTGCGGTTTTTTTTTTTTCCATTTTCATTTTATGCGGGTGATGTGAAAACTTCCCGCCAGCCGGTGGAGGGAAATGTATTTTCGTTTCCCGCCGTGAAATTGAAGTTAATGGGGAAAAGTACCAAAATGGTCCTAAACCTTTTGTATTGGTACCAATTCAATCCTAAACTTTTCAATTGGACCAATTTAGTCCTAAACCTTTTCACATTGGTACCAATTCAGTCCATCCGGCTAATTTAAGCCGGAAATTGCTGAATTGGCTGCCGACGGTCTTACGTGGCGCCACGTGGAATTTTTTAATGATTTTTTTATAATTTTTCAAATTTTTAAATTATTTTTTTTTTTTTCTCTTTTCTTTTTATTTTTCTTTTTCTTTTCCCCTTCCCCTTGGCTGGAGAGGTCGCCGCCGACCATTGCCGCCACAGCTGGTCGGGCGAGGGGCCCGTGCCCTCGGCCAGCCACCGCGAGGGCCGCCGCGCCCGCCGGCCATAGGCGAGGGCGTCGACCCCGCCTGGATCTAGGCGAGGGCGCGGCAGCCTCGCTCGTGGCGGGTGAGGGCACGGCGGCCCTCGCCCAGATCCGAGCGAGGGCATGTACGCGCTCGGCGCTTCTCCTCGCAAAGATCTCTCTCTGTCGCTCGCCGCCGAAGACCCTACCCCCGACGAGGGCCCTCGCTCGGATCCGGGCGAGGCCGCCGTGCCCTTGCCGCCACGAGCGAGGGCTGCGCGCGCGCCTCGTGGCCAACGAGGGCGTAGAGGCCCTCGCCGCCAACGGGCGAGGGTTTCGGCCCTCGGGATCTCGGGCGGGGGCCGACGCCTCCCCGTGGCGGCGAGGCGTGGCGGCACTCGCCGGTGGCGGCGGCGGGCGCGGGGCCCCTCACCTCGACCCGTGGCCGACGATGGTCGGCCGGCCAGCCGCGACCTCACCGGCCAAGGGTAACGAGAAAAGAAATTTTTTCAGAAAAAAAAAGAGAAAAAAAGGAAAAAATGAAAAATAATTTAAAATTTTGAAAAAAATTATAAAAAGTCATAAAGTTTGTCTACGTGGCGCCACGTAAGACCGCCGGTGGCCAAATCAGCAATTTCCGGCTTAAATTAGCCGGATGGACTGAATTGGTACCAATGTGAAAAGGTTTAGGACTAAATTGGTCCAATTGAAAAGTTTAGGACTGAATTGGTACCAATACAAAAGGTTTAGGACTATTTTGGTACTTTTCCCGAAGTTAATGTGGGCTTACAAGCAGGATGGACCCACCGGCCCAAGGATTGGGGGAGGTCCGACTTGGCCTCCCCGCCCGAGTCCCGATGGATTGCAATTGTTTTTTTCTTGATAAGTTAAAAAATGTGGGAAGACATGATCAATGCGATTATCCATTCTCATCATTACATAAAGTGTTATGTGCATCATAGAATATCTCATTTTAGCCATAATCACTCGGTCCATCGTCAGGTGTGCAAGTCTATCATCATAACTAATATGCCAAAAGCTTAAAAATATTTCCATAGAATGTTGTGAATGCCTGAAATACTAACTGGTTAAAAGTTCATTTGCAGCATGATTTGAACTCGTGAATTAATGGAAGATGGCATGATCCCTTCATCATTGGGTTGCCATGCTTGGGGTTGGATTGCGATTACGGCTTTTTCACGTTCAATTTGGGTTTTTTTTTTTTTATACTTTCAAAGTGAATGAGCGACATATGAGCCTGATAAAAAAAGGAGTGATCTATAATTTTCTTTTGTGCTTATAAAATTTGACTTAAGGAGAACGAGGGATTGATGCATACATGTTACCAATAAAGGAAGAGATTTGAAGATTGGTTTCTATAAAATTGATTAATTTACTCTTCCTAGTAATTTCTCTTGAATTTCACTTATTCTTTTAACTTCCACTTCTTTTTTGGTGTACTGATTTTTTTTTTTTTTGTGACTTTATAAACATTTGACTATGAATATAAATCCGTGAGAGCCACCAAACTTATTCTTTAACTTCCCATGCATTGTGGTGGGGTTCTTATATTATTTTGTTTGTGTGAGCTAAATGTGATTTAAAAATAAAAATCATTCACACTCTTTGATATTTTTAAAATGACGTTACGTGACTTTTGTTGCGCGAGGTCACAACTCTTTTTACTTTGAATATAGCCCGTGAAAAAGTCCAATGACTTTTGTTCTCAAAGATTAGGGACCTTTTTCTTTTATTTAATAATCTTTTACACATAAAGTAAAGTTTTCTATCCCTATAATTGCATGACTCATTTATCAATCAAGCAATTATGAGATGGCGATGGCATCATTTTATAATATGATGATCGGTCCAATCGTATTCGTGCTATAAATATTTTGTAAATTTTAGATAAAATGACTCAGCTAAAACTATTGTATGTACATTTATCTAAAAAAAATAAAAACTATCGAATCCACTTCTATAAAGTTTCAAAAAATATTTAAGAATTGATACGTCATAATAAGTCGCGTTCTCAAATTGTGGTTCCACAATCCATAATTAATCTCCACTTGATTCACACATGTCAAATCGCATTCTTTCCAAGTATGAATAATATTGACAAAAAAAAAAGTCTTGAATAATTCAAGTTATGAGACAGATTTGACCTTGGAATTGCAAAAATTTATCTCAATAAGCTTATGATCATATTAGAGTACTTCGCATCTTTATATACCTCCATGAATATTAATAAAAAAATAAGTAATATTGACCCTAATTTTAGTGCATATTTCATAATTCTAGTTCAAACTCACTAATTTTAGTGAGTCGAAGTTGAGAAAGCTAGTACGAGTACCTAGAGAGGGTGAATAGGTACGAAAACGAATTTTCAGAGTGAAGTGAATAATTTTACTTTTAAACTAACTAATTATGAAAAGTAAATTAGACTCTAATAATCAAATAGAATTACGATCAAAGTAAAAGAGCTTAGAGAAGAGAATAAGAACACAAGGTTTATAGTGGTTTGGCTTAATCCAAGCCTACGTCCACTCTTCCGCACTGACAGCCCACCGGCTGGATTTCACTAAGAATCAAAAGAGTTGTTACAGTATAGCTCTTCCTTGATTCCACAATGTAGAGATTTTGCTACACTTCCTCAAGGTCTCACAAAGGTATAAGCTCTCTTTTGAATACAAGTTTTCGCTCAACAATTGAATTGACAAAGAACAAGGGGTTTCGAGACTTTAGAATTTCTCTATCGCACACACACTCGAATAACTGGAACGTTTTCTTTATATACTCCTTCATGCCATCACACCGTTGGCACTTACCAAATGAGTTCTTTCAATCTACCCATTGGACAGAATCAATTAGGGAGATTTCAAGTTATTTAAGGAATATGACGATAACCCACCAATCATGCTCGCCCATACAATCAGGATCTAGGTTTCCATAAGTAGAACCTTCCAAGTATACTTCGTCAATCAACGGATCCAAAATCCCTGAATCAATCTCAATATGACTAATGAATTCTGTGATGCTATATCCAGCAAAGAGATCTTCTTCAGTCGATAGAATCAAAAAATACTCAGTTATGGATAAGTCTTCTTCGACGGTCTAGAAACCGGCAATGAGGATAGACTTTAAGTCTTGAATTTGGCAGTCCGGTGGTCTTAGACTTTAATGAAAGAGTCTGTAAATCTTTAGACCAGTTGATGGAAACGTTTTGTCGGCTTCAAAACACTAAAGGAAGTTTTCTCCAACAATCTCCCCATTTTTGATAGTGACAAAACTTTCTTGCAAATTTGGATATCTTTGACCTGCAAAACAATACTCGAGCAAACATGGATATCTTACAAAAGATAATTGGCTTAGTAAAGATAACATTAAAATCTGCATCCACAGGAAATAAGTTAGTCCTGTAAATGAGCAACTATATTTGCCATGGAATACCAATAGTGCTTAAAATAAAGAAACGATCAAACAATCCAAATCCAAATCCAAATCCAGTCATAACCAAACAGCCAAACACAAAAGTAAAGTCAATCAAAAAAGTCAAGAGTTAAATCTCAAATCTCAAATCTGCACAACATCTCTCTCCCTTTTTGTCGTATTAAAAGGTAGAAATGAAAAGAGAATGGAATTAGGATTACTTTGGAATACGAACAAGCTGGAAATCTCCCACTTGACTAGACAATCCCTTCCAGCTTTTTCAAATCCTCATTCGCTTGAACCACATCTTCACCCTTGGCATTTGCCTGAACTTGAAGAGCAAGGGTATGAATTTGATCATGCAAAGAAACCGAAGAGGCTTGACCTGCATTCTGCAAGTTCTGAACTTCACATCCCAAAGCATAAATTTGGCATCGCATCTCCATAAGAACATCAAGCACTTTGCGAAAGTCTCGCTGAATTATCAGATCGAGTGCGGCTTTTTCACAATCGCAAATGTATTGCGGATGATGGCAAGTCAACACGATCACTTAGATTTGGCGATGAAACCTCATGGCCTTCCTCGGGGAATTGAGAGGCATAGATGTCTTCGGATCTCGGGTGAACGACTCACTCCTTCACTAGTAGCAGCAATTGAAGATGTACCTCTTTTCTCAACATCTCCCCCTGTTTCATTGCCTTCGGGCGATGAGAAGTACTCTTCATGCTACGTTTCCTCTTGTTCACCTCTCGCCTTATTTTTCTTCTTCCGCAATCCTTTCTTTCTCTGCTTCTTTCTCCAATGATTCTCTCTCTCCAGTCCTTTGTTCGATCTCATCCTTGTCTTGATCCTGTCTCTCCTCTGTCTCTGGAATAGAACGACTTAAGTTTTTCAATGCAAGAGCAAAAATTGTGATATCATCCTCATCCTCTTCATACTCCAAGATGAGTGCTCTTCTTTTCTTAAATGGAGCAACCATGGGCTCCTTCCCTTTTCGTTTTACAGCCAAAGAGACTGGGTGAGTCTTGACAGGAGTTTTTTCCTTGAATCGCTCCAAAGCCTTGTTAAGTCCATTCAGATGTATTTTGGAGACCATTTTCAGTCACACCACCATTTGATCGCATGTTCGAACACATAGAATCCTGGAAGGCTGAATGTTCAATGTTTGAATAACTTAGTGACAAGTGTTGAGTAAGGAAGTTGTCCCTTGTCTTTCACCATCATTTTGTACATGTGGAACATGATAGTGTGTGGAAGAGAGAACTTTTTGCCAGCGCTAATGGCATACATCAGCTTTGCCTCCGAGTTTGAAACATCGGTCTTCGAAGTCGATTTGGGTCTGAGGCAGTTGATCACTATCTTGTGAAACAAAATATTTGAGGCATTCATCCTTAAATATGAAATCTTTCCTTCCGCCATTCTATTCCGAACAAGCTCTACTGTCGCACGTCCAATAGACACACTGATTTGTTGGAATTTTCCTCTTTCAACCCCAATTACATCAACCATTATATCAATGTCAACTACATAGTCTTGATCTCGAACACTAAAAGAGAAACTATTCGCATCCAAGAAACTTAGATTAGAATAGAAGCACCGAGTTCAGTATGAGTCTTTGTCGTTTCGAGAACAAAACCGTTCTAGTTGAAGAAGATTGAATTTTTCTCGCAGCTTAACATTCGGAGAATCAAGAAAATCAAAGTCTACACTTCTAGGGTTAATCACACCACGCTTAGCAACTTAGAGTACAATCGCTTGTGTTCCTCCGAGCGAAACAAATCTGTCTTTTGCTTCGGATTTTCGCCACAACACCCATTCTAGACTTAAAATGAGTGTACATCCTATCATCATCATTCCCATTAGGTTGACTCAGCCCTCCAACACGTGAATCGCTTGGGATATTTGCAAATGCTTCTTCTGCTGACCCCGCAGGAGTAATTCCTAATCGTTCCATTGTGCGTAAAATGTGGGTTTCATTTTGATACCCTTTCTTTTTCAAGAATTCATCAATATAGTTCAAGGAAATACCACCCTTCTTCAAAGCACAGTAAAGCTTAAAAATAAAAGCGGGCTTTTGAGTTCTTACAAGTTTTGCATTTTCGATGATTTCTTCCTATTCTCGATGTTCAATATTCTAAGGTCTAGATGGAGAAGATGGATGCTGCCGAGAATGTTGTGGGCTCTGCTCCTGTCTAGGAGATTCTTCTTCCTCGGTGAGGTCAAAATGCGTAGGACCCTCACGCATTTGCTGTGGTCCCTTGTTCACGATCCTCGAAGACTTTCTTTGAGACGACATTCTTCACAGTCTTTGAGAGATTCCAAGCTTGTTTCGCAAGAAATGTGAAAACTTTTCAAGGATTAAACAAGAGAAGAAAAGAGAAGTTGAAGATCTGTGCTTTTTTAGGGTTTTATGTGTAGAACCAAGAAGAACCAGCAGATATACAGCAATC
Organism: Eucalyptus coolabah; assembly: GCA_014182585.1. Taxonomy (NCBI): domain Eukaryota; kingdom Viridiplantae; phylum Streptophyta; class Magnoliopsida; order Myrtales; family Myrtaceae; genus Eucalyptus; species Eucalyptus coolabah. The sequence continues at coordinate 51,091,220 of CM024627.1, read as the reverse complement.
GAAGCGAGGCATACGGAACGACGTAAAAGGAAAATAAAAAAAATACCTTTTCGAAAAATAACTGCATTTTTGAAAAAATAGATAACCGTCATTTCAAAAATAACTTCTTTTTTGAAAAGGAAAGATTGCAATAATCACGTAACCGGGAATATAACATCAATCAATTAATAGATGATCGTATCTTTTGAGATTTTATTCGAGAGATAAAAATAAAAATAACTTACGAGTCATGAATTTTGATCGTTTGAGTTTGAGTGTCTTTAGACTTTTAGCCCCGAGTCCAACTTCCTCGAGACTTTAAGATATTGAGTCCGGAACAAATAACTTCAAATTGATTTTTCTCCAAAGGCTTTGTAAAAATGTCCGCTAGTTGATTCTTTAAATCAATAAACTGAATCAAGACTTCTCCATTTTGAACATAATCTTTAATGAAATGATGTTGAATCTCTATATGCTTTGCTATTGAGTGAAGAATTGGATTTTTGGTAAGATTGATTGCGCTGGTGTTGTCACATTTGATCTCAATGCATGAATCTTCAATTCTAAAGTCTCTTAGTTATTGTTTTATCCACATAATTTGTGAACAACAACTTCCAAGAGCTACATACTCTGTTTCTGCTGTAGAAAGGGCTACGATACTTTACTTCCTTGAAAACCAAGATATTGTCATGTTACCAAGTAGTTGACAAGTGCCCAAGGTGCTCTTTCTATTAACTATGCATCCCGCTAGGTCTATGTCTAAATATCCAATAAGAGTAAAATCTCATTCCTTAAGATACCAGAGACCTAAATTTGAAGTTGAGGCACTGTATTTGATAATACGTTTTGCAGCACTTAAATGAGATTCTTTAGGGTCTGATTGAAATCTAGCACAAATACAAACACTAAACAGAATGTCAGGTCTAGAAGCAGTAAGATAAAGAAGTGAACCAATGATACTCATGTATAGCTTCTGGTCAACTTTCTTTCCTCCTTCATCTTTGTCTAGTTTCAAGGAACTTGACATTGGTATATCACTTCTTTTTGCAATTCTCCGGTCAAACTTTTTGACAAGTTTTTTAGCATATTTTTCTTGGTGAATAAAAATTCCATTCTACAGTTGTTTCACTTGAAGCCCGAGAAAGAAGGTTAGTTCACTCATTATGCTCATTTCAAATTCATCCCGCATAGACTTTGAGAATTTCTTGTACAGATTTTCATTAGAAGATCCAAAAATAATATTATCAACATAAATTTGAACAAGTAAAAAGCTTTTACTTTCTCTTTTGATAAACAGTGTAATATCTACTTTACCTTTAACAAAGCCATTTTGAATTAAAAACTTACTTAGTCTATCGTACCAAGCTCAAGATGCTTGCTTTAAACCATATATAGCCTTTTTTAGTCTAAATACGTAGTCTGGTTTCCTTGGGTCTTCAAAACTGGGAGGTTGTTCCACATAGACTTCCTCTTGAATAAATCCATTTAGGAAAGCGTTTTTGACGTCCATTTGGAATAACCTAAAATTCTTATAACAAGCAAAAGTAAGTAATAATCTAATTGCTTCTAACCATGCTACGGGGTGCGTAAGTCTCATCATAGTCTATCCCTTCTTCTTGCGTATATCCTTTGGCCACGAGTCTTGCTTTGTTTCTTACGACTTTTCCTTTCTTGTTCATCTTGTTCCTGAAAACCAATTTAGCTCCAATGATGGATTTACCTTTCGGTTTAAGAGTCAATTCCTAGACATCATTGATACTTTTGAATTGCCCGAGTTCTTCTTGCATAGTTTCAATCCAACTTTCATCGCTTAAAGTTTCTTCTATAATTTTGGGTTCTATTTCAAAAATAAGAGCCACAGCACTAGACTCTTCACGTCTTTTGGATCTTGTACGAATTCCTTCATTAATATCACCAATAATGAGATCTTTGGGATGACTGGACTTGTACTTCCGATTGCTGGTCGATTTATCAAACTGTTGATCTTTTTCTTCATTTGGTTCTTCAATGATCATTTGTTGTTGGTCTTCCGAAGTTTGAGTTGCTTTTGGAGATTTAGACTTTGTAGAGCTTGAAAGAGTTTGGAGCGGTTCAGATTCTTCAGTTGAGTCCGAATCGATTGATTTTGCATAAAGTCTTAAAATTTGACATTCATCGATTCCTCCATAGATTGAGTCTTTTTGTTGAATACTCGTAAGCTTTGCCGATGGTTGAATATCCAAAAAAGATGCATTCATCTGATTTTTTTTCAAACTTACCAACTCGATTATTTGCATTTTTCAATATAAAACATTTGCTTTCAAACATATGAAAATACGAAACAATTGGCTTCTTTCTTTTGAATAACTCATAGGAGTTTTCTCCGAATAGGCTTTAAGAAGACTCTACTAATAATATAGCACGCCGTAGAAACTGCTTCAGCCCAAAAACGAGAGGAAATGTTACTTTCAATTGAAAGAGTTCTAGCCATTTCCTACAGTGATCTATTCTTTCTTTCCACAACTCCATTTTGCTCTAGAGTATATGGTGAAGAGAACACATGCTTTGAAAGCCGATTCATCACGTAATTTAGCAAAGTCTTGATTTTCAAATTCACCTCTATTATCTGTCCGTATACTTGAAATAACATACCATTTCTCATTTTGGACTTTCTTAGCAAATTTTATAAAATAAGAAAATGTAACTTACTTGTCGGAAATATACCCAAGTGAATCGTGAATAATCATCCATAATTACTAGGCAATATTTCTTACCTCCAATGCTCGTGTTCTCGTTGGTCCAAAGAGATTCATATGCAAGAGCCGTAGTATATGATTAGTGGAAACTTGATTTATTAGTTTGAATGAATTTCTTACTTGTTTTCCCAACACACATGGTGTGCATAGATCGACTTTTGGTATGTTGGTTTGGGTAGTCCACGAGCAAGCTTCTTTGTTGAGACTTTGGCTATTTGCTTCATGTTGATGTGCCCAAGTTTTTGTGCCATAAGTTTGCTTCCTCTTGAATTAAGATTAGACATTGGGCTTTATTTGGTTTGATATCCAAGAGATAGATATTTCCATATCTTCGCCCCGTGAAAGTCCGAGAGGAGTCTTTACTGGTTCCCGAACATATTCCTTCTTGAAAGTTGATTTTGAAACCCGTGTCGCACAGTGACCGATACTTAGCAAGTTGTAGTTGAGTCCTTCCACTAAAGAAACATTACCGATCGTGAGGCTTCCAATCTTTACAGTTCCATATCCCACAATTCTTTCTTTGTTATTTCCTCCAAAAGAGACTTTTCCACCATTAACTTGCACAAGTTTTATGAAACAATTTGAGTCTCCTGTCATATGTCTTGAGCATCCACTATTCAAGTACCATTTAACCTTTTTCTTAATAGTGACCTGCATTTAAAAAAATAAACTCAAGCTTTCTTTGGTACCTGTATTTTCTTGGGTCCATTGGTGTAAGTGTAATATATGGTCTTTGGTCATACCTTCTTAACAGGTTTCCATACCATAGGACATTCTTTTTCAAAATGATCTAAGCTATTGCATTTAGAACATTTAAGACCATTGCGGCCTACAGGTTTTACAAAAACTTTTTAGAAATAATTTTTGTAAAAATCTTTTGTAGGTCTTTGTTTAATTCTTTCCTTTACCTTAGGAAAATCAATTAGAGGAATGGTTTCAACAGCCATTCCCAAACCTGATTTGTTGAAGTAAGGTCTTTGTGCTAGAAGAATTTTTTCCAATTTCTCGAGATCCTATAGAAAACCTTTTAGAAATGCTTGAGATATCATTTTTCAAGAATGTATTTTCTTTTGAAAGATTGTCTGCATTTTCTTTCAAAGTAATAACACATTTGTCTAAACTTTTGATATTTTCTTTCCAAACAATTTCCCGTTGCTTCAAGCAGAATTTTCCCTTTTAAGTTCGAAAATCCTTTTGAGAGAGGTTTTAAGACTAAGATACAATTCATCAATGTATTTAGAGACTTTAGTAGAAATTTTTAAATTGCTTACCTCGATTTCACTGTCTGAGTCTGAGTCTGTCTTAGAGTCTGAATCTGAGTTTGATTGTGCCATGAGACAAATATTGGTATAATCATTATTACTTTCCTCACATTCGGTATCACTCCAAGTTTCTGCTTTAAGTGCCTTTCGATATTTCTTAGCTTTTCCTTTCTTTCTCTTCAGCAGGGAATAGTTGGGTTTGATGTGTCCATTTTTCTTGCATTCAAAACAGACTACATCTTTATTGGATTCATCATTCTCAACTGATTTATTTTGTAGCTTTTGAGAACTTTGTTTCTTTGGATTGAATCTTCTCCCCTTTCTCGTTCAATTTTCTGAACCTTCTTATCATGAGAGCAAGCTTTTCATCATCCATATCGTCTTCAGAATCTGTGACATCGAATCATCATTAGATTTTAATGCAATGGATTTCTTACCTTTAGAATCTTTATCTTCGTTGATTTGCTCCACTTCATAAGACCGTAGAGTGCCAACCAATTCATTAACAAAGAGTGGCATGATTCTTTGTGTCTCCCTTATTGAGGTTTTTATGTGATTTCAATCTTTGGACAGTCTACGCAAAGAACTTGTTAACTTTCATGGAGATTGGTTGACCTTGATACTCAAGACCATTCACGATTTCGTAAAACTACTAAACATGTCGGTGATAGATTCTTCGGTTTCATCTTGAATGCTTCATATTGACCGAGCAAAATGTTGATTCTGGTTTCTTTTACCCAATCAGTTCCTTCGTAGGTGATGTGTAGTCTATCCCAAACTTCTTTAGTTGTTTCACAAGAAGATATTCATTATATTCGTAGGAGATAATGCACAATATAAGGAATAAATTGCTTTGCATCAAGAGTTTGTCTCTTGGTTATCTTTATTTGAGTTATTTCACTAGACCCAACAACTTCTTTTCCTCTTTATGAGACTGCATTTGCAGCTTTAGGAATGATTCATTTGTCTACCATGTTCCATTTTAGAGGATCCTTTGATCTTAGGAATGCATTCATCTTGTTTTTCCATATGTTGTATTCCTTTCCATCAAAATAAGGCGGTCTGGTATTGCTTTGCCCTTTAACTAGACCTGGAGCCAACATACTAGTCATGGATCTTTAACTCTGAAATAAAAACACTTCAACTTAAGTAAGTACATAGGTTACGATACCAATTGAGAAAGCTAGTACGAGCACCTAAAGGGGTGAATAGGTGCGAAAACGAATTTTCTGGAGTGAAGTGAATAATTTTACTTTTAAACTAACTTTGTTTAGCAATAGATTATGAAAAGGAAATTAGACTCTAATAATCAAATAGAATTACAATCAAAGTAAAAGAGCTTAGGGAAGAGAATAAGAACACAAGATTTATAGTGGTTCGACTTAATCCAAGCCTACGTCCACTCTTCTGCACTGACAGCCCATCGGCTGGATTTCACTAAGAATCAAAAGAGTTGTTACAGTATAGCTCTTCCTTGATTCCACAGTATAGAGACTCTGTTACACTTCCTCAAGGTCTCACGAAGGTATAAACTCTCTTTTGAGTACAAGTTTTCGCTTAACAATTGAATTGACAAAGAACAAGGAGCTTCGGACTTTGAAATTTCTCTATCGCGCACACACTCGAATAACTTGAACGTCTTCCTTATATACTCCTTCATGCCATCACACCTGTTGGCACTTACCAAAGGAGTCTTTCTAATCTATCCATTGGATAGAATTAATTAGGGAGATTTCGAGTTATTTAAGGAATATGATGATAGCCCACCAATCCTGCTCGCCCATACAATCATGATCTAGGTTTCCATAAGTAGAACCTTCTAAGTATACTTCACCAATCAACGAATCCAAAATCCCCGTATCAATCTCAATTTGAATAATGGATTCCGTGATGCTATATCCAGCCAAGAGATCTTTTTCAGTCGATAGAATCAAGAAATACTCGGTTCTGGATAAGTCTTCTTTAATGGTCTAGAAACTGTCAATGAGGATAGACTTTAAATCTTGAGTCTGGCGGTCCGGCGGTCTTCAAACTTTGATGAAAGAGTCTGCAAGTCTTCAAACTAGACTGATGGAAACGTTTTGTCAGCTTCAAAACACTCAATGAAGTTTTCTCCAACAAAAGTGCTCATTTGAAAGACATCAAAGGACGCCCCAAAAGAAGAGAGACGGAGAGAACGCAAATTTGTCCAGGAGCACGTCTCATTTTAGCAAAACTTCCTTCATTGCCCTCACATAAACGACAAAATCACCAGACATGACACCAAATATACCCACCAACAGAACAAGCGCCTGAGAGCAAATCAGGAAAATCAGTATAACTCCTCATCCCCACCCTCCTTTCCCCCTAAGTCGTTGTAGCTTTCGATCGCCATTTGTCGTGAAAATCGCTACAGAGTCCACGAACGCTGCAATCGACCTCTCCATCTCACCGGCGATCGCGCCATTTGATCGCGTGTGGTCATTTTGCATATGTGGAAAGGTTGCGGAAATTGGAATTTCTTTTGTTGCGCGACATCATTTTTTTTTTTTCCTTCCTTTGACGATGTTGTTCGATCCCTCCCTCTTGTAGAATAATGTGGAGCGGAACTGATCGTGGTTGAGGGTGATGGTGGTTACGATAATGCTTCATTGCAACTCGTGTTCATGTAATTAGTTATGGTTGTGATCCTTTGACTTGATTTGGATTGGGAGTCTAGATTGTGATAAGGTTCATATAGATAGGCTCTAGTATCGAGTACGTCAGTTTTGAGCATGGGGAAGTGAGATTTGTGTAGTGAATTTGGCTTATTAGGAATTTCACGGTTGGGGGAATTGTTGACCGTGTTGTGGAGCTGTAGTGCTTGATTGAATGGGGGCAAACTATAGTTGAATGATCCCTCTGGTGTAGATTTGGATGTTTTCAAAGCATGTGACTGACTGAGCATCGTGTTGTATTTGGTTGGATTTGTAAAGCTCTCGGATTACCAAGTTTGGATCAATGCTACCACTGAAATATGGTCAAATCGATTGAATTTCCTTATATTTGTTCGATACAGATTTCATCTTGCTGTTTCTACTTTGGGGATAAAATTTGTGGAGTATGGCACAGTGATTGACTATCGGCTATTCAGCTTTTCTCCCGTCGAGTAATGGACTGTAGCTTATAGGTTACAACGGAGTAACTTTATGAGAAAGAGGAGCCTTATGTTGTTTACTTATTCGCCTTTCATCACATTGATATATAGTTCTTTAAGTTCACGAAGGAGGAAAGGTAGAAATTTACTGAAATATTGTTTTGAGTTGATGTTTCCTTGAAGTGTTCCTCCCACTTGATTGTCGAAATAGTTTGCTAGACACATAATAGCGTTGCTTCTTTGCTTGTAATTGAATGAGCTTGTGACTTCATTTTCAATCTGAATTTTTCTCAACTGGTAAATGCAGAACTTAGAGTGAGGTCCAAGGCTCATACAGTTATTTACAATCACACTCTTGCGACGATGGTGTTGGAGTATGCATCTGCTGTAAGTGTTCATTATAAAGATTTTCACATTTACCTAGAGCTTGTTGTTATTTCCCTTCAGGTTTCACCATTTAAATACAATAACATTGTAATTAGAAGCAGAGCTTTATATTTGGCAAGTTTACACGTCAAATTTGACATAACTTTTTAGTTAGATGTGTCCTAGTTGTGATGGAAAGAAAAGGTAATTTGACTATGTTTTAATATGACATTGTTGCTAAGGTTGCGTAAAGAATGGGTCCTCTGTACTAAATGGCTAATTCTTGAGATGAGATTTTGTGGGCATATGTTGCCTTCTCTTATTAGCTTCGACTGGTTATTAATACCTTTGGATATGAAATTAGGGTTTGAAGTCATTGAACTGATAGTTGACATCCAGCACTGCTTACACGTGTATAATTCGTGTCGCAGTGGCGGCCAATTTGCGATGCTTGTGATGCCTCTATGTTTGAATTTCATATAATTTCTTGTCTTTATTTCTAATCAATATATATTACATATAGGCTTATAGTATGGTGCCCAGGACCTTAATGCCGCAGTTACAGCTTTCAAAGGTACTCGAGAACATAGGTATGCATGTTAACTTTAGCAATTATTCCTCTTACATTTGACATGTGAAGGATTTCATGAAAATTTAAGCTAAGAAGAGTAGCCTCCAGTGAATGCGTTCACAAAATACATGGGTCTACTGTCCATAAGAAGGGAAAACAGTGAATCATTTCCATCGAGACATGAATGTTATGTGCTTGTAGTTTTATATTTTGTCATGAGGAGATCACATACTTCACTAATTTTGTTCTTGGAAAAGTTGATTGAGCTTTTCAGTAAGTGATTACTTTTGTTTATGTCTACAGGATATAGAACCGGGTTGAAGATCTCTATTGGAAATGGGTCAACATAAACTACCCGGTATGCGTGGTGCTATGGTGAGTTCTAGAGATGATAAGCCTCTTCTTGCAAGTTGTGGATATTTCTTATTTGGAATGAATTTCATTCTTATTCTATTTTCTTTGCTTAGGTTCATCATGGATTTATTATGCTTATCACAATACAAGAATTCGACCTCGCACTTTGGATGCTGTTAAAAGAGCCAAGGATTTATATGGAGACATCAACATCATGGTGATGGGGCATTCTATGGGAGGGGCTGTGGCATCCTTTTGCAGATTTGATCTTGTGGTAACACAGTTAAGAAATTGCTATGGTTCAGATATCAGTTCTTCTCTATTGTGTTCTTCCATTTATTCAATTTTGGTCTGTTAAGAGTTACTTGGAATTCACTGCCAACTCTGCCTTGAAGAGTTTAGACTCTGGATACCTTGAACTTTCTATGGCTTCATATTTATATTTACAATTGGTCAGCATCTTCTCTCTCTCTCTCTCTCTCTCTCTCTCTCTCTCTCTCTATATATATATATATATATATATATATATATATATATATATTGTCTTTTTTGGTAAATCCACCCATAGACAAAACACAAGCAGAATGGGTTGCAAACATCCCTTTACCTGAACCACCTAGGGTCTACGTTTTTAGTTGTGTGAATTGTCTTACATGTTTAGCCATGAAGCTTCAAGTTGGCTGAATACCCATATATAGTGGATAAAGACTTCCAACTAATCATTACAAAGTTTACATGCTGGAAACTTTATGGGTATATTGATCTGCTTATGGTCTGGCTATTTAACTTTTGCAAGCACTTGAAGCTCAAAATCTATCTCGTGTGATCTTGAAGTCTTAATGCATTTTAAACTAGAATATATTCATCCTAAATCTGTGTTCTGTGTGTTGTTTCTATCTGTCTCTTTCTAACCAAAAAAAAGCTGCTCCTTTTCAGTCCGAATACAAGCCATATATGTTGTAGGCTGGAGCCAATTCTAAAATGTCTAAGTTATGCTTTTTGTCTCTGCTTTATTGGACAGTGTCTAGAGTTTTCTAGGCACCTATTGTGGAACTAGTACAAGAAATGGTGCCCACCCCAAAGTCATGTCCCGCTAAATCTCTTCTCCATGTCAAGTTGTGATTTTTTAGGGTCAAACTTTGGATTGGACTCAAATTATACAGACATTCATGTGCCTACAATAGGATCATAAGTTACATCTTGTCCGAACACTTGGATGATTTAAAATGTGATTTTTGTTTGCTGGTTTCTTGCTGAAAATTGTTCTGAGCTGATCGTGACATCATGCCCATGGGTCGTGGCCCCTTGCATGTGTCATGGCCCTTTTTAACATCTAGTTTCTCCATTGCTATTTATGATTGTAAGTTTTGAGGTTCAAGGGGCAATTTCACCATGAACTTGGAATGTTTTGTTCATGTTTTTAGCAGGATATGACTCACCCCACCAACATCCAAGTGCTTCTTGTGGAAGCATTTAAATGCGTATTGGTTGTAAATTAACCCCCAAACCCACTATTCCATATTATTAACAACTTTTTGTGGGGGTGAGGCTTGGGTGGGTTTTGTTGCGGCTGTGGGGTTTGGTTTTGGGAAAATTATGGATGGGATCCAGACAGAGTAATGCTAGACCTCCAACCCTTATGGAGAGAAAGGGCTGTTCCATCATTCACCTTCGCATGTGAAATGCAATAAATGGTCATTGATGCATAGTAGTTTTCCTCTTGTGAAATTATTAACATTCAAGTAATTTGGCTGTCTAATTATCTAATTACGTGTGCTGAAGCTGTTTTTTTTCCAAACCAGCACTTGCTTGATTTAATTAGATAACTAAGGATGCTTAATTTCCTGGTAAACCAAGAAGCACAGATTGTCCAGGTTTTGACATTTGCACAACCCCGTATTGGCAATGCAATGTTTTTTCTTACTACAGCATGCCAAATACGATACATATTAATAAAGGACATGAGATTGTGCTTCATTTGCCTTCGTATTATTCTTGGTTCCCACGGAAGATATACCATCACTTCCCTAAAGTGGTATGACTTTGATCTTGACGGAATATCACGTAAATTATGGGGAATTGTTGCTGACTGCATTTTACGTTTGCTTTGCATTTATTTCAACCTATCTAACTGGAGAAGTCTTATCTTTTCCAACAATGTTTGTACTCTTACTTTTTCAGCGTTTAACTTTTATCTGTTTTGTTTTGTTTTATCTTCTTAAAAAAGTAGGGTAGTTCGTGGTACTCATGACCTTTTTAACAATATTTTAGGAACTCTTCTCATTCCCATAAAGCAATCATACCAATTCCAAAATTTAAGACGCGTAATAATGTGTATCATTTACTCTCTCTTTCTCTGTGATGACTGATGACCTAGTCTTAAGCTCTGTGCAATTATAAGGTATTACTCATTTAAATTATGTATGTGTACTAATGCCTGTAATCATTGGTGACTATCTCAATGACAGCCATGGATAAACATATTGATGTGAGATAATAATTTGATTCCACCTACTTGTCTGTTGATAATTTTGATCTTTCCTATGTCAGTGTTCACATGTAATTGGAATCCTTTTTTTGTAGGCATGGTTGTATAATATAGGATTTGGTTGTTTGGTTTATCAGGTCGAGAAAGTTTGTGATTAGTCGTAGGCAAGGAGGTAGTTTTAGTCGTAGCTACCTGTTACAAGCAATTATTTTGTGGATTTATCATGCTAGGTGCAATAACTCGTGACAGACCGGCTTGTTCTAGAGAATGCCAGTTCTTTATTACTGGAAATATTTACAGATGACTTATCAGAATGTGTTCCTGCAGATTGGTAACTGGTAATAGCCTCACAGACCATTTAGTCTCCTACGGTGTAGAATTATTGGCGGAGACATGGGGATCGTGCAAAATCATCAAGGACCCACGATTGAAGGAATATGGAAGTGAAGACAAAGGAAACCATATGCTTTCCAGGAGTCCTGCTTCTGCATTGAGGCTGTGTTAAGACACTGATGCCAAGAGTAACTCAACGTAAAATGCTCCTAAGTAAGCACCTAATTTCATGAAGATCATTAGGCAGCTCTGGATGAATTTTATTCTCGTAATGCATTCCATCAATCTTTTTCCATGTCCATCACAATATGCATAGGATCTCTATCGAAATTCACTTGTAATGTAAAAAGCAGGAAGTTGCATGTATCATCCTTGTAAATACAACTTTGTGATGCCTATTGAATGAATGCGCTCACAAGTTTACGTGTCAGACTCGATAAAACCCAATAAAGATGTGTGCATGCTGAGCTGAGCCAGGCTATCCACGGCTGAATCGCGCAACTTTTTTCCTTTTTTTTTTTTTTTTTTTTTTTTGGGGTTGAACTAGTGTTGAAGTGCACAAAATCAGCAGATGTGTGTGAGCTATGGAACTGTAAGACTTGCGTGGTATTGCGATTAACCGGTTTTATAAGGTGAAATAAAGATTGTATAGGGAGAACACTTTTCAATCAGTGACCTTACTTTCTACTAATAGCTCATTGGCACATCCACGCAACCAAGTACTTCAACTATTCCTTGGTAGGCAATTATGCAAACTAACAGCTAAATCAAGCCATCTTGGAAACAAATGATGATCTTGTCTGAAGTTTACGTCATTTCAATTGGCAACCTTTGCAGAATTTCAACTTTTAGGAGGTAAATAATTTATATCATCTTGGTTTAGACATGTAAGAATGATCTAAGCGGCCTTTGGAATGAGAGCTGTAAGTTTTTACGTTCTACTTTTGATTGCCGAAGTTAACATTAGCGGAAACCGGAAAAAATGAAATTCCTTTATCATTTCAAAGCATAAATTGCCAATTCTGACAATTCGAAGCACATAGTGCAAGAGAACAGTTAAACCTTTGAGATTGTACGATAAGCAGGAGTTTGTACATTGCAGCAAAAGCCAGAGTATAGCACCAAAACGTTGGGAAAGATATACTATCTTCAAATCTACGAGTTAATAGCCATAGCCCCAGCTTACCTTTATAGAAACATCCCATAAGTTTTTCTTACTTATTACCTAGAGAAAGAGCCTTACCAAGAGAAAGAGCTTAGGCAGACATATAGGACTCTTTTGTTGTTTAGCGATTCTCCTTAACAATGTCAAAATCTAAAGCTCCATTCCTAGGTAACCAAAAAGTGAATGAAAGAGCTTTTGTCACGGATTAAAACCTACACGTCTGACTATGTCCTTCATTGTTTGACGTATAACAAAGTTATGCTTCACAAGGCATCGTTATAAGGTTCAAATTTAAAGTACGGACAAGCAAGTTCCAATGATCTCACATAAATGAACAATGCATAAATTGACAAAAGTAATGCACTTGAATGTAGTAGCGCTATGTAGCACTTGAATGTGGTAACATAACATCAATTCGACCTGTCTTTTACTGGTAACTTTGATGAGCTGACCTCCTCAAAGTTGCAGGCCAGTGCATGAGCAATGTGAATGCGCCAACACCAGCAAGACCTTCAGATCTCGATGGGATACAAATGTTGATTAAACGAACTGATTGATATTTTGATAAGGAGAACATGGAGGAGGCACGTGATGGTGAAGCCTGGAAGGAAAAATAAAATCTTGCTAGATCAGAATGTGTAAATAATTCTCATTTCGGAATTAATAAGTTCTCAAATCTTTTTAGACATAGATCCGAGCATGACAAAATAAATTAAGATTAAAGTTTTTAATTATGTCATGAGTCAAAAAAATTCCTTGGAAGTATCAAAATCCTTGAATTGAGATCAACGAAAGATGGAATTTGTTTTCTGATAATTTTAGCTTCGATTATACTCCCTTAGACATTTGTTTTAGTAAAACGACACTCCAAAAGTCTCGTTGCAGATTTCTTTGAAATCAGACTCCTTCCATTTGAATCAAAATTGAGCTTCCCCCATTATAGCTCAAAAGCTCCAAGAAAAAGAGAAAACAGGTGGTGATCCCACTACCTAACTCCTACTATTTTTGAAGGAAAAGAAAGACTTTTCATATAGGTGCAGGCTTGAACTATCAAGGCCTTTGTTCCTATACCACATAATCTTAAGGTAGTAAAAATGAAGATATTTTGAATGACATTATGGTAGGTCATTTAACTTTGAAGAAGCCATAGGATTGGCTGAATAAGAGTTGTGGGCTAGTTTTGTTGCGGATCATTTAATAAGGATGTTTCCTCGAAGCATCACTCCAGCCTATCAGTTGACAATTATTTACGTTTCTCTAATGCAGAAAATCACTTACTATGTGGTGCAGAATTTTGGGGATGAGAATCCACTTTTGCCCCCAAATGAATGGGCAGATTCATTCAAAGTCAAAGTCAACAAAATTAGACATGGAACTTCCCAACAAATTTGTTGTGCCCCCCCACCGCCTCCCAAAAAAAAAAAACTAAATCCTAATTAAGGCGAACTCCAATCGATCTAGTTTAATGGGCTAAGAGGGCCCAGGCCCGAATTGACACCAAAACATGAAGCTCGATGGAATTTTCGGGCTTGATCTTCATCCAAGACACTCCCCCAGCTACCAATCAAATTATAAAAATCACATTTATTCTGAGGTGAAGTAACGTTCGCATTTAACCCCTATAAATCCATGCTTTGTTTTGATTATTATACAAAATACTATTAAAATAGAGTACACAAAACCGATGTGTAAGCATAGTCTTGTGTCAATGTAGATGAGAAAAATTATTCATGAGTGCTGTATTAGAACTTTGGGCCACTACAAGTCTGGTAAATAAGCTCACGAATTTGATGTGACTTGTTAAATCCCATTTGGAATCCAACTCAACCAGCATTTCTAAATTCCCAATCAAACTCAGAAGCCTCTTTAATGACTAGCAAAAGTTTTGTGAAGCCTCTCTAATGACTATAATGATTATATATATATTCTCAAGTATGAAAGTTCTCTATTTCAAATAGTGTTTTCGAAGTTGTGGCTCTTCATTATCTCGGTTAATGCTTGTGGATTATCTATTACAAAAGATATAGAAAAGAGGCAAAAGATAACAACTTGTAGACGGCGCTAGATTATTCCATATTATATATTTAGACTTGGATAAAGTTTTGCCACACTTCTATTCATTTGAAATTTAATGATTGGGTCATTATTTCATATTTACGTAAACATTAAATAATGCCGGACCAAGTTGGAACTGGGAAAATTTCTTTAATTTATTTAAGAATCATTATCACTTCTCTTCATCTTGTGTGAATCCAGTTAAGAAATCTGCTTTACCCAAAAACCAAATTGGACATGTGTTTACCTATGTAGATTATTATTCTTCTTCATGTCGCAATTTTGTGTTAGTTATTACCATAGAGGTGATGCCACAAGTGCCGAGATGCTTTCATACACATTGTAACAGCTACTTTAAAGTTCTCCTACACGAAGTATGGGCATCAACCAGTTTCAAATTCAATAAGACGAAGTAGCAATTTATAAGGTACCTCAAATAAATCATCACATAGTAAATACAAAATAATGCACTTGGAGTTCATATAATTTGCTTGACCTCATGAGGTAAGTCAATTAGCAATTCAAAGCCATTAAAACATCTAAACCAAACCAAATTAAAACAAAGAAAATCTGAAAAAGGGTACTTGCAGAACTATCACTAGTAAACATGCAAAGTGAACTTAAAAAGAAGATTTACATAAACCTCTTTGTTGCACATATGTACAACAGAATGGGAAGCACCTCTTATCCAAAAAAAAAAAAACTCAACGGAGCAGGTGTCCATTCTTTTTTTCTTTTGTAGAAATTTGCCAAATTTGATTAAGCAACTCTATAATGTGTTGAGTTTTCAAATCTCCGAGGGTGGATGCCTACTCATATTAATTTCTTCCACTTTGAAACATTAGAAACTTCAGGATAAAGTTGCTGGAGAAGATGGACAAATTGTCTGGTGATTCCGGTCAACCAGATCATTACGATGATGTAAATGAAAAGCCATTAGTTTCTTCTAGCCACTCAGTCGACCAATTTGTCCAGTCAGTGGAGCTCGTTCAGCTCCAAAGTTTTAAAATTCTCCAGACTTTCAAGGCTTTGAATCTCTGTAACTGCACAATACTCAATTAGAAGTTCTTACAGTTCTTTAAGGTTGATAGGTCTATTAATGTACCCACTGATAGGAAATGTCTAATACATATGGATGGTAAACTTGAGGGAAGCCTCGGGAGGCACTATAGACATTCCCGACAGAGTTCAACTCTCTAGAGATGAGAAAGTTGCGGAATATCTTGCGATAAGGTGGTCATTATCGAAGAGGACAACTTTAAAGACTCCAGTCTGTTTAACCTACCAATCCACTGGGGATAGAATCTTCCACAATCTCTTCAAGTTCCTAGTCAACTGGGGGAAGAGAGTTATTGGCTAGCCCAGGACGAATCTCTCAAGCTTTTCAAGTTGGAGAGACCAGAAATGCCATCATCAACTCGGTATGAATATTGTAGACATATAAGACTTTCTAGGAGCCTCGATAATTGGTTATCTCAGCACATGTCAATTTCAAGATCTTACAAGATGAATATCTCCAAGATATCATTGGAATTTCTATTAGCAAATTTTCTCTCAGCTCTGCATCTTCTAGCCTTTCCAGCTTCCATACTGCACACGTCTAAATGCTGAAGCCCGTGACCTACCATTTCATCTGCAAGTATTCCGTTAATGCCATTCTCATACAATCTTATGAGCCAATTCAATCTAGCAAGCTAGTAATCCGTCATCTTCCCTTGTATACCTGCAAAAAAGCATGCAAATAGAACTTAAGAAAGCAGTTAACTTATATTTGCTGGAGATATCCTGTTGGCAAGATAATTGCATAAATCAGAGCAAAACAGAATCTCTCTGGAGCCAGACGACAATACAATAAAGGGTGTCCCCAATGCAAGAGGTTCCCACCTAGACAAGGGCCAGGAAGGATGTCAAAAATCTCTACTTAGTCAACACCAAAGTACTTGGAGTACTATAATTATTAGTGATAAGGAATCATGTCAACAAAGAGAACATTTACAATCCCACATTATTTAGTGTTCTGAAATTGCAGCAAACATTACAGCTTCTCCAAGTCAAAGCAGGGGTACAGCAGAGATATGAGCAGCAAAGATTATCCTTCTTTCAATCAAACCAGAGAGAGAGAGTTTACAAGAGGGTTGTGTCAGCAGCCGCGTGTTTCCCGTACTAGACAAGCCATCTTCCTCCTTAAGACATTCTTCATCCTCTTCCTCTTCAGTTATTTTAGATTCATGACGACCCTACACATCAAGCAAAGAAAACGTCACTGAATAAACATGAGTGCTGAACACAGAAATGGTCTGGCAAATGATGACTTGAACTTCACAAACATGTTTTCTTCACTTTTAAGCATGAGCAGATGTTTATTTGTCCACTAGGAGAGAACAATCAATATAAGGTTACAATTGAAGATCATTAATTTGCATAAATGTTACCAAATCCCAATTCCCTTTGAATATGGAACCTTAACACCAAATGTAACTGGAAGTGTAGCAAGGGTTAGACCACTGGACCATAGGCACCTTTCCTCTAAAGAATTCCACCATTAGGCACTTATTAATATATAGCAAAAAGGCCCGTCAAGGATCAAACAAAGCTTTCAGTCCCAATTAAGCAACTATGGAGTATGAAGAAAGTTAGGACCTATGTAGACATTGCTCAGTAGATTGTCAAAAGGAACATATGTACAAGAGATCATATCTGCAATGCACAAAATACAGAGAGAATTGTCATTGGTAATGGCACCTTCCTTTGATTTTCTGTGAAGCGGACTGGTTTCCTCTAGCAAAATGAGCAAAAATCTCAGTTTGCTGCAGAAGATACTTCAACCGCCCTTTTCCCTTATAATTCTTGAAAAATTATTTCAAAAACAAGAAAATGTTACTGGCATAATCAATACATGAACTCAAAGTAATGCAAGAAATAGTCATTTTTAGAATGGAAAGGCACCATATCAGCGTCAATAGCGGCATTTTGCTGATCCGATACTTCCTGAATCTTCTGCTTCTTCAACTTTTGCATTTCACAAATCCTCGCCTTTTCAGCTTGCTAACTTCTGTTTCACCATTATCTTCCTGTGCAATGAATGATGAAAAAGAATGCAAAAATAAATAAGTAGCGGCAACAATTCTGATACTCACTATCTGATACTCACTAAGTCATAGTTACAAGTATATCTAACAATATTTCAGACGTACGGAAGCACTTGCCAACTTAAGAAGTCATGTGTATGTAAAGACAGAAGCAGAGCAAGATAGACAAGTTCTGTTCGCCATCATTTCCCACTTTGTACATGGTGAGAGGTGATTGATGAGGCCTTCAATCACAACTTCACAAGGAAATGATGAAATAAAAGGGGAAAACCCGAGTCATCAGCTTTGAATATTAGAAACATGAAAAGTTGCAGCTCTGCTCAAGTACTCTAGCGATGGAGATGCAAAAAACCAACCGACCAAAGGCATAATTTTTGGCACGCACAATATGAAAGTTGAACACCATGCCTACACTATGAGCGAGAGACACTCTCAATTTCTGCTCTTCTTCATCCAACCAAGAGTACGCCAGAAAATAGTAAACCCCGAACGAAGAGCAAGAAACAAGTTCACCTCGAAAATGCTTAACTCCTGTGCTAATTTAACCTTACAGTACCTGTATCTATACGTATATACTTTTGTATTATTAGTGTTCATCCTGCGCAATTCAATAGCAAAGCGGAGGATCAATACAGCAAGCGCCAATCTGCAGAAACGAATGCAGTAAAAGAATCACGAGAGACCACTAGAAACTTGTCTCGAGCGTCTAACCGAACATCCTCGACCGAAATCCAACGCTCATTCTAAAACTTCTTGAAAAACTCGCATTCAAACACGAAGCACACATCCACTTCCTAGCGCAAAACACCAGGGAGACCTACAACCGCACCGGACCCCGCAAACCCTAGCAAGAAAACGAGAGATCCGGCGCCGAAATTCCCAACTAATCCAGTAAAAGAACAAACAGGAGCAGCCGAGCAACCGAACCTCATCGTCGTCCTCCTCCTCCTCCTCGACCTCGCCATTCTCGTCGGCGTCGTCGTCGGCGGAGCTGGCGGAGCGGGCGACGGCCTCGAGCTCCTCCTCGTCCTCCTCGTTGACGGGCTCGTCGAGCTGCGGCTGCTCCTCCTCCTCGGAACCGTCCGACAGGGCCTCGTCGGAGGACGCCTGCTGCCTCGAGGGCCTCGCCATGGCGATCGGTGCTGAAGGCCTGCCTCCGGCGGAGATCGGCGGATCGATCGAGGTCGTCGCTGCTCGTTCTAGAGAGAGAGAGAGAGAGCCAAATCGGAATCCGAAGCGACGATCGGAATTAAAAAGGGGGCGGAGGCGGGGGAGCGGGTCGTTCGACGGAGTCGGTGTCCGAAAATGGAGGAAGCGAGAAGGGGGAGGAGGGTTTGCGCTTTTTCGTAATTTTGTATTAAATAGCTTCTTCGATTTTATTATGATTTTTAATTAGGTTGGAAAAAAATAAAAATTAGGTTGGGCTTTTTTGTTCCGGCTTTTTTTTTTTTTATTCGGTTTCGTTATCTTGCGACTGGGTGCGAAAATTTCCCGCCAGTCAGAGTGGTGGGAAATGTAATTTCGTTTCCGCCGCAGGAATCAAAGCTGGCGCTGGCCGGCGCGCGGGATGGACCCGCGGCTCGAGGATCAGCGGGGTGGTTCGGCCTCGCCTCGCCTCGCCGCCGTGACGGGTCACAAAAAGAAAGAAAAAGGATGATCACTGTGTTACAATTACTCATTCTTAATATTATCATAAGTGTTCGGCTTGAGAAATATCTTGTCAGCCTATTTATATGTGTATGAACCCATTATCGTAGATAGTATCAATGTATTGAAAGTTTGGAAAAAAAGTTATAAATGTCTAAAATACTAACTAATCGAAATTCACTCTGGATATGATTTGAAATTATGAACCCATGTCTCGAAGATCGTGTGACCCATTTATGAATGAGTTACCACGGTTGGGGGTGGGCTACTATTCCTTCTTAAAAAAGAGTGACGTGTGAATCGATTTTGTGCTTATAAAGTTTGACCTAGGTTACACAAGCAATTCATTTTATTTGTACTACGTATGAAGGAAAAGACTTGAAGATTGGTGTCTATGGAATTGATCAATTTATTCTCCACAATAATTTTTCTTCAATCTCGCTCTTTTCTTAACTTCCACTTGTTTAGTGTACTAATTTTGCTACATTTTTATAATATTCCCCTACCAATGTAAATTTGCGAGAGCTATTGAATATAGTGCGCACCACGCGTTGATATTCTTATTTATATTATCAATATAAGCTAAACACGAAATAAAAAAAGAAAATTCAAATTCTTTGCATTCTTAAAATGTACACATGTGATATTTTGTCCAAGGATACAAACTCATATCATATTCTTTTACATGTAAAGTCTTATATACAATTGATCGATTATGAGGCGATAATGATATGATTTTTAAGGTAGTGATTGATTTTAAATGTACTCATGTTATAAATAGATCGTGTATTTTAGACAAAGCAACTCAACTCAAAATTCTAGAAGTATATTTATGTTAAAAAAGTATAAACTACCCTATGCGAAGTGGGTGATACGAACTCTGGAGAGGACGCAACAATTAGGTATTCCAAGCTTGGTGACCCAACCGTACCTCTTACATACATATAGATGGAGCAATTTCGACGAATGACCTTTAAGCGAAGTGGAATCCGAGAAAGGGCTGAACAAAAAAATAGAACCTATTACTAGTGCAGCGGACTCCCTCACTGAAGAAAGAATGCCCACAAAAATTAACGTGGAGAGCTCGTGAAGCCGCTCATCCTTGGTCGGCTCGATCGCGGGAATTTGGAGGAAAAACCATGGCCTCGTCACGGATGGCTTCATCGAGGAAACCCATGCTGATGCCGCCCTTGTCGTGGAAACCCTAGAAAGAGGAAGGTTTCGTCGCAGCTGAAAGAGACGCGAGCTGCAGCAGCACGAGGCATTGAACTTTCCTCAGACAATCTATCGGTGGTGGAATGCTTGGCGGGTCAGATGGAAGCTCCATGGATTGTTGGGTCCGTTATCAATGATCGTGGATCTCTCTTGGGCCAGCTGCCAAATGTTAATGTCATCTTTGAGACCAGGGAAACTAACTAGGTTGCGAATTGGGTTGCAAAGACCCACGAAATAAGCTCCCTTCCGCCTCCATGGATTTTCAAACCTTCCCATTCCTTTTAGTCGATTTTATGTCTTGATTTTGGAAACTCTTATTATCCATCTTTCAATTAGTAATGGAAGTCGTATTATTATAGAAAAAAAATCAACGTAAGTACAATGAGAACATCAAAAATTAATACTTACGGCAAGTCACCCTCTTCAACTCTCTTTCAAAAAAAAAAAAAAAGAAATGATTCCGTGATTTATAATCAAGATTTGCTCGCTAATTACTCAAGTTTAATTACATTCTTTTCAAATTTAAATGATTCGAGTCATTAGATCTATTCGAGCTTAAATTCGAAAATAATCGTCCGAAGTGGTACTTGCGTTTTCATATACCTCCACGAATATTAACATTAATTTGAGTGTATTTTTTTGGGAATATTCTAGTTTGAACCAAGCCGCGAGTCAAAGTGCTGACGTGGAGAAATCATACGGAAGCTCCAAAAGAGAGACGTAAACCCGAAATTTGTCTGAAAGCAGAAGAAATTGGCCTCGCGGTCATTCTCAACGCCCCCGATTTCAGACGAACTTCCTTCCTTGCCCTCGCGCGACCGACGAAATCACCGAACGCGGACACCGAATATGCCGGCCACCAGAAGAAGATCCTGAGGGCAAATCAGGAAAGATGCGTAACTTCGTCGTCGTTCTCCGCTTCCCTTCGCCCCCGACAAGTCGCTGCGGCTCTCAATCGCCATAATAAAAGTCCACGGACGACGCCGCGAGAGACCAGACTCGAGTTTCGAATTCGAGCGACGCGGACGAGAATCTCGCGATCTCTCTCTCTCTATCTCGCCGGGCCATCCGAGCCGTTTTGATCGCGCGTGATTGATTGCGTACATGAGAGGTGCGGAGATTGGAATTTTTTGTCCTTTTCTCGACGACGCTGTTGGATCCGTTTTCTGTTGCAGGATATGGAGCGGAGCGGATCGTGGTTGAGGGCGATGGTTGTTCTGACGTGCTTGGTTGCCGCAAGCGGGGCGAGAGGTAATTGCAATTCGCGTTCGTGCATCAGTCAACTGCTCTGATTCTCCGATGGGGAGTTTTGATTGTGAGAAGGCGCAAATAGAAAGGCACTAGGATTGAGTACGTCGGTTTTTGAGCACGGACAGTGAGATTTGTATCTGATTGAATGGGGCAAAACTATAGCTATGTGATCCCTCTGGTGTACAATTGGGTGTTTTCAAAGCATATGAAGAACGAGCGTTGAGTTGTATTTGGTTGGTTCTGTTAAGCATTTAGATTACTAAGTTTGGATCAATGCTACGCCTGGAATATGGTCAGATTGATCGAATTTCCTTATATTTGTTTGATGCAAATCTCACTCTGCTGTTTCTACTTTGGGGAAAAATTGTTGAGCATCTTAAGAGTGATTGAACATTGGCTATTTAGCTTTTATTCGGCTGAGTTATGGACTGTAGCCTGTAGGTTTTCATGGAGCAGCTTTGGGGAAAGTGGAAACCTTACATTGTTTACGTTTTCCCCCTTGATCGCATTGCATTTTGTAAATAGTTCTTCAGTTCACGAAGAAGGACTGCAAAAAATATACTGAATGTTGTTTTGAGTTGATGCTTCCTTAAAGTGTTCCCCTCACTTGATTTGTCAAAATAGCTTGTTAGAGTCATAAGAAACTTGATTCATTGCTTGTGATTGAATGAGTGTGACTGCATTTCAATCTGAAATTTTATCTACCGGTAATTGCAGAACTTAAAGTGAGGTCCAAGGCTCATAAAGCTATTTACAATCACACTCTTGCCACGATATTGGTGGAGTATGCATCAGCTGTAAGTGTTCTTTAAAAAAATTTCACATTTGCCTAGAGCTTATCATTACACATCAGGTTTCACCATTTCAATACAATACAATTGTAAATTAATGCAAAGCTTTTTATTGTAGGTTTACATGTCAGATTTGACAGAACTTTTAGTTGGACATGTCCTAGATGTGATGGAAAGACCAAGGTAATTTGACTACTTTTTAATATAGCATTGTTGCTAAGGTTGCATGAAGAATGGATTTTTAGTACTAAATACCCAATTCTTAAGATGAGAGTTTATGGGCATATGCTACCTCGTCTTATGAGCTTCTGAACTGTTTATTAATGCCTTTTTGATATGAAAGCAGGGGTTCGAAGTCATTGAACTAATAGTTGACGTTCAGCATTGCTTACAGGTATATAAATCGTTTTACAGTGGCCTATCAATTTGGATGCTTGTGATGCATTTATGTTTGAATTGCATCTAATTTTTTGTCTCTTTTCTAAACTATTTTATATATATAGGCATATGTTGGAGTGGCCAAGGACCTTAATGCTATGGTTATAGCTTTTAGAGGTACCCAAGAACATAGGTATGCATGTTAGCTTTTGCAATTCCTCCTCTTACAGTTGACATGCAAAAGATTTGAAGAAAATTTAAGCTAAGAAGAGCAGCCTCAGTGAATGCGCACACGGGGCACATGGTAATGCTGTCCATATGAACAGAAAAAGGGTGAATCATTTCCACCAAGACACGGAAGTTACTCTCCTGTAATTTCAGAGGGAGTCATGAGGAGATCGGATACTTCACTAATTTTGTTTTGTGAAAAGTTCTGTCACTTCTCTTTATCATTTGAGCTTTTCAGTTAGTAATTACTTCTATTTATGTCTACAGCATACAAAATTGGGTTGAAGATCTCTATTGGAAACAGCTTGACATAAATTACCCCGGCATGCCTGGTGCCATGGTGAGTTCTAGAGATGATAAGCCTCTCGTGACCTGTGGATACTTATGATTTGGATTGAGTTACGGTCTTACTCTATTGATTGTTGCTTAGGTTCATCATGGATTCTATTTTGCTTATCACAATACGACAATTCGACCTGGTATTTTGGATGCTGTTATTAGAGCCAAGGATTTATATGGAGACATCAACGTCACGGTGACAGGGCATTCTATGGGAGGGGCTATGGCATCCTTTTGTGGACTCGATCTTGTGGTAAGATAAATTGAAAAACTGTTATGCCTGGGACTTGTGAATTTTATTGGTTTCTTTTCTACCGTGTTCTTCCAACTGTTCAGTTTTGGTCTGTTAAGATTTATCTGGAATTCTCTGCCAACTTTACCTTGAAGTGTCTAAACTCTTTACATGGATCTTGAACTTTCTATGGCTCTCATAATTGTATATACAATTTGTCATACATAGCATCTTGTTTTCTTATGTTTTTGTTAGATCAACCCATAGACAAAACACAAGCAGAATGGGGTGCAATCAGTCTTTGCGCGAACCACCAATCATCGGAATGTCTAGTTATGTGAATTGAATCGCACATGTTAAGCGTTGGAGCTTTGAGTTGGTTGAATACTTAAATGTAGTGGGTAAAGAGATCCAACTCTTCATTACAAAGTTCACTCGGTGGAAACTTTATGGGATTGTTAAAATGTTTATGGTCCCGATTAACTTTTTATTAAGCTCAAATTTTATGTTGTAATCTTAAGTGCTAATGCATTTTAAGATAGATTATATATTGAGAGTTTGTGTTTTGTGCGCTGTTGGTGTCTCTCTCCCTAATCAAATGAAGCAGCTCCTCTTCAGTTGGACTACTGGGTAGATATGTTGTAGGTTGGAGTCAATTCTAAGACGTCTAAATTATGCTTTTTGTCTCAGCTTTGTTAAATAGTGGTCCAGTGTACTTTTCTAGGCACCTGTTGTTGAACTGATACCAGAAATGGTACCCACTGCAAAGTCATGTCCCGTTGTTCTCTCTCCATGAGGAGTGGTGATTTTTTGAGAGTCAAACATTCATGTGGCCTGTGATAGGATCATAGGTTGCATACACTTTAGACTATACCTTTTCTCAAAGTACAAGTAGCAAGCATGACATCTTGTCCTAATACAAATGATTTTAAAATTTTACTTTTGTTTTCTGGTTTCTTGCTGAAAATTGTTCTTATCTGATTGTGACATCATGCCCACACATTGTGGCCCCTATTTTGATTTAGTTTCTCCTTTGCTATTTATGACATAAGTTTTGGAGTTCAAGGGGCATTTTCACCATGAACCTGGAATTTTTTGTTTATGCCATCAGCAGGATTTGACTCACGCCACCGACATCCAATTGCTTATTGTGGCAGCATGTAAATGTGCCTTGATTGTGAATTCAGCCCCAATCCCACTATTCCATATTTTTAACATCTTTTCTTGAAGCTGAGGGTAGGGTTGGTTTTATTGTGGGTGTGGGGTTTGGTGTTGGGAAAATTGTGGATGGGAACTTTGCAGAGTAACGCTGGATCTTCAAACCTCATGGAGAGAAAGGGCTGCTCTTTTGTTCACTATTGTATGTGAAATGCGATATATGGTTTTTGACGCACAATGTTTTTTTTTTTTTTTTTTTTTTGGCCCATGCTGACAGGGCCATTGATATATTAACATTCAAGTTACTTAGCTGTCTAATTATGTGTGCTGAAGCTGTTATTCGCCTGCTACTTAAATAACTGGGGACGCTTCATTTCCAGGTCAATCATGAAGCACGGAATGTTCAGGTTTTAACATTTGGACAACCTCGTATTGGCAATGCAGTGTTTGCATCTTACTACAGTGACCGTGTGCCAAATACAATACATATTACTAATGGACATGATATTGTGCCTCATTTGCCTCCTTACTATTCTCGGTTCCCACAGAAGACTTACCATCACTTCCCTAGAGAGGTAAGGCTTTGATCTTAATGGAATATCATCTAATTATGGGGAATTGTTGCTGATTGACTTTGATGTTTGCTTTGCTTTTCTTCCAACCTATCTGACCAAGTCTCATTTATTCCAACAATGTATGTACTCTCTTTTTCAGCGTATAAAAAATAATTGTTTTGTTTTTCATCTTCTTAGCAGAGCAAGGTAGTTCGTAGTGCTCATGACTTTTGAGAAATATTTGAGTAACTTTCATTCCTGCAAGAGCCATCTTGAGTTTTTTCATACTGATTCCAAAGTTTAAGACACGTAATAATGTTTGCTATATACTCTCTCTCTTTCTCCTGATGGTGATAACCTAGTCTTGACCTGGTCTTAAGCTATGTGCAATTATACACATTTTAATTATTATATGTCTACTAATGCTTATGATTATTGGTGACTAGCTCAAAGACGGCCATGGATAAACATATTGATGTGCGATAATGTGAAAATGATTTGATTCCACCTGCTTCTCTGGTGACTACTCATAATCTTTTCTGTGTCAATGT
Source organism: Eucalyptus coolabah (assembly GCA_014182585.1). Classification (NCBI taxonomy): domain Eukaryota; kingdom Viridiplantae; phylum Streptophyta; class Magnoliopsida; order Myrtales; family Myrtaceae; genus Eucalyptus; species Eucalyptus coolabah. The sequence continues at coordinate 51,065,364 of CM024627.1, read as the reverse complement.
TCACATGTAATTGGAATGTTCCCTTTGTTGTAGGTATGGCTGTATAATATAGGATTTGGTAGTCTGGTTTATCAGGTTGAGAAAGTTTGTGATAGCTCTGGAGAAGACCCATCGTGTAGCAGGTAATGAGGTAGTTTCAGTCATGGCTACTTGTTCAAGCAATTAGTTTGTGGATTTGTCATGCTAGACGCAATAAGTCGTGACAAACCAGCTTGTTCTAGAGAATGTCAGTCCTTTGTTACCAGGAATATACGTGGACGACTGATGAGGGTGCATCCGTGCAGATCGGTAACTGGTAACAGCATCTCAGACCATTTAGTCTACTATGGCGTGGGATTAATGGCTGAGACATGGGGATCATGCAAAATTGTAATGGATGCACGATTGAAGGAATACGGAGGTGAAGACGTCAAAGGAAATCTTTTGCTTTCTAGGAATCCTTCTGCTTCTACATTGAGGCTACCTTCAGACTCCAATGCCAAGAGCAACTTCAGTTAAAATGCTCCTGGGTCACCACCTGGTTTCTCAAAGATTATCAGGGACCTCTGTGATGACAGTCATGAAATGGATTCCATCAATCTGTTGGCCACATCCATCACAAGATGCATAAGAGCTCTACTCAAATTCACTCTGAATGTAAATAGCGTGAAGTTGAATGTGTCGTTCTTGTAAATACAACTTCGTGATTTCTATTGAATGAATGCGTTGGCTAGTTGACCTCTCAATCTTATCTTGGGCCTGTGGCTTTGTTTACCAGACTTAACCGGTTTTATAAGGTGAAGCAAAGAGTGCCTTGGGAGACCACTTCTCCATCTGTGACCTCACCTTCTACTATAGGCACATTGTCACTAAAGACTTCTTGGCGCAAGTACTTCAACTGTTGTCTGGCAGGGAGTTATGCTGATTAATTATTGCATCAAGCCATCTTGGAAGCAGATGATGACCTTGTCTTGCATCATTTCCGCCCGCAACCTTTGCTAAATCTTAACGTTTAGGAGTAAACAATTTATGTCATCTTGGCTATGACATGTAACACTGATCAGTATGGAACAAAGTTCTGAGCTTTTTTTCCCTTTTTCCTTGATATACAGGAACTAACACTAGTGGAAAGCTGAAGAACTAAATTTCCTTCATCATTTCAAAGGATATATTGCTAATTATGACCATTCAAAGCACACTGTGCAAGAGACCAAAAAAGTCCTTGATACCTTATGATAAGTTAAAGTTTGAATATCGTGATAAAAGCCAGAGTACAGCACCAAAGCGTTGGGAAAAATATATTGTCGTCTTATGTATATTTTCCTTTACTTGGTGAGCTAGTTGTCAATTCTATGCATTAATTTAGTTAAACACAGCTTACTCGCATAGAAAGACCCCGTAAATATCTCTTTTGTTACCGAGGCAATGGGACTTCTTGGGCAATGGTTCTCCTTATCAATGTTGAAACCTAAAGCTCCATTTCAAGGATAACCAAAAGGTGAATGACAGAGCTTCTGTCTCTGATGAAAACCTACACTTTGGATATATCCTTCATTGTTTAAGGTGTAACGTGAAGTTAACATTTACAGGGCATGGATATCAGCTTCAAATTGTACAACCGAGCAAGTTCTGAGGATCTCACATAAAAGATCAATGTGTAAATTGATAAGATTAATGCACTTGTCTATAGTAAACTAGCGTCAATTTGACTTGTCTTTTACCAGAAATTTTATTCACCAACCAAAATCGTCAGAAGGGAATATGTCCAAACCAAATCTAACTCATGAAATAAATAAAAGGGTTAATACCCTAAAAAACCCCAAACTGGTACACTTGTGACAAATTTACCCCAAACTATTTTTTTGACCACCAAAAACCCCAAGCTGGTATACATTTGACAAATTTACCCCAAACTAGTACACTTGTAACAAATTTACCTTTTGTTAGTTTTCGTTAAATTTTATTCTCAAATTATTAACTTAAATGACACGTGACGGTTGGCGGTATACCAATTTAAGATTTTACGCTCCGTTTGTCACGTTTACAATTTTTGTGATTTTTTTGTGGTATTAATTCAATTTAACATAGGGTATATTTGTCACAAATTTACCATTTTGGGGTTTTTTCCAGTCAAATAAATTAGTTTGGGGTAAATTTGTCATAAATGTACCAGTTTAAGGTTTTTTATAATCGGTTGGGGTAAATTTGTCACGGTATACCAATTTGGGGTTTTTTATGGTCAAAACAATAGTTTGGGGTAAATTTGTTACAAGTGTACCAGTTTAGGGTTTTTTAGGGTATTAGCCATAAATAAAAAGAAACCATGGTCCATTTCATGCACATTTTGCAGCCATCCATCTTCAAAATAGAAAATGGTTGCAAAAGGCCAGTAATAAACTATACAAGGGTGCAAGTTTCAAGTCAATTTGCCAAATTGTGATTCTAATTTAGTATAAACAACACAATTCCAGGAAAATAATAATGAATTCGAGGAAAACAATAATGAAGTTTGCTAAAATGACCTAGGCCAATAAGCAATTTGTTTATGTTTAGAGCTTCCTTGACAACATATCTAGTTGTAAATGTTTGACCTTTCAAGAACTGCATGCACTTCTTATTGAAAAATGTACTCCTTTGCAGAGCATGTCTTCTAAATTTTTCGAGAAGTGGACGAATCTCCTAAGCAATGCTAGACATTGCATCATTTGAACCTCTTCAAGTTGAAACAGTCAGACCTCACACATGTTATCCCCTCTCTCGCAAAGCATTTAGACCCAATCAACTTAGATCAGGTATGGCAGGGCCTCCAATCAACAATTCTTCCAGAGATTCTGGTAGTTTGCATAAGCAAAATCTACATTACTCCAATAATCTAGTTCAAGTGACTTCAACTTCTTCAAATGAGTCGGATTAAAAGAAACTCTCCTTTTCAAGATTGAAGAGTTCCGGAATTCATAGATTTTTCAAACAGTCAATGGCTTGAATCTTTGTTATTGCAGATTTTACCATTCTTATTTCGATAGTCTATTCATATTTGAGAGATCCATCACTGTTCTCCTCCACCAGCAAGATTCAACAGATAAATAAGACAAACTTGAGGGAAGCCTTTGGAGGCGCAACCAATTAGGACACCAAAGTTCTAGTCTTTTGAGTAGAGAAAGCTAACCAATATTTGTTGATTAGGTGGTTACAAAAGCAATAGACGACAAGGTCAAAGACTCCACTTTATTTAATCTCACAATGCACCATGGCATAAAATTTTCCACAAGTGGACAATTGTCAACGGGTAAACATCTTGTCAAATTTTCGTTAAAAATGGCCAAATACAAATCATTTAAACTAGTCGGGTTTAAGAAATCTGAAATGTGTTCATCAATGAATCAATGTGTAAGCGGCGAAAGCCTTGGTATTGGTCATGTTTAAATTAGGTCAATTTCAAGATTCTCAAAGAAGAACATCTGCAAATGTCATTTATAGTTTCCGTTGCAAGCTTTCACCTTGCTGCATTTGTTTCTTCTAGCTTTTACAGCAACCATAAGGCACTAGGTACCTTTTCAATGGAACAATTATACTTCCTCATAACGTTCAAACTTTTTATGTTTCCCATCGAGAAGGTGGCTCTTTAATGCAGGTGTAGGAGATATCGAACTCAAGTAGCCCTTGTAGATTGCCACTCGAGTTGGAAGCCTCTGCTTACATTACATTCTTTCAAAGATGAGTATTCAAGGCTTTGTAAGAGCTCCAATCGACAGGGAAGTTGTGTAATTGTGGTGGTTCTCAAAGATAGCCTTGATAGAGATGTCAAGTGACCAATGGAAGAGATCATCTTCAGTTATAAACAATGTGAAACACTAAGAATCTTGAGATCCATCAGCACTTGATACTTGGTGTCAAGAATTCAGTAATGCCTGAATATCATAGATATTTTCCCCAAGCGCATTCAATTGTTTCTTCCTGTAAACATTATCAAAAGGAAGAGAACTCTTTCACTAGATAGCCTATCTTTAATTATCTTGATCCTTTCATCAACATTACTTATTTCAGTCAATTTCCACTAATGGACACAAAAGATGAGTTGATTCTTTAAGTACTGAATGCCCTTGAGCTTTGAAGTATCACGATTGTTAGAAACAAAGCAATAGTACTCAAAACCATGTGAAAACTATTGTAGATAATTTTGCTGAGACTCAACTGACATCACCGCCCATTTCATGAATTCCAACAATTCCTGTTTCTTGTGCTATGAGTGCCTATCATACTCATGAGGAAAACTACCCTGAGCACCATTTTCACATCAAGAAGTCCATGAACTGATTTTGGGCAGGAACTACCGAGAACACTTCTTTACGCGTGCACACAATTTTTCACCCTGTCCAGACAAGCTCTTTCGAGTGTTTCCTCACAAAGTAATATTTGTGTACTGATAAGCAGTTCTATTGCATATCAATGAAGAGAACACACATCCAGATGAAGTGCAATATTCATTCTGTGGCCCCACAAAAAAGATTAATAAACAATCAGGTTTGCTTAAATAGCCCTTTTACCCCCCCCCAAAAAAAAAAAAAAAAAAAACATTATATATGATGCCACAAATTTCACAATGAATCCCCCTGCCCTGCTCTGGAAAAAAGTGCCAAACATTTAACTGAAACTTAACATTGAGTTCAACAGATTTGACAATTTCCTCATTAGGCAATGACTTCCCTCCCTGATCTTCAAGTTTCTGTCTCTCGACAGATGGATGCACAGTTTGCTGCCCCAAGATTGTGAAAAGGAATTGAGGCGACATTAAATGTCATCTTCATTTTCCTTCATTCGGTCTTCATTTGTACAGATGCCTGCTTAGCCACAGCTCCCTGCACAGAAACATTTCTGTAAGTTTCTCAAACTCTAAAACCTCAGCAACACTAGAAACCGGCAAAAAGCTGATTGTTTGAGATGTCTCCCTTCACAGTTCTTGTCAAACTTAAAACCTAAGAGTCCTCTAGTCTAACTTGAGGTGAATGGATGGGCTTCTATTACAGATAATCACACAAAGGCATAACCATTTCTAAAAGATGTAGGCAATAATGGAGATCACACGAGTCCATTTACATGATTTTTGACCCCAGCAAGACTTATCATATGTCCTTCGCACCAGGAATACTGAAATATTAGCCTTTGACCATAAGATGCTTTATGATGCATCAGAGAAGCTAAGTAGCTCCTCTCTCCTGTCACAGATGGAAGTTTGCTGTGAGAACTGTTGATCCCACTACCCAAGTAAAATCCGTCTTTCTTCATTGTATAACTTCTCCATAACATTTGCAAATTCCACTAAGAAGCACACCTTTCTTGGAAAATAAACTGAACATAAGCATATCAATACAGAGTGTCTTTCACAATTGCATCGATGAGTTGACTATGCTGTAAAGTTCCAGGATGAGAACCATAGTTATATGACCTTCCAACACACATTCCATCTAATTGTTTACAGCATAACAGAGTTATCTCCAATGCGAGGCAAGGATTAAACTTCGAAATATGTGAAGCAGCAAATCGACAAGGATCTCTAATAATTTGTTACCTATCAAATAAAAATGATGCAATCGACATCCATACCTCCGGCTGGGAAACATAAAAGCAAGGAGAAACCATCCAAGAAAAATATAGCTAAAAAGCAAAACCAAACTAGGAAAAGAGAACGAATATTTGTACATAATTAACAACCCTTTGGTTGTATGGAGGCATCATAACTTCAATGCCTTTATCAGAATTTGCAGCCATCAACTCGTGAAAAGGTAATTAAAAGGTGCATGTGAAACTTCACTGTTCATATCCGAGAAAGAATTACGTTGCTGAAAAGGGAAAACATTGGCTGTCAGATGAATTAACTTACCTCAATCCGTTTAAAGCTTGAAGACAGGGAACAATTTGTGGACGTCGGTCAAGAAGCTTTCAAAAGATCGTGCACTCATTCGTCGTCTTCTTCCTCATATTCAGATTCGTCTGTCTTCTTCCTCGTACTTGTCGCCTTCTCCCTCAGATTCAGATTCGTCGTCTTCTTCCTCGCACCCGTCGCCTTCTCCCTCATTGAAATATATTTTTCCCCCAAATTTGATTGACTTCTCCAAGCAAAGCGAAGAAATTGCCTCCACGTTTAAATTCCGACAACAGTCTATTGTAACATTTTCAGTCCCTTCAAGTTTGACAGATCAGGTAACTCCTTTAAAGATCCACATTCAATAATCTCCAATGTTTCCAAAGATTGGGGTAGTTCGCCTTGAATCTCAACCAGATTACCACATTTTTCCACAAGAAGAAAATGTAGTTTGTTGAAATTACCTAGAGAAGGTAAAGTCTCCAACTGTCGAAGATCCAAAAGCCACAATTGTCGTAGGTTCTCCAAAGGATCACGGCATCGAATCTCTGAGATTGCACAATCATCGATGGAAAGAGATGATGGTTCCTTCAAATTCGATAGATCCCCAGGAAGATAATGAATCACAACCGATCAACTGCAAATATGATAAACCGGAGGGAAGGCTTGGGAGGCAACGCAGATTAGGGCACCAGAGCTCAAAGTTTTCGAGTCGAGGAAGGAGACTACTCATATCCATGGGTAAGTCGGTCAAGCATTCAGAGTTCAAAGTTAAGTGTGATAAACTGGAGGGAAGGCTCGGTAGGCAACGCAAATTACGGCACGGCCAGAGTGAAAGATCCCGGAGTTGGGGGAGAAGACTTATAATATCTGGTAAGGTGGTCACGTATTCAGATTGCAAGAAGAACCTTGATAAACTGGAGGGAAGGCTCGGGGGGCAACGCAGATGATCACCGAAAAGCCAAAGTGACTTGAGTCGGGGAAGGATACTACTGAGATCCGTGGGTAAGGTGGTCACGTAATCGGACCTCAGGCGCAGGGACTCCAGTTTGCTTAAATTCTCAATCCACCGTGGCATTGGATATGCTTGCACAGGCCCATCAGATTCCCCACCATCATTGTGTCGGCTAAATTCCAGCTCCAATTCTTTTAAATTAACGAGGTTTGAGAGATCTGAAAATTTATCCATATATATTTCAGTCAACTTTAGAATCTCGAGACTTTCAGGAAGTCTCGATACTTTGATTATTCTAACATACTTCAAGCGCAAGCTCCTCAGGCATCGATTTTCGTAGATACAATCGCCAATTCCCACATCTGAATAAGGATATCTACCTTGGACTTCTATTTCTTCAAGGCTCTTAATCATCCAGAGGGCATCGGGTACATTGCGTATGGCACTAACCTTCACTACTTTCAAATTTTTCCACTTTCCAATAGAATCGGGTAGTTCTTCGATCTTCGTACAAGATGCATCCAACTCAATCAACGATTCCAAATTTCCGATTGTATCCGAAAGCCTCTCCGACAAATTGCAATGTTGTAGAGTTGCAAGATCTCTACGCACCACTTGTGGTAGCCTTTGAAGGTTCTGACATCCATTTACTCTTAAGGAAACTAAGCGTTTCAATTGACAAATTGACTCGTCAATTTCGACCAAATTCCCACACTCGCTTAGGATCAAGCATTCTAGATTTGATTGAGCAGAGAAGTTAGGAGTTCTCTCCAAGAAAGCACAATAGCTCAGATTCAAAACTTTCAAATTCTTCATCACCTATGAAAAGAAAAATCATACAAAGATTACTTTCGAATATGATAAGACGAAATAATGAGTTTTTCCTACCATAAAAGATACCTTCAAGTGGCTCCACCCTTGCCAATCGTGCGTAATTTCACTACAAGACATATCAAGAACAACCACATCCTCCATAGAGAAATTTGTAATTTTAAATGTTGGGGGAATATCATGCCATGAAAGCCACCGCAATTTTGGAAGAAGATTTGAATTCCTCATTAGTTGGAAAACATTTGATGGCGATGCATGCCAAAAAAACCTCTTTCTGCATGAAAAGTTCCCTTTGAACCACAAACTTCAAGAAACTTAGATTTGGTAGTCTTTTAAAGTCTTCATAGGTAAAAGGGCGCTGATGGTCAAACTTGAGACGAAGACCTTCAAGTTTTTTTTCATCTGCCCAAAGGAAAAGTTTAAAAAACAAAAGAGTTAAAGGGACACATTTATCAAATTCACTATTTTAAGAGATTGAGTTGAGTAGTATTGTTCCTTTAATTTTAAAAGAGCAAAAATATTGATTAAGTACGTCACAATGGTGCTAGAGAATACAAAAAATAACTGCCTTTTTGAAAATAAAATGTCCATAAGAAACTTGGAGATGAATTGCATGGAGGGTTTACCTCTTGTCCCTCAGCAAACCTAGTGCTTTCTTTGATCCCACACCTACTTTGTTTCTCTATTTTCATTTTACTTTCTTCACGAACTATTTCTCTTCCAAGGTCTCTGAGTTGGTCGTGCATCCACACTTGATTATAGTCATCAATCTTTATCAAAGACATATTCTCCAAAACATCCATGGCCTCTTTCGGAGAATTAGATTCATCCCAAAAATAAATCACGAGGTCTTTGTCTATATCCAATGAAAAGACAAGCTATATCAAGGAATATATATTGTTCATGATCACGTAATGCCTCATAACTTATTTTCAACTTACTCAAAACATCCTTAGGAGGAACATTTTCCAACTCCTTCAATTTGCCATCCCACTTTTTCTTTTCAATGCGACATAAAAGTGAGCCAATGACCTCTAGAGCTAGCGGAAGACCTCTAGCAATGCATATTGCCCTGTTGGATTGGACCATATCCTCGTCTAAAGGATAGTCTCTTCTGAAGGCATGTTTACTAAAAAGTTTAAGAGATTGATCCTGATCCATGCATTCAACCTTATAACTTCGGTCCACGACGTGGAGAAAATCTTTATTTCTTGTAGTAATAATAATTTTGCTCCCTTTGCAAAACCAATCACGATTACCTACAAATGCATCAATATGATTCACTTTTTCCACATCATCAAGAAGGAGAAGGACTCTTTTATTAGACAACCTTTTTATTGTCTCAATCCCTTGATCTTCGTTGTTTATATCTGTCCCTTTTATTTTGAGGATGCTAGAGATGAGTTGATTCTGCAAACATTCAATGCCCTTGTGTTCTGACGTTTCACGGATGTTGGACAGAAAGCAGCAATCGTCAAAATTGCTTGAAAGTTTATTGTAGATGATTTTGGCAATAGTCGTCTTTCCGACGCCACCCATCCCATGAATTCCTATAATCCGTGTTTCACTTGTTTGAGCACCTATTATCTCCATGATTGCATTCTACATGGTTGTCAACACTAACAAAGTGATCTGACACCACCAAATAAGCCCTTTTCAATTCTCTGAAAACCTGGTCAATGACATTTTTTGCAAACTCACCTTCTCGCCTAGTGTTTGTTGAAGGTCAAAAGACAACAAGTTAGAAAATTGTGTTGAACCCTACCATGTTTTGACAAGAGCAAATTGAAAACTACAGAACTATCCGACATGTGTTCTTCGAGGATCTATTTTATTGTAAATGAACTAACGTTGGTACTAAGAGTTAATGAATGCCCTAAAATGAAAAATATGTTTCATTAAATGAAAAATGACAAATTTTGGACTGTGCCATTATTTAGCGTGATTTATGTGGCATAAAGTTCAATTTCACCCATACTAACAAAAACCTACAAAAGAAACCAATGGAAATGCATCGAGTTCTAATGATACAATGCACTTGAGATGGAATGCTAGGAGAAGTCACCTGGTGGTCTTGTTGGCAGTCCCATCCGTTTATTTCCCCAACTGTCTTTGAAGAGCATCCTTCCAATCTTGCATAGTCTTTTTATCATAACTTCTTATTTTCATGTAAAAGAAAGGACTTTTATATCCCCAATTTGGTATCGAACCTCGAAGGTGCCACATCATAAAAAATGGGCATGATCTTTTTCTTCCATTTTTCTTGCACTCGACCATCTGGACTAGTTCCTTGAGACACCATGGGCTAGAGGCATATCCTTTCGAAAATATAGGTATTGAGATCTTTGACTGCTTAATTGCTCGGGAAGTTCTTGGGCAAACTTTTCCCCAACCTTTGGAGCTCTTCATCGTCCCTAAATGTGCGGATTCCGGCATCTTTAAGACTAGTATAAAGAAAGTCAGTAAAACCTGCTCGGGTATCTGGTCCTCTGAAGCTCAAGAATACTTCATAGTCATGTCCCGATGAAGTAGCCGCTTCTTGACCTTCTGTTGACGTGTGAGTAGAAGAAGCGCCTCCTGCTGTTCCATCATTTCCACCCGTGCGTTTTTGCCACTCCATCAATCACTCTCTTTGCTCCATCGATCTCGCTTGATCTCCTCCTCGAGAAAAAAGTCGAAACCAGATAGCAGCAAAAGCAGCGGCAGCCAGATACGGTAAATCCTTCCAAGCCATGAGATCTCTGTACTAAAAATGATTCATTGCGGCCAATCAAAGTTGCCAAAATGCCAGGGGTTCTTTTTAAACACCAAAAAGTGGGGCCCTTGGAGACTCACCTCAGATCTGGCTCCGATTGCGGCAAGGAGCTATCGAGGTGAAATATCGACGGGTCCTTCGGTGGGGGCTCGACGGAGGGAGCGATCGCTGCGCGTGCCGAGACTGCGGTGGTGTTTCGGCGGACGGGTTTGCGATGTCCACGCGCGCAACTTCAGCAGCAGCTCCGGCGGAGGCGAAAGCCCCGGCAGAAGGACTCTTTACCCGAGTAAATGAGAAGGACTCTTGTTTCTGAAAAGAAAGAAAACCAAATCCTTCTCTTATCCCACCACCGACACAACGCAATTGACGAAAGAACAGTGTAATTGCGGGATAAATAAAATTAGTGGAATTCGATTTCTGAAAAATGAGAAAAAAATTAGTAAAATTCTAAAGAAATCGTGCATGGCACTTGTGCCTTTAAAAAGAAACCCTCCCTTGGTCTTTGACTCTTTGCCCAACTAGCTCGGACTCGAGTCAACAATTCGACGACCCGTCTGGAATCCTATTCCTCTGCTTTGACTCTCCCAACTGGCTCGAGCCAAAATCGTGACCCGTCTGTCCTATTCCTCTGCTCCTCTCTCCCCTATCAATTACATCCTGTCTTCTGCCGTCACCGAAATACCCAAATGCCCTCGTGATGAGGAATTTTTTTCTTTTTCCTTTTTCGATATTTATTTTAATGATAAAATGGGTGGAGGGCCTCTCTCCATTGCTCTAACAATCAAGGGAATTAACTGATTCAAGCCCAAACACCGTGGCCATGCAACCACAGATCGTGGCCGCACGAGGCTAGTGACCTCTGTTGGTCGCAACTTCCATGGACAGATCATGAGCTTGGCACAAAAATAAAAAGAGACGAGGGCATAAAAGACAACTTGGGCGGGCAAGGAGTTAACTCGCCCATGGATTGATGCCATGAAGGTAAGGAATCAAGATGGCAATGGGTAGCCGGCAATATAATGATGGCAATTGGCAGTTTAAGTAAAAAATCCTAACCTATATGTCCACTGTAATACCAATTATTAAAAAAAAAAAAAAAAAGAAAATACCAATTATCAAAACCACGCACAAAATGGTTTTATGCTTATTATTATGGACTTTTTTTATTCATTTTGTTAAGAAAGATGTGCACTTTTACTTAGTAAGAACTCACTCTCTATAAATTGAAGTTTGACAAATAAATTCAGGTTTTTTTGAGTAATGTTAATAAGTATGCTAAAATTGATATAATAATTAATACACCAAATCACAATCTAAAATTTGCAAGTGAATATACAGATTTATAAAAATAGATACTATACAAGCATGAAAATTTGGATAGTTTTCATCTTCTTTTAAAAGAAATCACTTTGGAAAAAGTGAAAGTTTTTCGGATTTCATTAGCCAAATATTCAAGAGAATTTAAAATTTCCACTTGCTTATAAAAAATGTCATAAAAATTCAACTTTATCATAGAGGATATAAACTTTTAGTTCAATATTAAGATGTGATGAAATCTTAATTTTTTTTATGATGTCCTAATCTTTCAACTTTATCAAGTCAATTTAGATGGAGGAGAATGTCCATTTTGAAGATTTGACAAATAAGATCATAACGATGATTTTTATGAGTTTAATTTAAAAAAAATTTACCACAGGATTTGACTAAAATCCTATGGACAAAAAGGTATGCTAAGAGCCTTAGTGGCCCTTCTTTTCCCCATTAGCATGGCTCCACCTTCGTCTTCTTTGAGTTATTACTTTCTATGCGTTACTACTTTATACCTCTCCATTATCACTTTGTTTTATACCTCTCCATCTTGCCGATAGTTTCGCCGTGGATGATGGTCAGGTTCCCAAGAAAATGGCTTTATGCTGACAATTATGGATTTCTTTTACAATTTTGTTCAAAAGATGTGTGCTAAAATTGACATATCAATTGATATGTTCAATCTTAATTTTACTTTTAGCAAGTGAATATATAGGTTTATGAAAATAGATGCTATACAAGCGTGAAAATATAAATATATCATTTCCTTTAAAAAAATCACTTTTGGAAAACATGAAAGTTTTGCGCATCTCATTAGCCATGAAGTTTTTTATGCCATGGCTATTTTTTCATAAGAGAGTAGCTTGCCATGGTTGTGACCCTTTCGGAATAGAGAGCAAATGCTACTCCATTCCCTTCCAAAAACAACCACATTTGCCAAAGACACAACAAGTTTTCTAACAAGCCTGCAACTACCATGGCAAATACCTTTTTGAACTTGAAACAGAATCAAGAATGGAAGAAATGTAACAACATTTGCTCCTCCTAAAAAAATCGAATTCTTGCTAAAGTTCAACTTTTACCAAATTCAAGAACCCAATGTCTCCGTTACCAAATCAAGAAATGTCAACGGAAAAAAATGAAGAATATAGCACGGCTATCACTTTCGAGTGCATGGAAATAAATATGTCCAAAATCAGCCAACTTAAAGCCAAACAATTTGGGTAAAAATTATGAACAGAGAAAAACTCCAAGAAAAGGACAATTCATAACAATTCCACCATAAGGAAATCACTATCGCCATCACCGAAAACTCAATCATTGCAACAAAAACGACAAGCACGACGAAAAAGGAGCGAGGGCTTGGGTTACTTCTTAGCTCAAATATCACAACGCAACCGAAAACCACGAGCACCATTCATCCCTTGCTCGGGTTACTTCTTAGCCCAAACATCACAATGTATAAATCTAAGCTATCGAAAGCGGATCCACTGGTGAAATAAAGAAGAAGGGGAGGGGGAGGGAGGAGAGAAGAGAGTAAACCTACAGAGAATGAGCAGTCGAGCGAGCGAAGGAGCAGAGTGGTTGAGCGAAGAGCGCAGTTGAGCAAGGAGTGGTCGTCGCGAGAGAGATGGAAGGGTGCAAAGCAAAGAAAGAAACCAATGGAACGTGCGGAGCAAATGAGATCTAGGGTTTTATTTATAAGGGGTAAAGTTCGACTTAGTGAGGTTTTGAGGGCAAAATAGGCAACCAACTAATTTTAAGCCCCTAAGTATTCCCAAAATACTGAAAGCTCCAAGCAAGTCTCCACTTACTTTGAGCTTTTTAGCTTTCTTAATGTTAGGTTTTACTTGAAAACTCCTTGAGAATGGTTGTCAAACTCTCAACATTTCTTCAAGGAGCTTTTGATGGGAAGCTAAATTGGTTCCAAATGCCTTAATATTTCCCTAATAGACTTTTGATGGGAAGCTTAAATAAACACACTCTACCATGCCTTTTGCGTTGTCTGCGAGATTTTAGCCAAAAGAAGCATGCCAAAATAAGATAACTATTTTCCCACTATTATTTCTCAATAGATTATTAATATTGTTTCAATTTTGCAGATACCAATGTTTATTTGTCAATAACTTTACAACATTATATATGGAATTATCAAACATCGCTTGTTTGTATTTCTTTCCTAGGGATATTGATGGTTATTTCTGGCGATGGAGCTTTCTACATGTTAATATGGTTGGTTGGGAGTTTGGGGAATGCAATTAAGAGTCCATAATTTTTCTCCTTATAGGGTTTTCCCATATCAATAAAGTTTTGGGCATATTCTGCCCGTCCCTTTTTTGAATCTTTTGTTTAAAGAACTACGAGAGCCACGAGGGGACTTTGCTAATTTGCTAGACATGATGATGCTATTTCAATACGATATTTCAAGGTAATCATTAGACAGTGACAAAATCAACAATGCACGGTACACACTCTTAATGTTTTACTTTTCCAATGTACAGCCAAACAGTACGTTGGTTTTGTGCGTTTCGGCATCTAGTGCATTAAATAAGGTTCATCAACAATTTCATTGGATGCTCCTGATATAATTTTTTTCCAATAATTTTATCGCAATGGGTTGGCACATGCCAACCTTGTTAGGCATCTTTGTATGTAATGATACTGTAAAATGGAATTAATCTATCTAGGGAAGAGTGGACATGAAAAATTAGCGTCATGTGTGACAGCCCAAGGAAGGGAAGGGGTCATCTCTAGTCCCACATTGCTTAGGGGTAGTCCTGGGACTAGTTTATAAGGCTTAGGGGTCCCTTTAATTTGTGTGACGCATTTTAAAGCCATGAGAACTTAGTGTCTAAAAGCGGATAATATTACATAATGGGGCTGGGTCATTACAAATGGTATCAAAATCGACTCCCGACCGCGTGTGGGGGCCTGTGTCGTTACAAATAGTATCGAGTCGACTCGATCGCGTGTGGGGGCTCAGGTCGTTACAAATGGTATCAGAGTCAACTCCCAACTGTGTGTGGGGGCCACAGTGAGGACGCTTAAAGGGTAGTCCTGCGGCTAATTTATAAGGCTTTGGGTCCCTTTAACTTATGTGACGTGTTTTAAAGCACCGAGAACTCGGTATTCAAAGCGGACAATATTACATGGTGGGACCCGGGTCGTTACATCTTGTATATATCAAAATAAGATGGCAATGTTAGGCATCTTAGGAAAAAATATGTCCACATGAAATGATTAAGCTCCAAAACTCATGTCTACTACAGTTAGGGAAAAAAAAATGGCTCCACTTCCCTAAACAATAGTATTAATATTAGCAACATTTCACGTGCTGTGATGCATTACTTGGTCTCCAAGACAGACAAAGCTCATTGACTTCGATAAAAGGTTAAGCCCTTTCTAAGGTTGATTTTGGAGATTTGACCATTCACTCTCCTTTTTGAGTCCATATTTAATTATTGACACACAACCTTTTAGTTGATGGGCAAAATTAGAATGAGAGTTTGCACTTTGGTGGCTGTTTGAATTCTTGCCCGAGGTTTTCATATTACCAGAAAATCAATGTAGTTAATAGGTACTTCAGCAGTGCTTGCTAGCAAGTTTAAGTATTAAAGTGACGGAATGTTATAGGAAGGGTTAAGCCAGTGGATGAACCAAGGCTTGCAAAATCTCCTTCCAATAACCAGGACCATATGATATTTCTTAGGGGAGAACGTGAATGTGTTCACATTTGATATAGCACGGTACATAGTTTTCTTTACAATAGCAAGTCCAACTCTTCTTAGAATGTGAATGGGTTTGTATTTTACATAGCACATGGCAAAGTTTTCTTTTTAAAAGGAATACTCTTATTAGATCTCGAGAACATAAATTACTCTCTAGGAGTTTTGAATCTTAAGGGAGAACATGAATGTGTTTGCATTTTACATAGCATAGTGCAGAGTTTTCTTTTTCTTTTTTTTTTATTAAAAAAAACAACTCTTCTCCAATCTCAGAACATAAATAATTTCCTAGGAGTGTCAAATCTCGATAAGAAAAATTGAATGCATTCACATTTGACATGGCACAATGCAAAGTTCAAATCTTTTCAAATCGAGAGAGCATAAATGATTTCTTCCAAATGTCTTTACTTGATAACATTCAACTGCAATTTCATAAAAAGCTTCCGAAAGAATATTATCTGGAAATCGGAAAAGGCCACCGTCCTTCATCCGGCATTTCCTGAACAATGTTCACACCGCACTTGCCTTGAGGAAGAAGGGGAAAAAAATGGAATTAGCAACATTTCACGTGCTGCGATGGTCTCTAAGACCAGCCAAGCTTGTCTGCTTCGATAAAAGGTTGTCTCTTCTCAGATCTCAAGAACAAATATTGCTCCTTTCAAAGCTTGTTTCTGGAGATTTGGCCACCAACTCCTCTTTTTGAGTTTATATTTAATTACGGATACATACCCTTTTACTTAATGGGCTAAATTAAATAAGAATCCTGCACTTAGGTGGCTGTTTGGATTCTTGGCCAAGGCTTTCATATTACCGGATAAACAAAGTACCTAATGGGTAGTCCAGCTGTGCTTGCTAGCATGTGTGAGTATTAAAAAGTGACGCCAAGGCTAGCAAAATACCCTTTCGATAATCCGGACCATATTGATTTTTCTTAAGGGAAAATGTTAATGTTTTTGCATTTGACATACCACATTGTCGAGTTTTCTTTTAAAAATGGCAAATTTAACTTTTCTCAGATCTCAAGAACATAAATAATTCCTAGGAGTTTTAAATCTCTAGGGAAAATGTCAATGTATTCACATTTGTCATCGGACAATGCAGCGTTTTTTATTTGAAAAGAAAAGTTCGAATCTTCTCATATCTCCAGAACATAAACGTTTACTTTCCAATGTCACTTCTGGAGATGTGGACATCCACTCTTGAGATTGGATCAAAACATTAACCAGAGCTGTTCATTTGATCAAATAGCTGTAGTTTGAAATCTAGCACGTTTGTAAATTCCGTTTGCCAAAAGCAGAGTTTTGTTTCGTGAAATGAAAATTTATCATCGGTAAGTAAAATTAATCGATCACTTTTTAGTCTAATCAAATGTTTGTAAATTATTAGTAAAATAACAATTCTTTCATCCTCAAACCGAATTGCATATTACCATTATTCTTAGATTTTATTAGTGGGTGGGTACTTCCGCTAGCAAATAACGAATGCTTAGGTACTTTACTAGTAGTTTTGATTAACAATTGTAACTTACGAACATAAAAAATATTTTACAATTATAAATTCTAAGTAAATTAATATCATTGTTTCGATTTTACAACTGGCAATCTTTATGTGTTAGTAATATACTAACGAAATAAATTGATTAACCATATTGAAATGCTCTTGTAGATTAGGAACAATCATTTGCTTTTGCAAGTGGATAAGTATTTTCGGTAGTTGATTACAAATTGTTTACATGCTCAGTTAGTATCAATTCTTAATAGAATTATCAACATTATTTCAATTTTATGAGTAGCAATATATGTTTGTCAGTGACATTTCGTTGAAATAATCAATTTACCAGGCTGAACATTCTAGTAGATTTTGAATAGTTATTTGCTTCTACAAGTTGGTGTGTTTTTCCACATATCAGTTAACTGCTGCAACTTCCAAAAGAGAAAATTGTTTTACCATTACGGGTACCAAATTTATTTGTCAATAATGTACCGACATTATTCATGGAATTGTCAACTATCGATTGTGTGTCATTCTTGCCTGGGGATATTGATGGTCATTTGAGGCGATGGAGCTTTTTACATGTTAATATGGTCAGTTGGGAGTCACTTTCTTGGTGCATGTAATGAAGAATCCGTACCTTTTTCTCATGACGGGGCTTTCCCATATCAACAAAGTTTTGGGCATACTCGGCCTGTCCTTTTTAGAAAACACTTTTGTTCAACAAAATACATATTGAGGAACCACGAGAGCCACGAGGGGATATTGCTAATTTGCTAGACATGGTGACACTGTTTCAATACGATATTGCAAGGTAAGTGACAAAATTAACAATGCACAGTACACGTTCTCCATTGTTTTCCAATGTACAGCCAAACAGTAGAGTGGTTTTGTGTTTCAGCATCTAGTGCATTATATAAGGTTCAGCCGCAATTTCATTGGATGCTTCCGATATAATTTTTTTCTCAATAATTTAATCGTGGTGGGTTGGCATATGCCAACCTTGTCAGGCATCTTCACGTGGAATGATTCTTAAAAGTGTAATTAATTTGTTTGGGGAAGAACGGAACAAAAAATCAGTGTCCTGTATAATTAATCTATCAAAATTAGATCAAGCGCATGCCGGTATTGTCAGGCATCTTAGAAATAAAGATGTCCATATTAAATGATTCTTAAAAAAATATTATGATTAAACTCCAAACTCATGTGGACAACGGTTAGGAAAACAAAAATGGCTCCACTTCCCTAAACGATAGTACGAGTATTAGCAACATTTCATGTGCTGTGATGCATTGGTTGGTCTCCAAGATAGACGAAGCTCATTGGCTTCGATAAAAGGTTATCTCTTCTCAGATCTCAAGAATGAAAATTACCCCTTTCTAAGGTTGTTTCTGGAGATTTGGCCCTTCACTCTCCTTTTTGATTTCATATTTAGTTATTGACACACAGCCTTTTACTTGATGGGCAAAATTAGAATGAGAATCTGCACTTCGGTAATGAGGTTAATAGATATTTCAACAGTGCTTGCTAGCAAGTTTAAGTATTAAAGTGACGGAATGTTATTGGAAGGGTTAAGCCAGTGGACAAACCAAGGCTTGCAAAATCCCCTTCCAATAACCAATGCCATAAGATTTTTCTTAGGGGAGAGCGTGAATGTGTTCACATTCATGGTGCATCGTTTTCTTTACAAAAGTAAGTCCAACTCTTCTCAAAACGTGAATGGGTTTGTATTTTACATAGCACAATGCAAAGTTTTCTTTTAAAAAAGAAAACTCAAGACTCTTATCAAATCTCAAGAACATAAATTATTTCCTAGGAGTTTTGAATCTTAAGGGAAAACATGAATGTGTCTGCACTTTACATAGCACAATGCAGAGTTTTCTTGTTAAAAAGAAAAGTTCGGCTCTTCTCCAATCTCCAAAACATAAATAATTTCCTAAGCGTGTTAAATCTCAATAGAAAAAATTGGACGCATTCACATTTGGCATAGCACGATGCAAAGAGTTCGAATCTTTTCGGATCTTCAACATAAATGATTTCTTCCAAATGTCACTTCTAGAGATATGGACATCCACCTTGTCTAGATTCGATGGTATTCATTTGATGAGATAGTTGTAGTTCGAAATCTTGCAAATTTCTAAATTCCGTCCGCCAAAATTGAAGTTTTGTTGCATGCGTTATATGTTTGAATAATCAATAATAAATTTCAACTATCACTGGTAAGTAAAAATTAATGGATGACTTTTTGATTGGATAATTATTTGTAAGCTATCTATAAAATAACAAATTTTCATCCTTTTAATTCTACGAGTGAGAATGTATTTTCGCTCATGGATTACAAATGCTTACATACTTTACTAATAATTTCAATTAATGGTTGTAACTTACATATAAAATAACTATTTTGCCACCATAAATTCCCAGTGAATTATTAACATCTTTTGATTTTACGATTAATTTATTTGTCTATGACATACTAATGAAATAATCGAGTTACCAAATTTTAATACTCTTGTAGATTATAAGAGGACGATTATTTTCACTACTAGATTACAGGCTGCTATGCTTCACCAGTAGTCTCGGTTAAGGATTGTAACTTCCGATTATAACAATTTTAACATTAGAAACTCTTAATATATTTTTGACATTGTTTTGGTTTTACCAGTAACTATATTTATTTGCTAGTAACATACGGAATAACTGATTTACCAGGCTGAAATATTCTTCAAGACTATGGATAGTTATTTGCTTTTACAAGTGGGTGTGTTTTTCCATCAATAGGTTACGAGTTGCTTACATATTTTATTAGCAATGTCGGTGAAACATCGTCATTTCTGACAAAAATAACTATTTTACCATCATAAATTTTTAATAGATTATCAACATTGTTTCAATTTTACAAGTACCAACATTTATTTGTCAGTATTGTACCAACATAATTTATGGAACTATCAAGTGTGCTGGTCAATTGTATGTATTTGGACATTGGTGATATTGATGGTCATTTGTATTGATGGAAAGTTTTACATATTTTTGGTCAAAGAAATTTTTACATATTAACATGGTCGATTGTGAGTCACTTTTTGGTGCATGCAATATGGAGTCCACTTTTTTCATTTACACATATTCAACGAAGTTTTAAGGGACACTCTACCTGTCCTTTTTTAAGAATCTTTTGATTAGGAGAATACATATACATATACATATACATATACATACATACATACATACATACATACATACATACATACATACATACATACATACATACATATGTATGTATATAATATACGACGTACTTTGAATGCGACAAAGCCAATAATGCGCAGTACATACTTTCCATTGTTTTCCCATGTACAGCTAAACAGTGGCGTCGTTTTTTGCGTTTCAACTTTTACTACGTTATAAGGTTTATCAGCAATTTCATGGATGCTTCCTATATAATTTTTTTTCAGTAATTTATTCATGATGCCAGGCACATGGCAACAATGTCGGCATCTCGAAAATAAAGATGTTCACGTGGCATGATTCTTAGAATTAGCAAAAGTTTCTGAAGATGTTGACGCTGCACTAGCTTTAAGGAAGAAAAATATAGAATTAGCATCGTTTCACGTGCTGGGATGGTCTCCAAGACTCGCCAAGCTCTTCCGCTTCGATAAATGTTGGCCTCTTCTCACATCTCAGGAACAAAACTTGCCCCTTTCTAAGGTTGGTTTTGGA
Source organism: Eucalyptus coolabah (assembly GCA_014182585.1). NCBI lineage: Eukaryota > Viridiplantae > Streptophyta > Magnoliopsida > Myrtales > Myrtaceae > Eucalyptus > Eucalyptus coolabah. The sequence goes on along the minus strand of CM024627.1, from coordinate 51,044,740 downwards.
GATTTGGCCCTTCACTCTCCTTTTGAGTTTATATTTAATCACAGATACATAGCTTTTTGCTTGATGGGCAAAACTAAAACAAGAATCCTCGGCGGCCGTTTTAATTCTTGCCCAAGGTTTTCATATTACTAGAAAATCGATGAACGTAATAGGTACTTCACCGGTGCTTGCTAGGAAGTGTGAGTATTAATGTGACGGAATATTATTGGAAGGTTAACCCACTGGATGGACCAAAGCTAATAAAGTACCTTTCCAATAAATAATTCCTAGGAATTTTTTTTATCTCAAGGGGAGATAAATAATGTATTCACAGTTGTCATAGGATAAAGTACTCTACTTGAAACGAAAATGTTTGGATCTTCTCAAATCTCGAGGACATGAACTATTTCTTCCTAATATCACTTATGGAGATGTGGACCTTCCCCTTGAGATTAGATCAAAAAATTAACAAGAGCTATTCATCTGATTGAGTAGTTGCAATTTGAAATGTTGCATGTTTCTAAATTCCGTTCACCAAAAACATAGTTTTCTTCCATGAATTGTAAATTTGAAATATCACCGATGAGTAAAACTGATAACTTTTTAATCTAATCAACTATCTGTAACCTATCAATAAAATAATAATTTGTTCATCCTCAAACCAAATCACCCATTACCTTTTTTCTTAAATTTAATAAGTGGGTGGGTACTTTTGCTAGTAAATTACAAATGCTTACGTACTTTACTAGTAATTTCAATTAACAGTTGTAACTTATGAACTGAACAAATATTTTACCACTATAAATTCCAAATAGATTATTAACCTTGTTTCAATTTTACAAGTAGCAATATTTATTTGTCAATAACATACTAATGAAATTAACCAATTTACTATTGAAATACTATTGTAGATTAGGAACAGGCGTTTGCTTTCATAACTGAAACAGTTTTTCTCTAGTAGATTACAAATTGCTTACATGCTTAGATGGTAGTCTCGGTTAACCATATTAACAAAATAACAATTTTGTCACTATAAATTCTTAATAGATTATTAACATTGTTTCAATTTTAAGAGTAGCAATATATACTTGTAGTAACATGTTCTCACAATTCGTGTATTCTTCAACACATGTTGATTTTCTTAAATAGTCTTCAAGATCCAAGCTAACCATTGGATGATAATCACGAGGTCTGCTTGCCAATATAATCAAATCTTCTCAGTAATAATGTAGTTTCCACGAATAGAGTTGCCTATATTAAGAAATAATCATTTTTCACCAAATTGATTGAAAAGCAAATTGGATTCTCCTTTGTATATCTCTCCAGCTCCAGGCTTGAGGCTTGCTGTCAAAGTTACTTGGGACTTTGATTAACAGTCAGTGGTATATCTGGATCTTCAAACCATAATGGATAATAATTTGACATGCACGTTTTTCTTAGGTGATATAAGGAGCCCCTAATATCGGCAACGCGTGAGTCTTAAAGGCTTCCCGCCAATGCTTGCTCACCTCCATAAAGGTCCATCCAAGTGTCATCAAGTTATTGCTGATAAAGCTCTCCTTGTATTAGTGAATGTAGAAAAAAAACAACATATATATTTCTCAAAACTTTGAAATAGATAGATGGTTTTGTCAACTTCAAAGTGTCATAGGAAACCTTTTAAAAGTTGTTAATTTCATCGGTACCTTATTGTTCATCCATCTAAAATTTAGTTTTTAGTAGTAAGTTTATAAAAAACTTAATAAGTTACTATTTTATTGATGGTTGTAAGTCACTAACAGGTAACGGTTGTATCTTCCTAATAGATTTACTATTTTACAACTATAAATTCCTTGTAGAATATTATTAATTTCACTGTTAACTTACTATTTACACCGCTAAGATTTATTTATGAGTAATGAATTAATGAATAACTTAATAGGTTACTATTACATTGACGGTTGTAAGTTACTAACGTCGTTCATGAATAACAACTAGTAACCTTAACAGCAAAATTACCGAAAAAGTCTAAAACCTATTGCAGTTATGTCCATTTAATTACAAACCTTTTAATTGTGTTAATTGAGTTTTGAACATTTTCACATTTTGTCAATTGAGCCAATCTAGTTAATTTTAGCTAGAAATCGCTAATATGGGCTTAGCCGTCTTATGTGGCACAACCGACATTAATGCAAAGAATTTTGAATAATATTTTATTTTTTGATTTTTTAATTTTTTGTTTGTTTTGTTTTCTTCTCTTTTCCTTAGGGGTGTGCAACGGAAACCGCCGAACTGGGACCGGATCGAACTAGACCGGACCGGCTGGTTTTGGGCAGTTCCCACGGTCGGCGGTCCGGTTCCCGGTTCCTAATCTTGGAACCGGCGGCCGGTTGGTGGGAACCGGACCGACCGGACCAGACCAATTTTTTTATATATAACTTATATTCATAGTAATATTATATATGAAATTTATTGTAATCGGAATTGCAATTTAGGTAACAACCTCTTATGTGGTCAAGAGACCACCAAAACTCTTGTTGTTGCTCTTTATTTATAGAAAAACTCTCCTCATGCTCACACTCTCTCTTTGCTCCCCTCACTTGCAAACGACAAGGCACTTCAAGCCTTAAAAAGTCTCATATCGACTAAACATTCAAAGTATATAAGAGAGATTGTCTATAAAACCTAAGCCAAGCACAACTTTTAATCACGTTGTATATGGGTTTTATGCTTAAAATTAAGCATGAAACACATAAACTATGATTGATATTCACACAAGTGAAGTTTGAATATTTTGCACGTGGAAACATGTGTGAGTAGTTTTATTAGATTGCTTAGAAACCGAATTTGATTGATCGATTCGGAGCATGATTATTCTTTAGTGAATGATCATTCTTTGGTGAAAAAAGAAAGTGCCAATTCTTTTGGACCGGACCGGACCGGACCGGAACCGATGGTCCGGTCCGGTTCTCGGTCCTAAGACCAACGGTCCAGTCCACGATTCCCAAAATTGGGAACTAATTCTCCCGGTCCGGTTCTCGGTTCCACCTTGGAACCGGACCGAACCGGAACCGATCACCCCTACTAGTAAGCGAGGGTCATTGTGGCCTTGCTAGCTGCAGTGGCCTTGCTGGTTGCAATGGCCTTGCTCAGATTTGAGGCTGGCTGAATGAAGGCGGGGGCCTAGCAACCCTTGCTAACCATAGTAAAAAAGAAAAGAAAAGGAAAAATTAAAAAATTAAAAAATTAAAAAAAAAAATCCACGTTAACATTGGTTGTAACACGTAGGACAGCTAGCGTTCATATCAACGATTTATGACCAAAATTGATCGGATTAACTCAATTGGTAAAACGTGAAAATATTTATGACTCAATTGGTAAAATTAAAATTTTTAGGACTGAGACTTTTTTGGTAATCTTCCCAACCTTACTAGTATTTTGTATGATATCAGTAGTTTATCAATTAGACAATATTATGAGATGATGTAGAATTTACTACCAATTTTACCTATCTACCAATCACGAAACAAAATTCCATTCTTAGCATATGTAATTTTACAAATGTCCCAGAAACTATGAGAAAGAACTACGAAGAGCGACAAACATGAAACAGCAGCATTAATATTCTATATATTCTATTTATGCAATTCATGTTTTCTTAGATAGGCTATTCTACCAATTTTACCTCCCGCTATTCCCTCATTTTTGGCCCTCCTCTCCATTGATCTCGCTTGATCTTCTCCAAGAGAAGAAATTGAAAAGTATAGAAGCAAAAGCAGTGACAGCTAGAGATGGAAAAAGTTTTAGAAGCCAGAATTACAAATGGAGATCTCTTTAGGTCATTAAACTCAGAAGACAGGATTGGCTAAATATGCAGAGAGTCCAGGGCCAGTTTGCCAGAATTGGTCAAAAAGAATGATTCATTGCAGCCTGTCAAAGTTGACGAACGCAGGTTCTTTTAAAACCAAAGTGGCCCCTCCCCACTCAATTCTTCTCTTTTATCAACCGCCATAACGCAATTGGAAAAGGAAAGACACAAGTGCAGGGTAGACAAACTAGTGGAATTCTAAAAGATGGGAGCAATAGAGTGCTTTCGGCGGCTAAAATAAAATATTAAAAAGATGGGCGCAATCAGAGTGCTTTCGTTTATTATTCTTTTGAATTTAATCTTTGTGTTTGTGGAGTTTCTGACCACATTGTGTCGCGATGAATGCCCCGCGCACTTGCCCGCAGCGCGTGCTTACCTGTACATAATTGTAGTGTCACTTTTGGGTTTTGGCTGTTGAGTAGGGGTTATTTTAGGGAAAACGGCCTCCCGTCGGCTCGTATGAGTTGTTCTTGTGCCTGATCCACGCGCACAAGCACACTACAAATGGCCAAAACGGCGCTATCTTATTGAATCTGTTATCATTATCATCTGGATGTCTATTTTGCTGCTGCCAAATTACTCCAATGCCCTCGTGGCCAGAAGTTCTTTTTTTTTTAATGGTAAGTAGGTTGAGCATGTAATTTATGGCATAAATTTCGATTGATTTCCATGTTACTTGGTGTAGTCGCTTTTTAACACGTAATGCATAAAATAGGTTCATTAGGGAAATAATATGGAAAAATTCTTCCCAGTTTTTCAACAGCTAATACATAATATAAGATGCATCAATGATTTCAAGATGCTTCCTTGATTTCTTTAGCTATCCTAATCGTGGTGGTTGAGAACCCCCATGTCACTAATCAAAACATTAGGACAGTCCTTGATCAACATTGTTTGGCATGTTTTTTCCAAACATTTGTTCACATTGCATAAAGTCTTAGTCTTAAAATATGCAAGATATATTCAAGTAGATAGTTCACTCTTGCTACACCAAGTGGGTCTAGCAAGCCCATGCGCAAACACACGCTATGTGGCATGCCCCGTTGCAATCATTTTCTCTACTTTAACTATGATCATTCATATATCTAGATTCAATTATGCTGATTTAATTGTCAGTGTAGTTACTAAAATAAGCTATATTAAATATCCTCCTTTTTATCTTATTTAATGTTGACTATTTATTCAATTGCTTACAGAGAACATTAAATTGAATATATATAGTTCTGAACAAAAGCACAAAAGCGTGCAAATTATTTCGTCATATTGCATTTGATAAATGTAAGTCATTAAAGACGTACGGACCTTTGCTTTCTCTTGTTGACATAAATTCTTTAAAAGATTGCCCAATGCTAGTTTCAGGACTAATTTCTAATTTTTCAAATTAGACCATCGTTTTACTTTATCTTAACACATTTTATACTTTGCTCACCATTTCTAACAGGGATTATTTTAATTTGAGTTTTTCTCTAGCATCCGAATTCCACTGATGCGAATTTCAAATTCCAACTTTTAATTATTAATCAACTCTGATTTTATAAATATAATAAATTTAATCTGAGTTTTACGAATGTATTTCCTTAAACATTACATTTTGAAAACGTATCAAAGGCTACCTCCACTTTCTTTATGAGTAATGGAGTTTTCTTTTAACTTCCATTTCCCAGTTCTATTTCCGTTGACCAATAAAATTGCCTTTTAGTTGAGATTATAATTTTTGTTATTTAATTGGTTTTATATGTCAAGCTTTTAATGGTTTCGCTGGAAACGTGCTCATGTGCAAGTCTAACAAATTTAGATGGACATGACTTTTCGAAATAAGCCTCGGTACTGCATATACATCGAGCAGCTTCCATTCGGTACTTCCACTTCCAAGTATACGTTCTTCGAGCTTCTTCATCATCCAAAAACGCACGGGACTCTGATTTATCCTCACCGATCAAACTCGGAATCCGCTTCAATGACTCGCAAAAGTTCGGTGAAGCCTCTTCGATGACTAGGATAATTGACACAATATTGACACCTCCTAAATCTCAACTAATAAAGTGTTTCGGATGATGTTTTTGAAGGTGTGGCTCTTCAATCTTTTATTCGAATCCTTGTGCACCGAGAACATTTTAGCCATTTAACATTAAGCAAGGCACGTAGAATTTGACAAATGGCTGAGCATGCGAAATAAATTGGAGCAGGACTTAATCCTGATAAGTGTATAAAGAGTATATGAATCCTGCAGACAAACAATGTGGTATACATAAACGTCGTAAGCGATGTCGTTAAAAACTTTGGGTTGTTTCTCTTATTGCAAGATAGAATATTACTCAATTTACCACTGAGAATACATAATGAGATATTTGCAGACTTGACTTGACTTTCAAATTCTAATTGTGGCGGTGACGGTAGTTATTTTCTTAGGGACATGATTTTAAAAAACCCACGGATCTTTCTGAGATGATTTGGCAACTTATCTAGCTAGTACTTTAAAGTAATCAATTGAATACATACTCCCAAAGATCTGTGATCCATAAGAGACGAGGAAATACCGAGGCAAGCCTTTCAAGTTTTTTGTCCCAAAAGAACATTTGGGTACTGATGAGCAAGTTCTATTAAGTATTAATGTAGAGAGCACACATTGGTTGCGTTCTCTTTGTGGAAAATGAGTGATTTTGATAATATTTTCAGAAAATGATCATTTGTATCATTTAGAAAAATACATGGATGGAAATTTTTTTCATCGTCCACAAAAATAATTAGACATAGATTGTTATCGATAATGAAAATATTTTCCATTGACTAATTTTTCTAAACAATATAAGTAATTATTTTTGAAAAAATATTTTCCAAGTCACTCATTTTCCATGAAACACACCCTAGATGAAATGCAATTTTCATATTTATGGCCCTGCATAAAAGGAAAAAAGAAACAATCTGGTTTCTCAAGGAATAATTAAAAAAAAAAAAAAAAAGCCTTTTACCCCAATAACATTGCGTATGATGCTCCAATATGCAAAATAAATCCTTCTACCTTGTTCTAATGATTTCTTTGGGAGGAAAAAAAAAAGGATGAAACTTCACATTGAGTTCCGTCAGATATATGGATTTCATCAACAGGCAACAACTTCCCTCACTAGCTTTTCAAGATTTTGGCTCTCAACAGATGAATACTTGGTTTACCACCCCAAGATTGTGAAAGGGACTACGGTCGACTATAAAATTTTCCCAATAAAAGTTGAAGAGTTTGGTCGGGATTAATGCCGTTAAGTTCATACTGCAATCTAATTCGGAAGTGGTGAGAACATCTTTATTTCCAGTAGTAATAATAAGTAATTGGCTCCTTGTACCTAATCGCAAGTGCATCCATATGATTTTTTTCATCCACATTCTCGAGAAAAATGAGAACTCTTTTATTAGACTGCCTATCTTTAATTGTTAATCTCTTCATTAATAATCTTTAAATCTGCCAATTTCCTTTCTAAGAATGTAGGAGATTAATTGATTTTGCAAGCATTCGATGCCCTTTATTTTTGTAGTTTCTCGGATATCGAAAAGAAAGCAACAACCCTCAATCAAGCGAAATATAATTAAAGATGTTTTCGGCAGTGGCAGTCCATCCAATGCCACACATTCCAAGAATATTATAGAGAAGCCTTCCACTCACGGAAAGCTCTATTTGCCACAGTATCGAGGGAATAAGAATGTGATACAACTAAAAGATGCAAGGAAAGTTGGGATTGGCTAAATATGCAGAGTCATGGACTAGCTTGCTATAATTGGTCAATAAGAACGTGGCTACATCACTCCTTCCCGTCAAAGTTGATAATGTAGTTGTTTCAACGCCTAATGCACAAAATAAAGGTCATTATTGAAATAATATGGATGGATCTTTCCAAATTTTTCTGCACATAATGCATATAATAAGGTTCATCACCAGTTCCAAGATGCTTCCCATGTAATCTATCAATATATTTGGACAATCCCAGATCAACATCGTTGGGCATGTCTTTCTAATGTTTGTTCACATGGCATAAATTCTAAGTCTTAAAAAAAATGCATTAGCAGAAGACTCTAAACTCATAGACTTTGATTAGAAAAGACTCGATTTCTATCGAATCTCATGAAGTTGCCTCTTTTAGAAGATGTTTTTGAAAGATGCGGCTCTTGACTCTATTGGTTAATGCTTTCGGGTATGTATTATAAAGAGAAAAACAAGGCAAAAAGAAAATAACTTGATGCACTTCTACTCATTCGAAATTAAATGATTTGGGTCATTTTTCAAATTTAGCTCAAAATTACTAATGTCAAAGCAACCACATTTGGTTACTGTACCCAACCAATCATGTATACTCATAAGTGCATCCATATGATCTTATTTGTCCGCATCATCAAGAAGAAGGAGAACTCCTAGATTAGATAACGAATTTTTTAATTGTTAATCCCTTGATTAATATTCATTATACCCGTCAATTTCCTTTTTAAGGATGTTAGAAAGTAACAATGCTCAATTGTATGAAAGCTGATTATAGATGATTTTGGCAATAACCGTCATCTAATACCATCAAGTCCATGGATATTGCGGAGAAGCCTACCATGCGTGGACAACTTATATGTTTATGATAATAGCTAGGGAACAAGGATGTGATACAAATAAGAAGTTACAAGGAAATTCTGGAGTGGCTAAATATGTAGAGAGTAGTGGACTAGTTTGCTAGGATTGGTCAATAATAGCATTGCGACATCATTCGTGCCAGTCAAAGTTGAAAATGCAATTCTTTTTTTTTTTTTTTTTACACCTAGTGCATAAAATAAGGTTCATCAATGTAATAATGCAAATGGATTCTTCCACATTTTTCAACACCTAATGCATAAAATAAGGTTCATCGGTGATTCCAAGACGATATGGATGGATTCTTCCAAGTTTTTCAACACCTAATGCATAAAATACGATTCATCAGCGATTCCAAGATGCTTTCTTGATTTCTTTTGTTGTGGTGGTTGAGAGCCCCCATGTAATCAATTAATATATTTGGAAAGTCCTAGATCAACATCGTTACATATTTCTTTCAAACATCTGTTTGCATCTCATGAAGTCTAAGTCTTAAAAAAAAAAGCATCAACACTAGGGTATTAAGCTCATAGACTTTGATTAATAGAAGACATCATTTCTTATTGGATCTCAAGTATGAAAATTCTCTCCTTCAGATATTTTTTCAAAGATTGTGGCTCTCAACTCCATTGGTTATTGCTTTCAGATATGTATCATTAAGGGAAAAAGATGGCCAAAAAAAAAAAAAAAAAGAACTTGCTCCATTTCTATTCATTTAAAATTAAGTGGTTTGGGTCATGTTTTAGATTTAGCTAGACATTAGCTGATGTTAGAAGAAGTGCATTTGGTTACTATACTTGACTAGTCATGTGCGCTCACTAGTGCATCAGTATGATTCTTTTTGCTGATATCATCTTAAAGAAGGGGAACTCTTTTATTAGATAGCATATTTTAATTGTTAATACCTTCATTTATGTTCATTATACTTGTCAATTTCCTTTTACAAGAAAATAGAGATGAAATGATTTTGCAAGCACTCGACGCCATTGATTTTTAAGTTTCTCGGATATTGAAAAAGAAAGCAAAATTCTCAATCGGTGATTAAAGATGATTTTGGTAATAGCCATTCATCCGATGCCACACATTCCACGAATATTGTAGAGAAGCCTTTCACTTGTGGATAGCACTATATTAATTTATATGTTTGTGATAATACCGAGGGAATAAGAATGAGATACAAATAAGAAGATACAAGTAAAATAGGGATTGGCTAAATATATAGAGAGTCGTGCACCAATTTATTAGAATTATAAGAACGTGACAACATCATTCCAGCCTGTCAAAGTTGATAATGCAGTTTTTTCAACATCTAATACATAAAATAAGGTTCATCAACGAAATAATATGGATGGATTCTTCCAAGTTGTTCAACAAGTTGATGCATAAAACAAGGTTCATCAGCAATTCCAAGACGTTTCCTTAATTTCTTTTGATGTCCTTATTCCAGTGGTTGAGAGCTCCCGTAATCGATTAAGATATATGAACAATCCTAGATCAACATTGTAGCGATTTTTCTAAACATTAGTTCACATTGTATGAAGTCTAAGTCATAATAAAAAACCATTCTTGGGGACCTAAACCGTCGTTGATGGTGAAATGGCCAGCGAGATTATAGTCAAAAGAAGCATGCAAGGTGGGAGTGGGTATAAAGCACAGTGATGATGGAGAAGGTATAAAGCAATAAAGCAAAGAAAAAGGAGATGCTACCATTGTTAACGTGAAAAAGATGAGCCGCCAATACATTTAGTGCGTCTTTTGTGCTGTCCACAAGATTTTAGTCAAAAGAAGCATGCAAGGATTAGAAAAAAAAAAAACATGAGGATGCATTTCGGTGGAAAGAAAAAGTTCATAACTACTTCTTCGTATTTTGCCCCTTCTTTTCCCAAGGAATTTCTTTTCATAATTAAGTTCACGAAAATCATCATTGAGATCTTCAATTACTGTCACTATCTTCATCTTTTTGTTCCGACTACAATCACCCCGAAAATGAAAATGGCCTTGGGCCATTGCTTGGGCATGTTGATATAGCCCCTTATTGCCAACAGGCTTGACCAGGTACGGCCCCTCACGGGCTCGGGCCCAAGAGGGTCGGTCTGTGCTAGGTCCCCGCCGACATGGCCCAATTACCATTCTTAGGGTAGGGATTTGTTAATGTGCTCACTAGGAAAAGGAAAATGCTGAAGTTCAAGTCTGTTGCAAACTTAGTTCAAAGCCAAAGAAATGTATGCACAAGTATAATTAGTCAAATTCAGATTTCAAGGCAGAAATGGTGTAATATAAATACTGATCGGTTATGGTCTTGGTAATGAACCAAGAATATGTGATGTGGCATAAGAAAATTAAAGGGAAATAATGTTCTCAGAATTTGGGGTTGAATTAAGAATGCTTTTTTTTTTTTTTTTTTGGCCAGAGAAGAATGTTAATTCAACTCCGAGTATAAAAAACGTGTGTTTTTGTTTTAGTATTTATTATCAGAAATAGATTGAGTGACCAAAAGCATTATTCCTCAAATGGATGGGTACCTAGTGCAGTCAAAGTCGAAGCAGAGATTATATATAGATCAGGATTGATTATGCCGTCAAAGATTGTGCTTGTGAATATAGAGATGTTGTATTTTAATCGATTTCATTGTGTTTGCTTTGTATAAATCTGATGTTGGGAGACACGATTGAGTGATAGAATGAATCATGTTGAATCGTTTTTTCTAGTCGAGTGCTTCATGTTCTTAAATGTCAATTTAAGAAAGAGTTTGTCAAATTTAATTTTTTGAAACCACATTTAATTTAAAATACATATAATATTGTCAAATGTGTATAAACGTGTCTTCCGGGAGTAACATGTTAATTTGCTCATCATGCTTCACTGTGTTTAAATTGGTTAAAAGTGTCAATCGAGATATCTTTATTTTTCAATGCAAACTTGTGACTCTATGATTGGGCACTATTAAGCTCAATCCAACTTAATATGTGTAATCCACTTATTCTACAAGCCTTTTATTTCTTGAATGACAACTCCAATTCAAGTTATTTGATTCATCATTGAAGCTCAACAGAGAGAGCATTCAATTTGGGCAAAACGTGTTTTTTCGAACTAATAGCTTGAGGGATTATGCATTCGAGCTAATTCTAGTAATTAAGCTTTTCATTGTTTCCAAGCAAAATAAATCAAATCAAACTGCATTTCCAATAGCGTGTCTCATGTCAGGAGATTACAGCAATTAGTTGTCGTTGAGAATACATAATTTAATCAGCATTTATATCTCTAAATCCTTACCACGGGGTACTTAGTCCTTGATGATAGAGACTAAGGGCTGACAAAATTGTAAGCAAGAAGGCCTTGTGGAAGCATAATGTCTATGGTTTGACCCCTACAATTGACTCTACAAACCATATATCTATAATGATGGTATGTACTTATATCAAGTGATTTTCTTTCGTTTTGTTTTACTTACACATATCTTCTGTTAACTTGGGGTATGGAAATGCAGCATTATGCTAAACAGCAGAAAGATGCTCCACTCAAGCAGCAAGGTATGAAGCTCTTGAAAGAGAATAACTTGCCATTGCAGCCCGGCACGGCCCATACTGCTTTCAGGTTCACTTTCATGCCGATTGTCCTGCTTCCATGCTGTTCATCCTGAAAAGGACGTTATCATCATCATGCAGTACACCATTAAAGCACCTAACCGTTAACTATGTGAAATTAAAGCACCTAACTGTTAAACATGTGAAAAATAATCTTATATGAATAAAATCAACTTGTCCTTTATTATTATTGTCATTTTGTCTGCGTTGCTACCCTCAATTTATCGATATACTCGTGCTATTTGACATCCTTTTTCCTATGGAAAAGTTTTGAAGCCCTTTGTCACGATCCAGACACTTGGGGTTTCCTCGCAGAGCATTCCAAGAGATTTGTCAAGGATCGGAGTGGAATTGCATGATTCAACTAATCCAGCAAGAACGGCTTAGGCGGACATCGAGCCTCATCGTCCTTCTCCTCCTCCTCGGCCTCGACATTCTCGTCGGCGCCGGCTGCCGCGGCGGCGTCATCCTCTTCGGAAGGGGCGGTCCGACGTGCCTCGAGCTCCTCCTCGCCGACCGGGTTCGTTAAGCTGCCGCTGCCGCTCCTCGGAGCCGTCGGGCGACGCCCGCTGCTTCGAGGGTTTCGCCACGGCGGTGCTAAAAGCCTGTTACGGCGGCGACCGGCCGATCAATCGGTCGATCGAGGTCATCGGTGCTTTTTCTAGAGAGAGAGAGAGAGAGAGAGAGAGAGTGGGAGTGGGATGGTGAAAGGATCGTAGCCGTTCCACTTTGATCTGAACGGATGTCCGAATCTGGGAGGAAGCAGAGGAGAAGGGGTCGCGTTTTGCGTATTCTGTTTTGAATTGTTTTTAGCTTTTCATTTTCGTTTTTGTTTTGGTTTTACTTTTTCTTTTTCTTTCTTCGATTTTGGTTTTATGCCAGTGTGGTGCGAAAATTTCCCGCCAGGCAGTGCGGGGAAAATGTAGGAAATGTACTTTTCGTTCCCCTCCGTTGGAATTGAAGCCACCGCCTGGCTCACGGCGAACTGGATCCCCGGCTCGAGTTGGGGTGATCCGAGTTGGCTTCACTACCCGATTCATGGTGGGTCGTGAATTTTTGTTTCAATAGATAAATAGAGTAGGAGGAGACCATCGTCTAACACGAAATATTCAATATGAGTCATTATTAATTAGTCCACTAATAAGTATATAAATTTGTCATCGTAACTTCATTAACATGCTAAAAGTCTAAAAATATTTCCGCATGAGGCAGCAAACACTTCAGTACCATTGATTAGAAGTATGCTTATAACATAACTTAAACCCGTGAATTCACAAAAACACTATGATTTTTTAATCACTTGAGGGGTGAGTTGGAATCTTTTCATGTTAATTTTTTTTTTTTTTGGGCATTTGCTTCAAGTGAATGAGTAGTGCATGAGCTTGGTAAGAAAAATTAACCCGTGTATAAAATTGTTCTATCTTTGTACCTTTTTACATATCCCACTACAAATATAAATTCAAGAGAGCCACCAAATATGGCGCATACCATACATTTGGGTTCTTATTTTATTTTATCAAAAAAATCATTCATGCTCTTTGTTCTTTAAAAATGTATCATGATTTTTGTTTTCTAAGATCATAAACTCTATTTACTTTGCACATAGCCAATGAAAAAGCCCGATAACTTTTGTTATCAACAAAAGCCCAATGACTTTTTGTTTCAATTGATAAATAGAGTTATGGAGTGTGACAGAAGAAAGTGCTATTAAAGCATAGAGGCTTTTTTTTTTTTTTTATTGCTAATGGTGTACATGTAATTCTCATGTTAAACTAATATTGATAGTGTAAAAATTGTAGAGTGCAACATTGTAATTTTTTTTTCTTTCGATTCCGAAGAGGTTTTTTCACTTAAAACTTCGCTTGTCATTTTTTATTTAGTTTTTCTCTTCAACAAATTGCGTTCCTAACAAGATAATGCCACAATTTTCAAGAAGGCTATAAGTTTCTACAAGGTTATAAGTTCGAAACACATTCGCATTAAAAAGGTTTGGAAATTTTAGACAAATTGTCTTGACTCAAAATACTATAAGTACATTTAACTAAAAAGAAAAAGAAAATATTGCATCCTGTTCAACATAAGCATTTAGAGAGCATTCAAGAATCTATACATAATAGTAAGTTGTCTTTTTAAGCTATCTTCCAAGTCCGAGAGAAGTAAGAAGTAGGTTTTATAATTTACAGTTAAGCTCAACTCATGAGTCACTCAAGTTTGGTTACATCCTTTTGAAGTTTGAATAACTTAAGTTATTAGATCAATTTGAGTTTAAATTCAAAAACTTGACTCAAAAACTTTCCACGATAGTGGAGGGTGCATTTTTTATATACCTCAAAAAATATAAATTAAACAGATAAAGGATATTAATCAATCTTTAATTTTGGTCCTTTTTGAGAATCTTGGTTTGTTGTTGTGTTTTTTTTTTTTTTTTTTCGAATTTCAGAATCCTAGTTCGGACCCAGCTAATTAAACTAAGCTCATGAGACGGACAAAAAGAAGAAGAAAAACTAGGCTCGAGTCGAAGTGCTAATGTGGAGACATCAAAGGGGAGCTCCAAAAGAGAACCCCGAATTTGAAATATTAGTGGAACTTACTTCAGTGCCCCCACGCAAACACCAAAATCATCGAATGTGACCACCGATAGAAGAAGACGCCGAGGGCAAAATAGGAAAATTCGTAAATTCATCTTCCTCTCCTTCCTTTGCCCCATGTCACGGTAGCTTTCAATCGCCATGAAATCCACGAACTTGCGAGATCGGAGTTGGAGCAATACGGACAAAGATCCGTAGTTTTCTCGACGACGCCGTTCGATCCGTTTCTCCGGTAGAATATGGAGTGGAATGGGTCGTGGTTGGAGAGTGACAGTTCGATGCGCTTGATCGCCCCAAGTGGGGCAAGAGGTCAATTGCAATCCGTGTTCATGGATCGGTTTCTGCTGTGATCCTCTCGGCCCAATTCTGATTTGGAGTTTTTGATTGTGATAAGGTGCGAATAGATAGGCTCTAGTGTTGAGTGCATCGGTTAGAGCTTGGGAAAGTGAGTTTGTATAGTGAATTTGGCTGATTAGGCATTTTAGGGTTGGGGGAAGTTGTTGATCGAATTTTCTTATATTTGTTTGATATAGATCTCACCCTTTTTTGTTCACTTTGGGGATAAAATTTGTTGAGTGTCTCACGGAATTGACTCTTGGCTATTCAGCTTTTCTCCAGTCGAATAATGGACTATAGCTCGTAGGTTTCGGTGGAGTAGCATTCTGGGAAAGAGGGGCCTCTCATTGTTTACTTATTCCCCTTTCATCGCATTGCATTGAATATATAGTTATTTAAGTTCACGGACAAGGACGGCAGAAATATACTGAAATATTATTTTGAGTTGATGTTTCCTTGAAGTGTTCCGCTCACTTGATTCGTCGAAATAGTTTGCTAGAGACATAAGAGACTTGCTTCATTGCTTGTAATTGAATGAGCTTGTGACTGCATTTTCAATATGGAATTTTCTCAATTGGTAAGTCCATAAGTTAAAGTGAGCTCCAATGCTCATAAAGCTGTTACAGTCACACTCTTGCGACGATGGCGTGGAGTATGCATCTACTTTGTAAGTTTCTTCATAAAGATTTTCACATTTTCCTATAGCTTATTGTTATTACCCTTCAGGTTTCCCATTTCAAAGCAATAAATTTGTAATTAGATGCAAAGCTTATTATCTTGCAGTTTAAAAGTCAGATTTGACAGAACTTTCTAGTTGGACATGTCCTAGTTGAGAGGGAGAGACCAAGGTAATTTGACTTCATTTTAATATGACATTGTTGCTAAGGTTGCGTAAACTGAAAGAATAGGTCCTTAGTACAGTACTAAATGACCAATTCTTGAGATGAGATTTTTGGGCATATGCTACCTTCTCTTTTTAGCTTATAATTGGTTATTAATGCCCTTTTATCTCGAAAACAGGGGTTCGAAGTCACATTGATGTCCTGCCTGCTTATAGGTATATAATTCGTGTTTTAGTGGCCTACCAATTTGCAATGCTTGTGATGCCTCTATGTTTGAATTGCATCTACTTGTTTGTCTCTATTTATAATCAATATATATTACCTATAGGCATATATTAGAGAGGCCCGGACCTTAATGCTACGGCTATAGCTTTGAAAGGTACTCAAGAACAAGGGTATGCATGTCTTCTGTATTGTCTTGAGATTTTGAAGTTCCACATTGTGATTCTTCCGCTTCCGATAGCATTGTCCCGAGGATGTTACGGTATTCCTCTCTGTTACGGACTACAACAAGTGCTGCACTTGCCATGAATTTCTCCTGTAAAAAGGATGTATTTGATGAGACTGTCGTTATCATGTTTTTCTAGCTGTTTAGCCATGTTCTAACCGCAGCTTCAGATCCTTGTTCATGGTGTTTGAATCCATCCCACCATTTTGTTTTGTATTTTCGGACAAGGACTGGTACCCCAGGTTTTGTGGATGTATTGTATTCAAATTCCCAGGCTGTTACCTAAAAGATTCTGAATATTATAAAGAAATGCATAAGGCATAGGAACCTTATATCATGTGGTGTTGGTACAAAGTATTCACTGAAAACCTTATAACCTTGTTTGACTGTGGGGTATAGAATTATGTCTAAAGGACCAAAGAGATCCCACCAAGAGTCAAACCAATTTGGTAGGCTTTGTCTTGGGAAGTTATTTTTGAAGAATAACAACCAGGTGTGTTGGAAATTTATATTTTGTCTGAAGAAAACATTCCACCAAGCTTGTTGGTAGTCCCAGTAGGTGCATGAGGAAGAATATGGTAGGCTTTGGGTAAGTCTGGTTTGAAATTTTCTGGGTGTATGAGATGAGGCTCCCCAATGTGAGGGGTGTATGACTTTACTGATGGATATAGTGGAGTATAGAATGTTTTCTGTATTGTTTTTGTCAGCAAAATGGGTAAATCTTGCTGATCCTGTCTCCACTAGAATTTGCTCATAATAAGTAAGATTTTTGTTTGTATTGTGTGGTTTGAATAACCAGTTTTTGGAAAGATGTTTTTTGCAAATTTGATTGAATCTTCATCGAAGAATCCATCTTCTACAGTCAATATTTTTGAAATGATGTTTTGGGGAAAAATTTTGATTTTTGAGATTGAGGGGTTGCCTGTGGCCTAATAACCACCTCATTCGAAATTCTTTTGTATTCTGCTGGTTTTTGTGTAACCAATGGGGAAGGATTGTTGCTTACCTCGATGGCATTGGATGGCTCTTTCTTTGTCTTGTTTTGTATAGACTATGCAAGTAATAGAATGGTTTCTTTTGGTATCATGTTGGCTAGCTGATTAAAGGCTAACATGGGATCATGTGATATGTGTTCTATTTTCACAGTGTTTGGCGTAAGAATGACTGGTTGTCTTTTGTCATTTCAAGCCATGTCTTGACAGATGTTAAGCCTTTCGGCTTTGGTAGTGTATTGGAGGGTTCGGCGGTGGCTTTGCCTTTACCTTTGTCTTTGTCTTTTTGGATCTTGGCATATTGGTATCCCCGGTAAAAATTCTCTTGCGAGAAAATCAAGCAATGAATTTGAAGAACCATTTATAAATTAAATGTCAAAATCGAATACTGAAAGTATGGCTTGCCATCGGGCAAAAATTTGTTTTGATGCAACATTTAAAACGTCTTTTTGTAAAATGTCTTTGGCTGATTTGCAATCAATTCTCAAGAGAAATTTTGATTTAATAAATCTCCTTGGAATTTTGATATAGACAAAACTATAGCAAGTATTTCTTTTTGATTGTTGAATAATTTTGTTGAGTGGATTCCAATGTTTTGATATAAACTTAATAACTTGTTCTTTGTTGTTATTGACTTGTTTGAAAATGCCACCGTATCCTAATTCTGACGTGTCTGTTTCTACTATTTTGAAAGTGGAAGGGTCAGCAAGATGTAAGCATGGTATATCTTTCACATGCAATTTTATTTGTTTGACAATGTCTGTATGGACAGAGGTCCATGGTGGAGGATCCTTTCTTAACCTTTGATGTAAAGGTTTACAAAGGATATTTATATTGGGAAAGAAATCTAAAATATAATTGAGACTACCCAAAAACCTTTGTAATTGAGTTTTGTCTTTAATCTCATCAGGAATCTATCGGTAAAAGAGATTGTTCTTTCTATGGGAGTGATGGTGCTTAAATGGATGTAATGACCTAAAAATCTAACCTTGGTCTTGAAGAGTGCAATTTTAGTAGGAGAGACTACAAGACCGTTTTGTATGATTATTTTTATGAAAGTAGATAAATGTTTGAAATGTTGTTCTATATTGGAAGAGAATATTAGAACATCATCTATATAAACTATGATGTATTATGAATAAGGATTGAAAATCTCGTTCATAATTCTTTGGAATTCTGAAGGGGCATTTTTGAGGCCGAATGGCATAACATTCCATTCATATTGGCCAAAAGGGACCGTAAAGGCCATCTTGTACTTATCCTTTTCACTAACTTGTATTTGCCAAAATCCTGATTTCATGTCAAATTTAGAAAATATTTTTGATCTATAAAGCCTGTTTAGCAAATCTTTTTATTGGGTATAGGGTATCTTATCCATCTAAGGGTTGTATTAAGCGGTTTATAATTAATAACTAACTGGGAACTCCTCTTTCGAGTTTAGCATTTTTATTGACATAGAAAGAGAACAACTCCAAGGTGATTGGCTTTTTCTTATGAGTTTTTTATTCAAGAGATCTTGTATTTCTGCTTGACAAAATTTCAAAACTTCTTGGTTCATCTGTGTTGGGCGGGCTTTGGTAGGAATTTTGTTTTCAGAAAAGTCATGTTCATAAGGTAAATCAACGATATGCTTTTTCTTTCCCAAAAGGCATTAGGTAGAGTGGAGCATATAGTTTTTTCTATGTGTTTTTGTAGGGAAGCTATTTTTTTCTATGATGTTTGGTTTTATAAGATTTTCTTCTATTCTTTTGAATTCTAAATCTTCTTTTAAGAATTCAAGTTGATTTTCTTTGTCTTTTATAAGGCAATTTATTTCTAAAATAGAATGTTCTTGTAAAATATTTAGGCTTCTCTTTTGTGGTTTTGTTATGAAGTTGAAGGTGATTTTTCTATTTAGAGCATGGGTTTCAATACCTTCGTTAGTAACGTAAAAGGTTGTATTAGTTGTATGAAAGGAGTTCCAAGAATTACTTGTTGCCTCATATTTTTAACTAAAAGAAAAGAGGTTTTATAATACATTTGGTCTTTTATTATTAGAGCTTCGGGTAACTTGTATTGTATATTCAGTTTGTCTCCTAAGGCTGATTTTAAGGATTCGGATGTTTTATCAAAGTATCTTATTGGAACAAGGCCTTCCTTGATACAATTGAGGTCAGCCCCTGTATCAAAGAGTGCCGTTGTTTCAATAATATACTCATTATTGATTTTTATCTTAATATTTATTATCCATTTTCTAGATGTGATTTCTGTTAACAACATAAGAAAGGCTGGATCGAGGTATTTGGGGTACTAGTGATTTCATTTTGGTCATCTAGTTTTGTTTTTCCTTTTATGACAAGAGACTTTATATCATAAATTTCTTGTTTCATTTCGATTGGGTTTCTTTTAAGGCTTGTATTTCTAATTTTTGTTGTTTTATTTCGTTTTGGAGGTCATTAATATTTATAGGTCTAGACTGTGGTTTTTTGTTTCTATTTAGAATGTCTTTAAGATTGTAGGAAGTACTAGGCTTGGAAGTAATATTCATAGAAGAGTGTAGTCTATCTAAGTATTCTTTTTGGCTTCGGGTCAAGTATTTTGTCAGCGGTCTTTGAAGGAATTCTTCTTCTTTTGTTAAGACGTTTACTTCAGAATGGGTTTTCCGGAGAAGCGTCTTCATATTCGGAATCAAGATGATTCTATCTCATTAATCGAAGACCTTCTTCCTCAAGAAGTTCATCGAAGAAGTATCATCATTTTCTATGAAGATGTTATTTAACGATTAAGAGTATTGTCATCTAAAGAAAGTTCATTCAATTTTTTATTAATCCTACAATATTTTGAAATATGACCTTTTTCTACCACAAGAATAGCATTTAATGTCTTTAAATTTTTTTCTATCGAATGAGGTCTATTTTGGTTATTCTCGTGTCTTTGTTTATTCCTACGAAGTGGAGGTTTTTGTGATGTTTCTTTGTTTCTTTCTCGGGATGACAAGTTCCCTTACATTTTGGTTTTGTTTTTTCATTATAAGAGGGGTCGTATTGAGCACAAAAATCTCCTAGACTCCTATTGGTGAGGGATTATTCTTCCTTGAGTTGTCTTTGTAATTTGATTGTATTACACATTTGTGTTCCTTGTCTATAAACATAAGAGACTATTTCTCCATAAGAAAGGAGATCATAAGGAATTTGACCGCTGTAATCTTCTCTAATTTTATCTCTACTTGGTCACCTATAATCTGAGGTAAACCGGCTAAGAATTTTTCTTTCCAAAAGGGTTGATTGCAATCGGGTCTAATTAGAACCCTTTGAAAGAAAAGCTCTTTATATTCTCTAAATCTTCCTAAGGATTTGCAACGCATATTGGAAAGGAGATCTTGGTTTCTATCCCTAATATGTGAAGGATCTCCTACAAAGTGTTGTGAAATGGAATAGATAAGGGTATTGACCGCATCTTGGATGAGATGTCCTTGATCATCATCCATGCGTTGACCAAAATCATCTACCTTATAAGCAGTTAAAATTTGTGTCTTTTGTTCATCTGTCAAGTAGTTATCCCACCAACCTTTTAGTTGTCCAAGAAATCCGACTACTAAAAGTGTCGAAACATCTTGCTGTGTTTTGTAGGCATTAGCAAGCATTACCATGTTGCTAAGAATGTTCATAATATTGGTTTCGCAACACCATCAATGTTCCATTCATAGATGGCGTCGGAGAGTATTTATTATGTATTTTTTTTGCGATGATTCTTCTTGGGCAATGTCCGATGGGGTAGCTCTACTATAATAAAGCTTTTGAGGTTGTCTCCACTTGAGTCTCATTAATCTCATTGACTGACTCATTATCGGAATTACCGAGTGTTTGGTCAGGGTACTAATAGTGGGTTGGTCTGGATTGTCTCTAATGATAAGATTCTGGAATTTATTAGTGTCTAGTATAGGATCGAGGTTCTAACTTTGATTTTCTTAAGAGTTTTTTCTTTTGTTCTATAGCTTTGGCAAACTCGGGCTAAGATCTTTTGGAAATTCAAAGGCTTTAAAAATGGGTTTTTTGAGTGTGTCAACTTGAGGTGTAGTAAGCTGAGTAGGATTCTGGATGGTGGATTCTATCCTATTCAACTGTTTTCCTAGGATTACTAAATGTTGATTAGTAAAATTGTTTTGTTCAATAACTTTGTGGGTGTATAGAGAGTCTCCTTTGTCTGGAAGCCTAAAGGGAGTGGTCGTAACCTCGCTATCTTCATGTTGAATTTTATTCTCCTAAGGGGTGGATGATTGGATTCTATGGTTTCACCATTATCAAGTTTCCATTTGTAATGATAATCTAAAACAAATATTTCTTTTGGTTTGAGGAATTGTTCTTCTAACCAATCAAAGAAAAATATATGGACTTCATATTCATATATGTAGTCGTAATATTTTTGTTTGATGTCTTTTGCTTTATCAGCAAAGGTTTTGAAGAACCATTCTCTGATTTGTTTGTTATTTTCAGAATTAAATTCTTTATTAAGAAAAGCTTTGTTTGGCTCAAAATGTTTTTCTAAAACATTAAGCTCCACATCTATCATTTGCGAATAAGTAGGAGAATGATAAGGAGAATCTGTATTTTCTAGGACTGGTTCAGGCTGGTTTGTTGGTAAATTGGCCTCGGAAATCCCGATCTATTATCTAAACCACTAATTTCAGGTTCAAGAGGTAACTCATTATTACTTCTACTGGTGGAAGGAGGTAGAGCTGTTGTATCACGTGTGGGAGTGTCTCTATGCACACTAGGAGGAGGAGTGTTTCTATGAGTACTAGGAGGAATTGTGATTATATGAGGAAGATTAGGATTAAGATCTATGGACCTTGTATAAGAATTATGAAAAGAAGGACTAGATCTAGAATTGAAAGATCATCTAGGAAATCTAATGGTCACTCTTCCTTCGGATGTTGAATGACATTAGTCGGATCTGTATTTTGAACGACCTGTGGGGAATTTGGTTTTCTAATTCCCATTGTTCTCGGTAAAGTAACCTGGTTCCAATTAATAGACTTAGGAATTGTTGTATTTGCTCTAGAAATGTCAGTTTGGAGGAGAAGTGTTTCTCCTTGAGGGCTATGTTTGAAAGCATTTTCTCCAAAAGCGGAGGACATGGCTTTATAATGAATTCTATAGACAAGGGCTAAAGGAATAGATCCATCTGCTACTTTGTAATTATGGGTTTTGATCTGGAGTGTGAGGGCTCTAAGAATATTCTTATCTTTGAGAGAAACTGATAAATTAGGGTAACAATCAAAATGTATAGGTCCTTTGCGAGAGACTTGTCTCTACAGTACCAAGTATGGATTCATCATAGTTTAAGAGACGTGAATCTCATAAAACTAAAAGAATAGAGGTATTAAGACCTTCTTTTGTAAGAGGTTTGACTCCTACTTGGACTAGTCCTATATGAATGTAATTGTATTTTTGTTTATGCTTTTGGATGGACTCTTTGTTTAAAAGATGTATTTTTTCATAGGAATTAGAAAGAGGAACATCCCTTTCTTCAGTGGATATGACATAGTCTGATTTTTGAAAAATTTCAGTTTTGACTTGTTTGTATATTTCCTTAAGCTGTATTTTAGGAATTTCCCAATTTTCTATAGATTTATTGAAATCTTCTATCCTTACTTCTTCTCTATGTATAGGACTGGGATGTGAGTCCATTTGCGATAGAGAACTAGAGGAAGATGTAGATCTTCTATGTAAACTCATACTTAAGATCGGAACTATTCCTTCTTGAACCGTTACAGAGCTAAACCAACGGTCTAACAGCCACTCGGGGACTTACGGCCTGGACCACTTTGTAGAAAAAAAGGATGCCAACGAATGGCTCTCGATCTGAGAGTATGTTTTTACAAAGACTATATTGATCTTTATAGACACTATTTAACACCGAAAAAAATCATACATCGGAGATATGTCTGGCTTAAAGATCATAAGTTGGTCATCTCTTATGTATATGAAATCCAAATGCCTGATTGTTTTTGTGAATGAATTTGCAGGCTGCCCAAGCAATCTGCGAGCTTGGAGAAGTATTGGGTGAATCCCTGTCTCCTTGTCATCAAGTTTTGCACATGTCTCTCATGAAAGAACTTCGAGGTCAATTATGGATGGTAAGAAATGTCCGGACTTTGTCACAGGAAAGGGGATATGTGTAGCTTGTGTTCTAAAGTACCAACGCAAAGGCATGATACAAGAATAGAAGGAATAAAGGCTGAATTCTATCACATACTATATACCATTTAAACTTCCTTGCCTTCTCAGACGTTACTGTGTCAATTTTGTTCCTATAATATTGTAGGGAAGGAGGCTCTTTTATATGCCTTGGGTGCTCTTTCAGAGGCTTGCCATCAAGCCATCTCCAAGGAAGATCCCAACGCCGCTAGTGCTATTCTGGATTTGCTATCCTCTGCATGCACAAAAAGGTCAAGAAATACCGGGAAGCGGCACTTTTAAGCCTTAATCAGGTAGTTCCAGATTATTGTGTGTTTCCCAATGCAATTGTCTTCATTTAGAAAAATGTAGGGCTTTTTCGATCTCTCACATCCAGAAACTTTTCGGCAGTACATTCTTTGGAAAGTGCTGTTTCAGGTTGTTTTCACTTTCTTAATTCCCAGCTGGAATCTGCCCCTGATCATCCCCTTCCTCTCTAATGAAGATCTTGAACTTTTCATGGTTTTTCAGGTTATAAAAGCATTTGGCAATCATGAGTTCTTCAAAATGGTTTTTCCATTATTGTTTGACATGTGCAGTTCGGCCACTTCTGATAAGTCTGGACAAGCACACTCAGCAAATGATTCTGCTGAATCAGGTTCATCCATATTTCTAGCTTGTGGCTGTCCAGCTTTCAGGATTTTGAGTTGTTCTGCATTGTAACCTTTGAATTCCATATCATAAATTTCTCTCGTTGTTAAACTGTGCATTTTACATGGCATGGTTAATATGTGCAGACTATGATGGAAAAGAAGATTCTTCTATTCCACTAGAAAAAGTACTGGACTGTGTCACATCTTGTATCCGTGTGGCATATAATGATGATATTCTCGAAGAGAAAAATAACTTGAAGCACCTCTGGATTGTCTCCCTCTCACCTGAGTTGTCATGGACTGGTATGTTCATAACCAAATTTTTCTTAGGTGATTGCTGCATGAAAAGTGTTTCTATTAACCGTTTCATCATGCAGTCAAACTATCGGCTTTTCTATCAATTAAGGGACTCTGCTCAAGGATTCATGACATTCTGCTTGATTCTCAGCTAGCTTCTCAACATGCAAATACAGCATCTTTGTTTTCATGAGGTAATTAGTATCCACTTTCTAATAATATTGCTGAGAAACAGGGTAAATAAGGGATGATATCTCTAATTTTGGCTAAGAATAATAGCTTTCTTTTATTATGACGGACATGTTGCACTTGCCGGCTTTAGAATCAGTTGTCGTTCTGTTCTCCAAATTGCTCATGTGGATTCTGATCATCTGTTTTTCCTTTGCAATTGGAAGCTGTTTTCTTTGGTGTTACCCAAAGTGGCGGACTGCATAGCCACAGTTAAGATAGCGCAGGTATGTCTTCACTTTCCCCTTTGTGGTGGAATAGCCTTCGCCTTCATTTTCTTCAAAACAATCTGATCTTGTGCAACTTTCACCTAGATGTAGGATTGTACCATTATTAGGACCTATGCATATCTAGGTGACATTACTCCAGTAAATAAGAGTTTCATTAAGTTATCCATTAAGAGTTCTGGAGTTTAGATAGTATATATTGCCTTTGCAATGTGAAGAAGCAGAGTTTTTCTTTTCCTTAGATCTTTCAAGTTTCAATGGTTCTCGTGGTGTGGGCTCTGTATTAATCAAACTGTTGCGTTCAGAAGATGTTTTCTTGGATTCAATTCCATTCTGACTCGATGCACTTGAGGCAATTACCTTGTACTTGGTTTACTCCTTAGTCCTTACTAAGTAGATCAGCTAAATCAGAGATATCAGTTGATACCATCCCAAGGATTTTTATATTTTAGTAAACATAGCCATTTCTTGTACGTGCGAGCAAGAGCAAGTTTATATTTGGCATTGATTAGTTGACATGGTCTCAGGAGTTCTAGATTGTCGTAGATCCTGTCTGCAGATGCAATTTAGATGTTCATCTAATTGACTCGTGGCGCAGAGTCTTAACGCAGCCTCAATGCGGAAGCAGAAGTAATCCTGGAAAGCATAAGGTTTCCATTGTCTTCGTTCCCATATTCCTTCACTCGTGGGTCCATGAGGATTTTGCAATTGACCTCTCACCCCACTTGCAGCGATCAAGCACATCAGAACCGTCACTCTCCAACCACGACCTGTTCCGCTCCATATTCTATAGGAGAAACGGATTGAACGGCGCGATTGCGCAGTGAGATAGAGAGATCGACCGTGGATCTTTGTCCGTATTGCTCCAATTCCGATCTCACAAGGTCGTGGATTTCATGGCGATTGAAAGCTACTATGACTTGGGGCAAAGGAAGGAGAAGAAAATGAATTTACGAATTTTCCTGTTTTGCCCTCGGCGTCTTCTTCTGTCGGCGATCACATTCAGTGATTTCAGTGTTTGCATGGGGGCACTGAAGTAAGTTAAATTCGGGGTTCTCTCTTGGAGCTCCCCTTTAATGTCTCCACATTAGCACTTTGACTCAAGCTTAGTTTTTCTTTTTTTTTGGTCCGTCTCTCGAGCTTAGTTTAATTAGCTGGGTCCGAACCAGGATTCTGAAATTCGAACAGAAAAAAAAAAAAAAAAAAACACAACAACAAACCAGGATTCTCAAAAAGTACCAAAATTAAAGGTTAATTAATATCCTTTATCTGTTTAATTTATATTCTTTGAGGTATATGAAAATGCACCCTCCACTATGGTGGAAAGCTTTTTAATCATATTTTTAACTCAAACTCAAATCGATCTAATAACTTAAATTATTCAAGCTTTAAAAGAATGTAACTAAACTTGAGTGACTCACAAGTTGAGCTTAACTGCAAATTATGAAATCTTCTTCTCTCAGGCTAGAAAGAGAGTTTAAAAAGACAACTTGCTATTATGTATAGATTCTTGAATACTCTCTAAATACTTATGTTGAACTGGATGCAATATTTTATTTTCCTTTTTAGTTAAATGTACTTATAGTATTTTGAGTCAAGACAATTTGTCTAAAATTTCCGAACTATTTATAATGTGAATGTGTTTCGAACTTATAACCTTGTAGAAACTTATAGCCTTCTTGAAAATTGTGGCATTATCTTGTTAGGAACGCAATTTGTTGAAGAGAAAAAAAAAAAAAGATGACAAGCGAAGTTTTTAAGTGAAAAAACCCCATTTGAAATCATAAAGAGAAAACAAAATTACAATGTTGCACTATACAATTTTTACACTATCGATATTAGTTTAACATGAGAATTACATGTACACCATTAGCAATAAAAAGCCTCTATGCTTTAATAGCACTTTCTTTTGTCACACTCCATAACTCTATCATTATCTTCCCATAATTTCTCTAATTGAATACGTTAGCAATACAATCATCAACATTGAATCTACGTGTAAATGAATGAGGAATAGAAGAAAAGGTCCGCGAATGTTGAGGACAAAAATCATTGGGCTTTTTCATTGGCTATGTGCAAAGTAAATGGAGTTTATGATCTTAGACAACAAAAATCATGATACATTTTTAAAGAACAAAGAGCATGAATGATTTTTTTATAAATATAAAATAAGAACCCAAATGTATGATAGGCGCGATGTCTGGTGGCTCTCATGAATTTATATTTGTAGTGGGATATTTAAAGGTACAAAGATAGACAATTTTATACATGACTTAATTTTTCTTACCAAGCTCATGCACTACTCATTCACTTTAAAGAAATGAAAAAAAAAAAAAATTGAACATGAAAAGATTCCAACTCACCCTGAGTGATTAAAGAACTATAGCATTTTTCATGAATTGTTATGTTATGAACATACTTTTAACCGGTCAATATCTTAAGTATTTACTACATCAGGTGGAAAGATTTTTAGACTTTTGGCATGCCGATAAAGTTGCAATGTCAGATTTATATACTTACAAGTGGATTGATTAATAATAACTTAAATCAAATATTTCGTGATGGATGATCATCTCATCCTACTCTTTTTATCTATTGAAACAAAAATTCACAACCCATCATGACTCGGGCAGATCAACCCCAACTCGAGCCGGGGATCCATCTGGCCGTGAGCCAGGCGGTGGCTTCAATTCCCACGGAGGGGAACGAAAGTACACTTCCTACATTTCCCCCACACTGCCTGGCGGGAAATTTTCGCACCACTGGCATAAAACCAAAATCGGAAAAAAGCAAAAAAAGGAAAATTAAATCCAACACAGAAACGAAAATGAAAAGCGAAAAACAATTCAAAACAGAAAATACGCAAAGCGCGACCCCTCCTCCCCTGCTTCCTCCCTGGTTCGGACATCCGTTCAGATGAAAACGAAACGGCTACGATCCTTTCACCATCCCCATTCCCACTCTCTCTCTCTCTCTCTCTCTCTCTCTCTCTCTCTCTCTCTCTATAGAGCGAGCACCGACGACCTCGATGGACCGATCGATCGGCCAGTCGCCGCCGTAACAGGCTTTCAGCACCGCCGTGGTGAAACTCTCGGAGCAGCGGGCGTGGCCCGACGGCTCCAAGGAGCGGTGGCAGCAGCTCAACGAGCCCGGTCGATGACGAGGAGCTCGAGGCCCGTCAGAACGCCCCGCCCGAAGAGGATGACGCCGCCGCCGCCGCCGCGGCCTGCGGCGCCGACGAGAATGTCGGGGCCGAGGAGGACGTCGATGAGGTTCGACGTTCGCCTGCGCCGTTCTTGCTGGATTAGTTGAATTCTGCAATTTCACTGCAATCCTTGACAAATCTCTTGGAGTACTCGGTGAGGAAACCCCAAGTGTCTGGATCATAACAAATGGCTTCAAAACTTTTCCATAGGAAGAAGGATGTCAATAGCACGAGTAAACCGATAAATTTAGAGCAGCAATGCAGACAAAATGATAATAATAAAGAACAAGTTGACTTTATTCATATATGAGTATTTTTCGCATGGTTAACAGTTATGTGCTTTAATGGTGTACTACGTGATGATAATAACATTCTTTTCAAAATAAACAGCTTGGAAGTAGGATGATCGGCATGAAAGTGAACCTGAAAACAGTACTGACCGTACCGGGTTGCAATGGCAAGTTGTTCTTTTTCAAGAGCTTCATAACTTACTGCACGAGAGTAGCATCTTCGTTCTATTTAGCATAATGCTGCATTTCGACACCCCGAGTTAACAGAAAAAATGTGCAAATAAACCAAAACGAAAGAAAATCGCATGATATAATATCATAGACGTTATGCATCCACAGGGCCTTCTTCCTACAATTTTGTCAGCGCTTAGTTTCTATCATCAAGGACTAAGTGTGCCGCGGTAACTTAAACGCTTAGGCAAAATAAGGATTAAGAGATATAAATGTTGATTAATTGATGTAATCTCCTGACAAGAGACATTATGAAAATGCAGTTTGATTAAGAATTAACTCGAACGAATAACCAATGAATTTATCAGTTTGTTAAAATATGTTTTGCCCAAAGTAAACGCTCTTTGCTAAGCTTCAATAATGAAATAACTAACTTGAAGTAGAGGTGTCATTCAAGAAATCTGAGGCTCGTACAACTTACAAAACTAGTGTATGACACATATTAAGTTGTATTGAGCTTAACATTGCCCAAGTCATAAATAAAATAACAAGTTAGTACATGAAAAATAAAGACATAACCAATTTAGACACATCGAAGCATGTCGAGCAAGTTAATGTGTTACTCCTAACAATGTTATATATACTTTGAATAAAATGTGGTTTCATAAAATTATAAATGAAAACTCTTTCTTGAGCATGTTACACGTGTCATGTTACTACTTCATCCCTGTTGCAATTAAAAACTTCCATGAATTCAAAGATTCAACAATCTTTGTAGTGAAGGAAAAAGAGGTTGGTTATCAACTGTTGAAAGATCAGAATTTTACTTCTCAAATGGAGCAAGAAGTCAACTAACAAATCTGCGTAGGTTTTAAAAGACATCAACAAGAAGCGTAATATCCTCCGTTTTTGTAAATTTCAATTACGCACCGCGTCCATGCATTTGGAGCCATTGTTCTTTTCAGATCGATGGATTCAAGAATTTCGCAATATATCTCCTTCATGATTTCTGCATAATATTATAAGAATTAAATATCAAAGAATAACACAATTCATCAAGAGAGCTCACCACACAGTTTATTGAAGAAAGCAAAAACCGGTGGGTTCCTCCTTTTCAGCACTAGCTCCAGAACAACATGGTAAACTTGACATTATTGAATAAGGGGCTGCAGCCAATCTATTGCCATGAACTGGCCTAGTGAATTTCAACGACATCATATTAAAACCTTTTACTGCCATTGAAAATGCAACTTCGTTGGACAAGAAATAATTCAACCCAGAACTGACATTTAAGAACATGAAGCATTCAACTAGAAGAAACAATTCAACGTGATTAATTTCCTATTACAGAATCATGTCTCCAGCATCAAATTTATACGAAGCAAACACAATGACAGCAATAAAAAAGATACATCTCTATATTCACAAGCACAATCCCTGACAGCATGATCATTTCTGATCTATATATACTCTCCGCTTCAACTTCCCTGCACCAGCTACACATCCCTCGAACGAGTTACTCTGACTTCTTCATCGATCATCAAATTCCTTTTACCCCCGTGTCTAGACATCAAACTCAACCTAAAAAAGGCCCCCGCTAACAAAGAACCATCACTCTGGCATCTACAATCCACGTTGAAATTCCCTATTGGCAAAAAAGAAAATCCTAACAGGCAACAAGCATGCTATCTGCGAAATCGAGGGACTGAGCAGTAGAGGAGAAGGAGCTGTGATTTTGACATGCTTTGACACAAATTTGAGCACATTCTGTGACTTGGTGATCATACGGAGTGACGAATCCGGCTGAGCTGAGATGAATGGGAGGCTTGAAAATGCGGTAGAGTCTGCAAGCTCTCGAGGCAGCGTGCATGGCTTTGACGCGATTGAATCACAAGTTGATGAGTTCTCATGCTTGAAGGCCGTATAAAGACTTTTGCAGTCCAACATCTGCATTGTGACTGTAAACGGAGACGTTACTAGGTGATTTTCTGGTGAAGTAGAAGCAACTCCACATATAGTTAACAGAACTATGTCTATGTGCAGGAGGTTGTGGTTCATTATGCATGTGAATTAATTAGAAGAGCAATTAAATTGAAGGATCGGGACTGGATTGAATTCTTTTTAACCATAATCATAAGGAATCTCAGGATGTGCTGTCAATCTACTGTCTACTTTATTTCTCAGCACCTAATTTGTTAAATAGAATTACATGTTGGATATTTCGATTGTCACTCGTAGCGTATTCAATTCATGAAATCAAATCATAGAGAAAGTTCCAACTCAGAAATCAAGGTCAAATCAGTCACCTGGTTAATGAATGTGGTCATCTTGTGATGTAATTGAATCATAACAATGAATCTGGTAAAAGATGCGATCTTTTTCAACGAAATTACAAAAAAAAAAAAAAAAAAATAGTTTGTACACAAGAGTTGAAGGAGGTTCCAGGCAACTCGTGGCTTAGACTAGTTCATCAATTGATAGACATTTAAGTAGAGATTACTCCCAACACAGTCCAAAACCGTGTTAACTAAGTACATGGAAAAGACAAACCCCTAAAGCTGCCCAGTCACCAAACGTGCCTGTTCTGACATTAGTTTAATTAGAAAAAATGACCCAAATCATTAAATCGAATGGATAGAAGCGTAGCAGTATCTCAACAGCAGCACTCAATAGTCAGAAAAAAAAATCCTCTTGGTTCGAGAATGGATTTTATAGGACTCCACTTCTAATCCATCGACATTTCCTAGTCTTCAGCAACGTCCAGTAATCAAACTGAGAGAACCTAAAAAAAATTGAAAGAAGGAAAAATAAAAGGAAAACTACTCATAGTGGAGGTCATCATGCTTGCTGGTCATGATTATATGATGTTGTTGATTTTCCACCGGCAAATTGACTCCAAGATAGAAATGCACTCTTGAACCGTCGAAGAGAAATTACTCGAGACAGGAGAAAGGCTTAGGCCCTGCATGTTTGTGTTCTTTTTTGTTCATGAACAGATTTTCTATTTTTTTGTTCCCAGAACAAAAAAAAAAACAAACACGTTTGTTTACATTTTTGTTCAAAATCTGTTTTTTGTTCCCGAAACAAAATTGGAACAGAAATAAGAAACAAAAAAAGTTATTTTTTTGTTCCGTAAACACTTCGAAAAATAAATTTTCTCTCTCCTCTCTCTTCTTCTTTTTTTTTTTCTTCTTTTCTTCTTCTTTTTTTTTTTGCCGGTCGCCGGCCTCGGCCATGGCCGGCGACCGGCCAAAAGAAGAAAAAAATTTAAAAAGAAAGAAAAAAAGGAAAAATAAAATAAAAATATTAAAAAATTAAAATAAACAAAAAAGAATATAAATTTACCAAATGTGTTTCTATTCATTTTTTATTCCCTGAACAAGTTTACTAAACGCATCTTTTCGGTAAAAATTGTTCCCCGAAACAGAAATAATTTTTTCTATTTCTATTCCCTAGAACAATTTTTTGAACAGAAGCGTTATCAAATGCGCCCTTACCAACCCCGGCTCACCCCTCCTTGTTTTTCAATCGCTACGGAGCATATTAAAATTAGACATAACTCTACCAAATCTTAGTTACCCTTGAATCGGGTCACACAATTCACCTGTTTAGATTTGGTAGTGGGAGTTAGTAGCGTGAGAGTTGTGGTCGAGGTGGTGACACCGTAACACTCCGAGTGCAACGTCAACATCATGAAGCTAGAGTATTCTCCTTATTTCAAAGACAAACCAAGAAGAAGTTATATGGTTCCGCAGATAAAAACAATGAAGAACATTTTCAAAAGTTAACTACAAAAAGGGTGTCTTTAATCAATGAACGCGCGAACTAGCACCACCGTTTCTATAAACAAATTTCCATAAATATAGTAAGTTTCCTTTTAAATTCATTTTTTCGGCTTATTATTTACAAGTGGGCCCAGCTCCTTGGTACTACTAATACATAATATTTATATGCCTTCTCTGGTTAGGAGAAAAATTATATCAATTATTGATTTCTAAAACTCTTTAGCTCACTAAAGATTAATATCTATACTTTTCAGAATCACTATCCTTTTTCCCCCAAAAATATATTCGATTAATTATTTTTTAATATTCCTATCAATGCAAAAATGCACAAACTAATAATTCTACTTTATTTATCATGCATTTAGATTTTAAAGTTTGAATCTTTTCTATCTTATAAGTTATAAATAATCTTATAAAAAGGGACATAGTTTTATCTTTCCACAGATTCGCGGATACAATTTCTTCTTATACGTGAATAATATCTTTCAATTCATTAGTAATTTGAATATTTTTTAATAAGAGAATTGTGCCAAATCTTTTAAAGAATAACTTTTCGTATACTCGCAATGTGGGTACACTTTTGCTAACAATATTAGAAAGGAACGATATAATTGATCACGAAGATTATGTAATAGTACACACAAAAGTTATTGGCTGGAAAGGAAAAATGAGAGGAACAAAAAGAACTACTTTTTTATAATTAAAAAAAAAAATAGAGGGAGGATACTGTTAGAAGTTTATAATCTTCAAAGAATAATACTTTTGATCACGCAATTTGACAATATACGCTTGGTTATATTCTCTATTTCTGATAATATGCACTTAAACAAAAACATAATTTATTAATATTCAGAAATATTGCATTCAAGACAAAGGTGATATAACATTCTTCTCATAAAAAAAATAATAATAACATTCTTAATTTTACTCCAAAATCTAGGACATCTTTTATTTTCTTCGTTTATTTTCCTACTTCACATCACATATTCTTTGTTCATTACCAACACCATAACTTATTGGTGTTTTTACCGCAGCAGCAATTGCACATTAAAATTTTCTTCCTTCCTCAAAATCTGAATTTGACACATCATAGTCACGCATTA
Organism: Eucalyptus coolabah; assembly: GCA_014182585.1. Lineage (NCBI taxonomy): Eukaryota > Viridiplantae > Streptophyta > Magnoliopsida > Myrtales > Myrtaceae > Eucalyptus > Eucalyptus coolabah. The sequence goes on along the minus strand of CM024627.1, from coordinate 51,011,410 downwards.
TTTTATGTGTCTTTGGCTTAACAAAGTTTTCAAAAAGACTAGAACATCAGCATTTTTTTACGTTTCCTAATATGTACATTAAGATTGTGTTTGATAACATTTCTATTCTCTATAACAGATTATTTCCAAAAACACTTTTTTTCTATTTCTATTTCAAGAATAGAAATACGTTTAGTACGACCTCATATATTTTTGTGATTAAAATTTCTTTTAGTCTATTAATAATTTTATTACAATTTTCTTTTTTTTCTCCCTCCTCTAACCGCCGCCACCCTTGCCCATAGCCGGTTAATGACCAACCAAACGAGAGTCGATGAGGTCACTGGCCTCGGGGGAGCCTTGCCGACCACCAGTGAGGTCCCCCTAAGCCTCGCCGTGACTGGGCAAGGCCAACCTTGTGATGGCCGAACGAGGTCGAGCCTTGCTGTGGTCGGATGAGGCTCGACCCCACCTATATTTGCAAGGCTGAGCCTTTCTCGACCATTGTGAGGCTAGGCAATGCTGACCTCACGGTGGCCTAGGGAGGCTAGGCCTCACCAAATCTGGGTGAGGTCGAGCCTGACCCAGCCACAGCGAGGCTCAAGGGGGCCTTGCCGAGAGCCTACAAAGTTGTCGAGTCTCATCTAGTTGGTCGCCAACCATTGCGGAGGCTGCACAATTAGCTGGAGAAAGAAGAAAGGAAAGGAAGAAAAGAAAGGGAAGAAAGGAAGAGAAAAAAAATTTATTTCTTGAGTTATTTCGAAACAATAAACAATTTTATTTTTATTTCTTATTTTATTCTAAATTTATTGTTCCCAAGAAAAAATATTATCAAATGCGTTTATATATATATATATATATATATATATATATATATATATTTTTTTGGTGATCCCTAACTACCGTATGGTTGGAAGTTGATAGCGTAAACTTGGAGCGACCCGTAGGGACCCACCTCCCATGGGCCGCAAGTGAGTCGCGCAATGAGGACGAGGAGTTTTGAACCTCTTCTTTGCAGGTTGAAGGGTGAGGTGCGAAGCGGGGTGGGTTTTATGTTTTATTTCTATTTTAAGTCAAAAAAATAGAAACATTTATTTCCAAGAGCATTATTAAACGCAGCCTGAAAAATCCCTGCCTAGACATGACACAAACCAACTCCCTTGGGCCCGAGCCCGTGAGGGGCTATTCCAGGCTAAGCCTATTAACAATAGGGGTGATTGTAGACTTGTAGTCCGAACGAAAGTGAAGATGGTGAGAGTAATACAAGATCTCTCAATGACGATTTGTCATGAATTTAATTATGAAAAGAAAATACACGTAGTAACAAAAAAAAAAAGAAGGGGCAAGAACGGTAAGGATCAATACTGAATAAATTTTCCACCGGCTTCTTTTGACAAAAATGTTGCCGACGACACAAAGGTACGCTAAAGCATTGGCGTAATCGTCTTTTCCACATTCGGATGACTCACCTTCTTTTTCCTTTGCTTTTATTGCTTTATTTCTTTTCATCATCAGTCTGCTTTTTGTAACAAGATTTTCCTTGGATTCTCTCGGGGCCAATTTCGCCGTGAATTGATGGGGTGAAGTCCCCAAAAGATGGTTTTGTAGTGGGAGCAAAAGTGAAGATAGTGAAAAGGAATATTTGTGTGATTGTTCTTAATTAGTTATGAGAATAATAATTTATTTTAAATTATAAAATCTAAATATAAAATAATTGAAAATTATTACGAGATTTATTTTTTTAAGAATTCATGACCCATAATATATTATGAGCATAATAAGAAAGAGCAGTAGTAAATATATTTTTTTACCACTTTGTGCACCCTCATGTTTTTAATTGGGATATGTGCAACACAAGTCTTAAAACTTATAAGGGGAGTGTAATTTAGTCCTAAAACTTATAAAAAGTGCAATCGAGTCCTAAAACTTGTTAAATTAGTTCAATTGAGTCCTAAAGTTAACACCGTCAAACTGAGTAACGGAAAATGCTGATGTGGCGCTGACGTAGCATTTTAAATGATTTTTATTATACACGTGGATTTTAACATTATTTTTATTCTTGTTTAAATTAGATTTAAAAACATAAAAGATAAAGATAAATTTATTTATAAAAAAAACTGTGCAAAAAAATAAAAAGGCACCGGTGGTGCTTCCGTCGCCGCCCATCGCCGGAGTGGCCGGCGACGGTCGCCGACCCTGGGCGGGGTGGCCTACCCTCACCCGGGCGAGGCCTCGCCGGCCACGAGGCAAGGGCCGGCCACCCCACCCGTGTCGGGTGAGGACGCCCAGATTTGGGCACGCCGGCCCGTCTGGGGTCGGCGATGCTCGCCCGGATCTAGGCATCCCCGACGCCGGATCGGGTGGAGTCGTCGGTGGCGGGCCGGGCGATGACGGTAGTCCGTGCAGCGATGGCGTCGGGGGTCGGCGGTAGGACGTCGAAGAACGCTAGCAGCCAAAGATCGCAAAGGGTCACGACGGTTTCTTTGGGACGGCGTCGGGGCTACGGCGGCACGGCTTGGCAGCAATCCGGTGCAGCGACGGCGACAGAACCCCTGCCCTCCGGAACCCACTCACTAAGATCTAGACATCGTCGGGGCACGACGTCGGGAGTGCGACGAAGCGGAATCGGCGTGCCTAGATCTCGGGCGAGCATCACCGACCCGGGCGAGGCCTCCCGGGGAGGGCAGGGTCGCCCGGCCCGTGAGGGCCGGGCGTGCCCGGATCCGGGCGTTCTCGCCCGACCTCGCCCGGGCGGCGATCGCCCGCCCCTCCGGCGATGGGCGGCGGCTGCGGTGGAAATGCCCACCGTGCCATTTTCTTAATTTTTTTAACAGTTTTGTTTTTTAATTAAATTTTAGTTTTAAATATAATTTTTACAAATTTTGAATAAAAAATAATTTTAAAAAGCCACGTGAAAAATATAAATTTATTTAAAATATGACGTCGGCGTCACGTCAACATTTTCCGTTAATAAATTTGACGGTGTTAACTTTAGGACTCAATTGAACCAATTTGATAAGTTTTAAGACTCGATTGCACTTTTTGTAATTTTTAGGACTGAATTGCACTTTCCTTATAAATTTTAGGACTTGCGTTGCACATATCCCTTTTAATTCTTTGCCTTGCGGGCTTCTTTCGACTGAAGTCCCGCCGACAATACAAAGGCACGCTAAAGCACCGGTCACCGAGCCATGCCACCCCGACACTGTACAGACTCGCCCCTCTTTTTCATGAATGTAACTGTGAAAAGAAATTCATCGGGCAACGGGAAAGAAAGGGGGCTAAAACAGGACGGGGCAATAATGAACAACGTCTTGCCACCGAAATGCATCCTCTTCGCGTTTCTTTTTTTCTTTGCGATCCTCTTTTAACTAAAATCTTGTCGACAGAACAAAGGGCGCCAAAGCATCGATGGGTTTCTTTTCCACACTGGCGGGACCCGTCTTCCCTTTCTTTGCTTTATTGCTTTATTTCTTTTCATTGTCGCTTCTTATTGAATGAACCTCGCTTTATTACAAGTTCCCAAGAAATGCTTTTGTACTTGTCGTGAAACCGGTGGGTTAATTATTTTGATAATTTTTTCTTTGCCAACAGCATTTGATATATCATTCAGACCACAATTTCAATATTTTCGAGTGGATTTTCAATGAGGACTTGTATGATAACATACTTTCGCCATTTCGTGCAACATATTTTAGTTAATGACGACTTTAATTATTTTTCACTGGCACTATGTAGATTTTTTTTCAATCTTGTTCCAAAATTGTGTACCTTCACTCAGGACGCACTTCCTCTCCATCATTTGAAGTTTGACAAATAAGTTCACATAATTTACAAGTAATGTTAATAAATATAGTAAAATTGATATAAAAGATATTATTAGCAAATTAGAATTTTACATTTAGCAAGTAAATAGATGAATTGATGAAAAAGATAATATACAAGCGTAGAAATGTGAACACTTCTCATGTTCTTTTAAAAAAGAAATCCATTTTGGAAAAACTGAATTTCCTGAAATAGCTATAAAAAGTGAACTCGAACTTTCCACTTGCTATTAAAAATGAACATAATTTTTAAGTTTCTCATGGAGAATATAAACTTTTAGTTTTTAGTGAGACATGATGAAATCTTAATTTTCTTTCAACTTTATCAAGTCAATTTAGATATTGCAGGAGAATGTTCATATCTTAAATTTGACATATCAATTCGTAGTTTCTATCTTCACCCCGTCTAACGCATAACAGCACTTGTCTTTTATCTTGGGTTTTATTTCTCTTCATTGCTTCTACACCGACTATAAGTGCATCTTAGTATTCCCGATCAATGAATTACAAATTTATATATGGTTTTATTTCTTTTCATTGATTCCGCTTGCCAACTGCTTCAATTAGATTAATCAAACCATTAAAAAAAGACTTGCCTGAGGTCTTCTAAACACCATTAGCAAGTTTATTTTTATTTTTATTTTTTATATTTGTGGCCCACAGCAAATAGATCCAAGCACAGTTTTTCTGTTGAAGAGACGGACTTCCTTTTACAAAACCCTTACTATTGCTACTCATCCTATTAAAATATAGTAAAATACAAGTTAATTCAAAATTATTGAACTCACAATATAAAGATAAACCCAGTGTATTTGAAGTAAAAGTAGTTTTTAGAATGATAGTAATCAAAAATATTAAATAGGCGATTATCGGCACTACATAGATATGGAAGCAGCTTTTGCAAACGTTGTGGAATTAGAATTTTTAAAATTCTATGGTTGAAAGAAGTTCTATTAAAGTCCTGTACGTTATCTATATACACTAATATAAAGCCAAAACCTTGAATTTGGTCTCCTCCCTCGAAATATTCATTTTATACTTGACAGACACTGTTCTCTTTAATGATGTGGTAAAGGTGTTATCTAATGGGCAGAGATGGAAAGCATTGTTTTTTTTTCTTCTGCCACTATGCGTATGCAGCAACAGCGTTTGAAGATGGACTAAGGAAACAGAAGAAGCTAAGGACAACACGTTTAGACGTGGAAGTGTAAGTTGTGAATCATTGCTTAATCGAGCTTTTTTAACTCATCATGATTAATAACTTCAATCTTAAAAAGATTTAAAAAAAAAAAAAGAGAGTTGTCACTCTTGGATCATACATGCTCTCCTATCCCAAAAATGAGTAGTTAAAAGTGCAACTCTAAAAAGAAGGTGGACGAATGTGAAGTCTCAAGGACGCAGCAGCGGAAAAGGAAAAGCAAAGCAAGAATATATTCCGTTTCACACTTCTTAAAGCTGAAATTGTAGTATTTTGCATATTGAGTTTTAAGTAAGCTCGTTTCATTGATTATCTCACTCCAAGGACTTTAATAATCGCAAAGTCCAAATTTTTATAAAATTAGACTTTGACATGTTGTCTAAAGTCACTTTGGACTATACTAAAGTCACATTAGATCTACATTAGCTCTGTTTACTCGTTGTTGTTCCTACATACCGCCACATCGGATTTTTACCGGTCGTCTTAGATGAAAATGTAATGGAAGTTGCTTTTTGGTTGTTAGTAGTATTAGTAATTAGTAATATGAAATTTTTTTTTTGAAGAAGAATTGGTATCCCACCGGGTAAAGTACAGACCTTTTATGGAATTTTTCCGAGTGATGGCAAATCCATATCAGATTTTTAAGCTCATCGTTGTCCAAACAGGCATCACATTGGATTTTCGACATCTATTTTGGATCAAAACTCGACTGAATGTAGTTTTTGGTTATCATGTAATTTCAGATTTTTATGACATTAAATCAGTTTGGATAACTGGCGTTGCTCTGGATTTTTGAGGGAATCGCAAACTCACCGTCATCGAGTTGCCGTCCGCCCATCACCATCACGAGCCCTTCCCTTCATGCGTCGATCCAGCGGCGGGTCAACTCCTTGCCCGCTCGAGTTGTCTTCTATCTAAGCCATCGTCTCCTTTTCTTTCCACGCAGAGCTCATGAACTATGTTCCCGAAGTCACGACCGACAAAGGCCGCCAGCCTCGCATGGGCCCGGATCTGTGGTTGCATGGCCGCGGCGTCGGGGTTCGACTCAGTTAGTTCGCTCAAATCTTTTAGCACTTTTTAAAATCAATACCAAAAAAGAAAAAAAGGAAATTCCTCGCAATGAGGGCATTCGCATAATTTGGCGGCAGCAAAAGACAGAATGCAATTGACAGGGAGAGAGAGGAAGCAAGGGGAAAAGGACAAGGGCCGGGATTAGGGTAGAAGGAGCGCGGAGCGCAGAGCTGTTAGCGATCGGTGGTCACATGGGGAGTGATGATATCGCGTGTAACGGAGCGGGAGCCAATTAATAAGAAAAAAAAAGAAAAATTATTAAAAATCTTAAATTATATTTATCATAATACATTTATCCTAAACTATTCTTTTCTTAAAATAAAAAATCAAATATTTTACATAAGTACAAGTTTAGAATTTTTGATGTTATAAAAAAAAAAAAGTCTATGATAAATGCGTCACAATGAAATGCTAAATCAACCCGAACTTACATATACCAATAGTTGGACCCTTTGAAAATATCCACCTGGTCCATCGGCACATGAGTTGGGTTCGTGCTTGGGCAATACTCGCCCAAAATTAATGCACCACATAGTTCAATGATTTTCCACATTAAGAAAAGTGGATAATTGTCAACTTTCGTCGATTAGAGTGATGCTTCAAGGAATCATCCTTACTGGCCAAATTTTGCAACAAACTGGCCCACAACTCCTTTGCATATTCAGCCAATCCTGTGGCCTCTAAGTTCAATGACTTACCCAAAAGTCATTTAAAAAAAAATCTTTTCTTTTTATTTCCTTGATATTTCTGTGGTGAAGGAATAAATCTCTTTGATAGTTAAGGCTCGCATTTTTCTTTTCCTTTAAAAAGAGCAGGAGTTAGGCAGTGGATCCCACTCATTTTCTCTTCTTCCCGGAGGCGCCAATGGAGAGAAAGCTCAATTTTGATTCGAACCAAAGGAGTCTGATTTAAAAAAAAAAAAAAAAAAAAATCTACAAAAGACTTTTGAACTTTCGTGTTACTAAAACAAAATTTTAGAGGGTATAGTCAAAGCTAAAGCTATCAAAGAACATATTTGATCTTCCGTCGGTCTCAATTCAAGGAATTTGATACTTTTCAAGAGTCTTCTTTTAACTTATCAAGTTATCATGATTAATAACTTCAATCTTGAAATTTCTTTTGTCAGGTTTGGATGTACATTTGGAAAGACTTAAGAGCTTATTAATTTTAGAACGGGACCATTTTACGCCTCTGGGTTCATATGTACATTTGAAAAGACTTAAGAGCTTATGTTCAGACCAATCAACATCTATGCCGATCGAAATCCAAAGGTCTTGCTAGTGTTGGTGCGTTCACATCACCCATGCAATTGCCAAGAACTTTGAGGAGGTCTTTTAGAATGACCAGGGCAATGAGGATTTTAGGATTTTGGACTGGTGTGAGTAGAGCAGTAATAGATATAGTCTTTTGGGATAAGAACGTGCTTACAACTGCAATGCAATCTTTTAGTTTCTAGGTTTTGTTTTGTTTTGCAGTTCTTTTGATTTATTTGCTTGGAAGTTTTCTTTTTTTCTTCCCATATTTGAATATGACATATAATTTTTTTTATCTTTCAAACAAAAAAATAAAATACTGATGGATAAGGTGGGCCTATGGAGAACTCACCGATCTATCGGTGCACAAGTCGGTTTACATGCATCGGTGCACAGACAATACCCACTCGATGAATAAAGAGGGAGAGGGAGAGAACGCGCTATATAATATGTCCAGGCAAAGACGCGAGTGTGAAGTAACCCGCAGAGGCAGGATGACTTAAAATTCAATAATACAAAAAGAACGAGCGAGAAAGAGTTTCTTTCAATATTTTGTTATAGTCACCCGAAGCAACTCAATTGCTCCCCCAACTCTTTAGAAATCTACTAGAGCCTTCGCTTCCGCCGGAGCTGCTACTGAAGTTGCGCGCGTGGACATCGAAACCCGTCCACCGAAACACCACCGCAGTCTCGGCACGCGCGGCGACCGCTCCGTCCGTCGAGCCCCCGCCGAAGGACCCGTCGATATTTCACCTCGATAGCTCCTTGCCGCAATCGGAGCCAGATCTGAGGTGAGTCTCCAAGGCCCCACTTTTTAATGTTTAAAAAGAACCCTGGCATTTTGTGAACTTTGATTGGCCGCAATGAATCATTCTTAGTACAGCGATCTCATGGCTTGGAAGTTTTTACCATATCGCTGCCGCCGCTTTTGTTTGCTATCCTGTTTCGACTTTTTCTCGAGGAGGAGATCAAGCGAGATCAACGGAGGAGAGTGCAAGTGGAAATGATGGAACAGCGGAGGCGCTTCTTCTACTCACGCGTCAACGAAGGTCAAGAAGTGGCTACTTCATCGGGATATGATGGAACAACGAGAAGGTCAAGATCAAGCGAGATCAACGGAGGAGAGTGCAAGTGGAAATGATGGAACAGCAGGAGGCGCTTCTTCTACTCACACGTCAACGAAGGTCAAGAAGTGGCTACTTCATCGGGATATGACTATGAAGTATTCTTGAACTTCGAGGGACCGTATACTGAGCCGTTTTTCGACATTCTTTACACTAGTCTTAATGATGCGGGAATCCGCACATTTATGGACGACAAAGAGCTCCACATTGGGGAAGAGTTTGCCCTTAACTTCTCCAAGCAATTAATCAATCGAAGATCTCGGTACCTATATTTTCGAAAGGTTATCCCTCCAGCGTATGGTGTCTCAAGGAGCTGGTCCGGATGGTCAAGTGCCGGAAAAATGGAAGACAAAAGATCATGCCCATTTTTATGATGTGGCCCCTTCAGTGGTTCGATACCAAATTGGGACTTATGGAGATGCCTTTCTTTCACATGAAAAGAAGCAGCGATATGGCAAAGATACTATCTGTGAGTGGAAGGCTGCTCTCATGGCAGTTGGGGCAATAAACGGATGGGACTGGCATAGCAAGACCGATAGGTGACTTCTGTTAGCATTCCATCTCAAGTGCCTTGGATCATTAAAACCCGTTGCATTGCATATGATTTTTTTTTTTTCTAGATTTGTTTTTTCTATATTTGTTTTAGCCTTGTTGAAATTGAATTCCGTGTTTTTGAAGTTATACCGCGAAAATAAATTTTTTCCTATTTTATTCCAAGCAACATTTTTTTTTTTTCCAATTCACTTCATTTAAGTACCAACACTAATTCATCTACAATGGAATAAATCCTTGAAGTAACACATTTCGAATTCAATTTGGTCTTCTCGAATTAGTTTAATGTTTACACAATTTTCTCATTCATTGTCATTTGTCTCCATCTAACTCTAGGCAAGAAGGTGAGTTTGCAAGAGAGGTTACCCAAAAGGTTTTCACCGAGTTGAAAAAGGCTTCTCCGGGCGACGACAACTTGGTCGGTGTCGACCACCATGTCAAAGAAATCATGGAAAAGATAGGTGCTCGAGACAAGTGAAACACGGATTATAGGAATCCATGGGATGGGTGGCATTGGAAAGACGACTCTTGCCAAAATCGTCTATAATCAACTTTCAAAAAATTCAACAATTGTTGCTTTCTTGTTAACATCCGTGAACAAAAAGAAACCAACAATGGCATTATATCCTTGCAAAGAAGCTCATTTTTGAGGTCCTCAAAAAGAAATTGACCAACATAAGAGATGTAGATGAAGGGATTCAGACAATTAGAAAAGAGTTGTCTAATGAAAAAGTCTTGGTCGTTCTCGATGATGTGGATCAAAAGAAACATATGGATGCACTTGTAGGAAACCATGATTGGTTTGGTAAAGGAAGCAAACTTATTATTACTACTAGAAAGAAAGAGGTTCTTAAGGTTCCGAAGTGGACGACCTTTATGAAGTTGACATGATGGATTCTGAAAAATCTCTTCAACTTTTTAGCAAACATGCCTTCGAAGAGATTATCCTTTGGATAAGGATATCCACCAATCCATGAGGGCGATAAAAATTGCTGGAGGTCTTCCGTTGGCTCTTGAGGTCATGGGATCATTATTAGCTCGCATTGAAAAGGAAAAGTGGGATGTCAAATTGAAGCATTGGAAGAATTTCCTCCTGAGGATGTTCGAGTAAGCTGAAAATAAGTTTTGATGAATTAAAATATAGGGAAAAGGTTATATTCCTTGATATAGCTTGTTTTTTGATTGGATATGATAAAGACATTATTGTTCACTTCTGGAATCTAAATTCCATCCGGAATGTGCCATGGATGTTTTGGAGAGCATGTCTTTGATAAAGATTAAAGAGGGTAATAAAGTGTGGGTGCATGACCAACTCGGAGACCTTGGAAGAGAAATAGTTCATCAAGAAAGTAAGCTGAAAATAGAGGAGCAAAGTAGGGTGTGGGATCCCGAGGAAGCATTGGGTTTGCTGAGGAGCCAAAAGGTAAAACCCCATGTACAATAAATCTCCAAGTTACTTATGGACATTTTCTTTTCAAAAGGAGGCAATTATTTTTGTGTTCTCTAGCACCATTGTGACGTACTCAACTAATACTTTTGCTCTTTAAAGATTAATGGAACAATAGTACTCAACTCAACCCCTTAAAATAGTGAATTTGGATAAATGTGTTTCCCTTCAACTCTTTTGTTTCCTTTGGGCAGAAGAAGAAAAAAAACTTGAAGCTCTTCGTCTCCACTTGGACCATCAGCACTGTTTTGCCTATGAAGACTTTAGAAGACTACCGAATCTAAGTTTCCTTGAAGTTTGTGGTTCAAAGGGAACTTTTCGCGCAGAAGAGAGGCTTCTTTGGCATGCATCACCGTCAAATGTTTTCCAACTAATGAGGATTCGCATCTCCTTCCCAGTGCGGTGGCTTTCATGGCATGATATTCCCCCAACATTTAACATTACAAAATTTTCCGCAACCAATGTGGTTATTCTTAATCTATCTCAAAGTGAAATTACAGATGATTGGAAGGGGTGGAGCCATGTGAAGGTATGTTATATGTTAGACAATACTTATTATTCCGTCTTATTAAATTCTAAATAATCTTTGCGTGATTTTTCTTTTCACAGATGATGGAAAATTTGAAGGTTATGGATCTAAGCCATTGCAATTACTTAAAGAGAACCCCCGACTTTTCTGCACATTCAAAATTAGAACGTTTGATCCTAAAGGTTTGTTGGGGATTAGTTGAAATTGACAAGTCAATTTGTCAATTGAAAAGCTTAGTTTTCTTAGATGTAAACTATTGTAAGAACCTTCGGAGGCTTCCGAATACAATTGGAGATTTGAAATTGTTGAAAGAATTGGATATACTTAATTCGGGGATAAAAAAACTACCCGATTCCATCGGAAAATTGAAATTGCTAGATAAGTTGAATATATCTTGGATGGGGATTGAAAAACTACCTCATTCCATCGGAAGTTTAGAATCGTTGATCGAGTTGGATATATCCTATAGTAGGATCAAAGAACTACCCGATTCCATTGGAAAGTTGAAAAATTTGAAAGTAGTGAAGATGAATGATGGTTCCATAAGCAAAATACCCGATGCCCTCTGGACAATTGAGAAGCTCGAAGTAATAGAAGCCACAACTTGTCATGTCAATGTGAAAATTGGCAATGACATAAATCAAGCCCTGAGGATCTTGGAATTGAATGGGGCAAGAATATACAAAGTACCAAGGCTTCCTGAAGGTCTTACCATTCTAAAGTTGTCTAATTTGTACATGAATACGTTTCCAGATCTCTCAAACTTGACTAATTTAGAAAAATTAGAGCTGAAGTTTGCGCGACGTGATTCTGATGGAGAATCTGATGGGCCTGTGGAGGAAGATCCAATGCCACTGCGGATTGGGAATTTAAGCAAACTAGAGTCTCTAGACCTGATGTCTCCATACGTGACCGCCTTACCAACAGATATTGGAAGTCTCCTTCCCCAACTCAAGTCACTTGAGCTCCGGTGCCCTAATTTAAGCAAACTAGAGTCTCCATACGTGACCGCCTTGCCAAATATAAGTCTCCTCCCCCAACTGAAGCATCTTTTACTCCGGTGCCCTAATCTCGATTGCCTCCCAAGCCTTCCCTCCAGTTTATCATCCTTGCAATTGGAATCTGAATGTGTGACTGCCTTACCCACTATTAGTCTCCTTCCTCGACTCGAGACACTTTTGCTTCGGTGCCCTAATCTGCCTTGCCTCCCGAGCCTTCCCTCCGGTTTATCATCCTTGTGGTTAGAATCCAAATGCGTGACCACCTTACCCACGGATATAAGTACTCTTCTTCCTCAACTCGGGTTTCTTAAACTCCTCTGCTGCCCTAATCTGGGTGACCTCCCAAGCCTTCCCTCCAGTTTAAGTTGCTTATGGTTGGAGAATGGCAAGTCGTGTCGTTCCATGGGGGATCTATCAAATTTGAAGACACTAGCATATCTTGAAATCATTGAGTGTGCAATCTCAGAGATTCAAGGCCTTGATCGTTTGGAGAACCTAAAAACATTGGAGCTTCGGGAACTTCAATGGGTGGAGATATTACCTGATCTAAGGAATCTCAACAAACTATGGCGTCTCCGAGTATCCGATTGTGGTCATCTGGTCGAGATTCAAGGCGAATTCCCATCATCTTTGCGAGCATTGGAGATTTTGGATTGTGGATCTTTGCAGAAGTTGCCTGATCTGTCAAGCTTGAAGGAACTGCCAAGCCTTTTGCTAAAGCGTTGCGAGAAATTAGATGAGGAGGCAATTTATTCGCTTTATCCGAAGGAGGAGGTCGAATCTGAGGGAGACGACAGCGAATCTGGATGCGAATTTGACGACGAATTAGAGGGAGAAGATGACGAATCTGGATGCGAATTTGACGACGAATTAGAGGGAGAAGATGATGAATCTGGATGCGAATTTGAATATGGATCTGAGGGAGAAGACTGACAGATAAGTGCACGTCGCTCTTGAAACTTCTTGATCCCCGACTGCAAATCGCTCTCTTGTGTGCAAACTTCAAACGAATTGAGGTAAGTCATTTCATCTTGCGACTGATATTTTCCCTTTTCTACAATCAATCTCTTTCACGGATATGAACAGAGAAGCCTCACATGCACTTTTTAATGACCTTTTCGTGAGCTGACGTCTGTAAATCTGATGGAGGCATTGAAATTATGGTACCTCCATTTTGGTCTGGTTTTTTTCAGCTATATTCTCGAGGGATGGTTTCTTCTTGGTTTTATGTTTCCCAGCTGGACTATGCATCTCGATTGCATTGTTTTTATTGGATATCTAACAAGTTACTAGAGATCCTTGTCGATTTGCTGTTTCACATATATTGAAGTTGATAACCTCGCTTCACATTTGAGATGACTTCGTTATGTTGTAAACAATTAGATCGAATGTGTGCTGGAATGTCATATAAGTATGATTCTCATCCTGTAAATTTACAGTATAACCAACTTGTTGCAACTGTGAAGTAGACAGACCCTCTATGTTGATATGCTTATGTTCAATATATTTTCCTGGAAGGTATGATTCTTACTGGGATTTGCAAATGCTAGGGAGAAGTTATAAAATGAAGAAAGACGAATTTTACTTGGGTAGCGGCGTTAATAGTTGGTGCAGCACAACTTCCATCTGTGACAGGAGAGGAGAACTATTTAGCTTGCCCAAGGTATCATAGATCATCTTGTAGTTAAGGCTAAATTTCGGTAATATCAATGCCTACTGCTCAGGACAAATGATAAGTCTCGCTGGGGTCAGAAATCATGTAAATGGACTTTTGTGTGATCTCCATTATTGCATATATTTTCTAGAAACGGTTATGCTTAGGTGATTATCTGTAATAGAAGCCCTTCCATTCACCTCAAGTTATACTAGAGGATTCTTTTAGGTTTTAAGATTGACAAGAAGTGCTAAGGAGACATCTCAAAAGACTACCTTATTGCCAGTTTCTAATGTTGCCAAGAGGAATTAAAGCTTGAAAAACTTATAAAAATCTTTCGGTGCAGGGAGCTGTGGCTAATTGGGCAGCTATGCAAATGAGTACCAGATAGAGGAAAATGAAGATGACATTCAAAATGAAGTTTTTGTCCACTTTACAGTTACTTTGGGAGTTGATGCTTGGAAATCTGAAGAAGGCTCCATATAGCCAGAGGATTCTTCATCATGTACAAATGTATGTTTTCTTTTCCCAGTTTGGTTTGGCTTTTTAGCCAAATTCTCTTTGGATGGTTTCTCCTTGCTTTTCTGTTTCCCAGCTGGAGGTATGCATGTTGATTGCATCATTATTATTTGATTTATGACAATTCATTAGAGATCCTCATCGATTTGCTGCTTCACATATTTCGAAGTCGATACCTTCTGCTTTGGATTAGAGATAGCTTTGCGATACTGTAGACAATTAGATGGAATGTGTGTTGGAAGGTCATAGCATTATGGTTCTCATCCTGGAATTTTGCAGCATAATCAACTCATTGTTGCAATTGTGAAGAAGATAGACTTTTGTATTGAGATGCTTATGTTCGATTTATTTTCCTGGAAAGGGTGTGCTTCTTAGTGGGATTTGCAAATGTTATGGAGATGCTATAAAATGAAGAATAAGGAATTTGCACTTGGGCAGCAAAGCTTCCATCTATAACAGGGAGAACTATCCAACTCCTCCAAGGTATTATAAATCATCTTATGGTTGAGGCTAAATTTCGGTACTATTGGTGCATAGGACATGTGATAAGTCTCACTTGGGGTCTGAAATCATGTAAATCGACCCTTGTGTCTTCATAATTGCCTCCATTTACTTGAAATGGTTATGCCTAGGTGGTTATCTGTAGTAGAAACCCTTCCATTCACCTCAAGCTATACTAGATGACTCTTTTAGGTTTAAAGATTGACAAGAAGTGCTAAGGGAGACATCTTGAACAACCAACATTTTGCTGGTTTCTAAGTTGCTGAGGGACTTAAATGTTTGAGAAACTTGCAAAAATCTTTCTGTGCAGGGAGCTATGGCTAATTGGGCTGTCGTATAGATGGAGACTGAAGAAAGGCAGATGATGGATGAAATTTGATGTTGACCGCATTCCCTCTCACAATCTTGGGGTGGTAAACCCTGTTTTCGTTTGTTTTGGGGGGTGAAAGGGCTATTTAGGCAAACCTGATTGTGTTTTTTTCCTTTATTGTGGTCTTAGTTGCTCCTGCCAAAACTTGTTCATGGACCTCTTGATGTGAAAATGGTGTTCAAAGTAGTATTTGTCATGTGTATGATAGGCACTCACAACACAAGAACCACGAATTGCTGGTATTCATGGAATGGGCTGTTGGAGAGACGACTCTCGACAAACTTATCTAAAATGAGCTTTCACATGGCTTTGAGCACTGTTGCTTTTTTTTCTAACATCCATGAAACTTCAGAGCTAAAGGGTATTCAATTCTTGCAGAATAATTCATCTCCAATGTCCTCAAAAGGAAATTGACATAAATAAGTAATGTTGATGAAGGGATCGAGACAATTAAAGGTAGGCTTTTTAGTAAAGGAGTTCTCATCCTTTTTGATGATGTTGACCAGAAGAATTAATTGAATGCACTCATGGGTAACATCAGTGATATTCAAGCATTACTAAATTCTTCAATGCTGAATATCCAGCGCCAAAGGATCTCGAAATTCTCAGTGCTTTTTGTTTGTCATTGAATATCAGTGTTTCTTGTTGATAGAAGGCATTGCCATCCTTAATGTGAGTTGATCGGGTTGAAATAGTTCGCAGAAAGGGACATGTGTGAGCCCTCTCATCTGGTCCAAATGACACAATGTTTGGCATTGCTTAGAAGATTCAACCAGTTCTTGAAAAATCTAGAATACATGCTCAGTAGAGGAGTTCATTTTCCAATAAGAAGCGCATGTAGTACTTGAAAGGTCTTGCATCCACAACCAAGTCTATTGTGAAGGAAGATTTGAAACTTAGACAAATTTCTCATTGCCCTATGTCATGTCACCAGATATTGATTGTTGTCTTTCTATCTGTTATACATAAATTACAATCACAATTTGGCAAGTGGACTTGAAATCTATTGTTCTTGTACCTAGAGTTATCACTAGCTGTTTTTGTAACCGTTTCCTATTTTTAAGATGGATTGCTGTAAACTGCTCATGAAAAGGGACCATGGATTCTTTTGATCTATTTCATGACTTTGATTTGGTTTAGATATATTACTTTGCGACGGTTCTGGTTGGCTAATTGAGTTACCAGTAAAAGACAAGTGAAATTGATGCTAGTGTTACTCCACTCAAGTGCATTATAGTGTTACTACATTCAAGTGCATTACTTTTGTCAATTTACACGTTAGTCTTTTACGTGAGATCCTTGGAGCTTGCTGGTTTGTACTTTAAATTTGAACCTTATGACCGTGCCTTGTAAAACTGAACTTTGTTATTCCTTAAACAATGAAGAATCTAGTCAAACGTGTGGTTTTAATCCGTGACAAAAGCTCTTTCATTCACTTTTTGGTTACCTAGGGATGGAATAAACGACAAAAGAGTCCTATACGACGGCCTGAGCTCTTCCTCTCGGTAATAAGAAAAGCTTAACGGGGTCTTTCCGTAAAGGTAAGCTACCCCTAGCATAATAACTAGTAGATTTGACGACCGTGTATCTTTCCTAACATTTTGGTGCTGTACTTCGCCTTCTACTGTACTGTGCAAACTCCAACTTATCATAGTGTCAAGGACTTGACTGGTCTCTTGCACAATGCGCTTTGAATGGTCACAATCGGCAATTTATGCTTTGAAATGACAAAGGAATATCAGTTTTGCTAGTTTCTGCTACTGTTAATTCCGGCATATCAAAAATAGAAGGTAAAAGCTTATAGCTCTCTTTCCAAAGGCTGATCAGATCATTCTCATATGTCTAAGCCAAGATGACATAAATTGTTTACCTCCTAAAAGTTGAAATTCAGTTGGGGTTGCCAATTAAAATGATGCAAACTTAAGACGAGATCATCATTTGTTTCCAAGATGGCTTGATTTAACTGTTAATCTGCATAATTTATTGCCATGGAATAGTTGAAGTACTTGGTTACGCCAAGAAATCTTTTATGTGCCAATGAGCCACTGGTAGAAGGTAAGGTCATTAATTGAAAAGTGTTCTCCTAAACAATCTTTGTTTCACCTTATTAAACCCGATTGATTGCCAAACCGTGCAAGTCTTACAAATCCAAAAGTCATATCTGACTATTTTGTGAAGTTCAACATGAGTTCAACCCCAAAAAGAAAGAAAAAAAAAAGGAAGATGGAAAAGAGCAGAGTGATTCAACTATGGATAGCTCAGCTTAGCATCCACACATCCTCATTAGGTTTTATCGAGTCAGGTAAATTAGATTAACAAGTAAACTTGCGAGCACATTCATTCAATAGGCATCACAGAGTTGTATTTACAAGGATGATACATTCAGTTACATGCTATTTACATTCCAAGTAAATTTCAGTAGAGATCCTGTGCATCTTGTGATGGACATGGAAACAGATTGATGGAATGCATTACATGAACAAACTTCATCTAGAGCTACCTAGTGATCTTCGAGAAATTAGGTGCTGACTTAGGAGCATTTTTACTTTAATTGACTCATGGCATCGGAGTCTTAACGCAGCCTCAATGCGGAAGCAGAAGTAATCCTGGAAAGCATAAGGTTTCCTTTGTCTTCGCTCCCATATTCCTTCAATCGTGGGTCCATGAGGATTTTGCATATTCCTTCAATCAGGGGTCCATGACGATTTTGCACGATCCCAATGTCTCCGCCATTAATTCCATACCATAGTAGACTAAATGGTCCGCAAGGCTGTTATTAGTTACCAATATGTAGAAACACACTTTGATATGTCGTCCGTAAATATTTCTGGTAATAAGGGACTAGCATTCTCTGGAACAAGCTGTTCTGTCACATGACTTATTGCACCTAGCATGACAAATCTGCAAAATAATTGCTTGTAACAAGTAGCTACGACTGAGACTACCTCCTTACCTACCTCCTTACCTGCTGCACAATGGATCTTCTCCAGAGCCATCACAAACTTTCTCGACCAGATAAACTAGACTACCAAATCCAATATCATACAGCCATACCTACAAAAAAGTAGGATTCCAATTACATGTGAACACTGATGTAGAAAAGAGTAAGATTATCTCACATCAATATGCTTATCTGTGGCTGTCATTGAGCTAGTTGCCGATAATATAGGCATTATTAGACATACATTATTTAAATGAATAATACCTTAAAATTGCAGAGAGCTTAAGACTGGGTCATCAGCAGTCATACCAAGAGAGAGAGAGAGATACATATTATTATGCGTCTTAAATTTTGGAATTGGTATGGGAAACTCATGATAGCTTTACGGGAATGAGAAGGGCTCCTTATATATTGTCAAAAAGGTCATAAGTACTATGAACTGCCCTGCTTTGTTAAGAAGATAAAACAGACAAAACTATTACAATTTATACGCTAAATAAAGTGAGTACGAACATTGTTGGAAAAAAAAAAAAAAAAGACTTCTCCAGTTAGATAGCTTGAAATAAATGCAAAGCAAACGTCAAATTCAGTCAATGACAATTCCCCAAAATTATCTGATATTCTATGGGAACTGAGAATAGTACAAAGGCGAATGAGGCACAATATCGTGTCCATTAGCTACATGTTATTCGAACATTGTTGGAAAAAAAAAAAAGACTTCTCTGGTTAGATAGCTCGAAATAAAGGCAAAGCAAATGTCAAATGCAGTCAATGACAATTCCCCAAAATTATCGATATTCTATGGGAACTGAGAATAGTACAAAGGCAAATGAGGCACAATATCGAGTCCACTATTTACATGTTATTCGAACATTGTTGGAAAAAAAAAGACTTCTCCAATAAGATAGGTTGAAATAAATGCAAAGCAAACGTCAAATGCAATCAACGACAATTCCCAAAATTATCGATATTCTATGGGAACGAGAATAGTACAAAGGCAAATGAGGCACAATATCGTGTCCATTAGCTACATGTTATTGTATTTGGCATGCTGTAGTAAGACACAAACATTGCATTGCCAATACGAGGTCGTCCAACTATCAAGTAAATCAAGCGAGTGCTGGTCTGGCAAAAACAGCTTCAGCACACACAATTAGACAGCCAAATAACACTTTCGCGAGGGGAAAAACTACTGTGCATCAATAACCATATGTTGCACTTCACATACGAAGGTGAACAATAGAACATCCCTTATCTCCATGATGGTTGGAGGTCTTGCGTTACTCTGTGTAGACCCCATCCATAATTTTCCCAAAACCAAACCCCACAGCCACAACAAAACCAAACCCCCCTCTCAATATCCTTTTTTTCACCCTCCAAGAAAAGGTGTCCATAATATGGAATAGTGGGTTGGGGGTAAATTTACAACTAAGGGGCATTTAATTGCTCCTACAAGAAGCACTTGGATGCTGGCGGGGTCACACATCTTGCTAATGACACAAACAAAACATTCCAGGTTCATAGTGAAATTGCCCCTTGAACCCCAAAACTTACAAATATTAATAGCAAGGAGAGCTAAATCTTAAAAAGGGCCACAATGCAAGGAAAGGGCCACGACGTAAACTAAACATTCCAGGCTCATGGTGAAATTGCCCCTTGAACCCCAAAACTCACGGTCATTAATAGCAAAGGAGAAACTAGATCTTAAAATGGGCCACAATGCATGGGCATGATGTCTCGTAACAATTTTCCACCAGAAATTGGCAAATAAAAATGACATTTTAAATCATCCAAGTATTTGGACAAGATGTTACCATTGCCACTTATAATTCGAGAAAATGTTTAGTCTAAAGTTCAAACAACCTATGATCATATCGTAGGCCACGTGAACGTCTGTATAATCTGAAGCTGAAGTTTGACCCTCAAAACCACAACTTGTCATGGAGAAGAGAATTAATGGGACATGACTTAGGGGTGGATACCATTTCTGGTACCAATTCCACAACAGGTGCCTAGAAAACTCCGAACCACTATGCCGAATAAAGCTGAGACAAAAAGCAAAATTTAGATAGAATTGGCTCCAGCCTATAACATATCTGGTCCAAAAGTCCGACCGAAAATGAGCTACTTCTTTTGGTTAGAGAGAGACAGACAGAAACAGCGCACGTAACACAGGTTTAGGATCAACATGTTCAAATTTATAATGCATTAGTACTTCAAGATTACATGACATAGAATTTGAGCTTCAAGTGCTTGCAAAAGTTACATGTCGAACATATCAATAATGCCATTAAGTTTCCAGCAAGTAAACTTTGTAATGATTAGTTGGAAGTCTTTATCCACTATATTTAGGTATTCCACCAACTTGAAGCTCCATGGCTTACCACGTAAGACTCAATTCACACAACTAAATACATCGACCATAGGTGGTTTAGGTAAAGGTTTGCAACCCATTCTGCTTGTGTTTTGTCCATTGCTTGATTTGCCAAAAAAGAAGAAAAAGAGAATAAAACAAGATGCTGACCAATTGTAAATATAAATATGAAGCCAAAGAATTTTCAAGATATCCAGAGTCTAGACTCTTCAAGGCAGAGTTGGCAGAAATTGCCAGTAACTCTTAATGACCAAAACCGAAATAAATGGAAGAACATAATAGAGAAGAACCAATATCTGAACCATAACAATCTTTTAACTATCTCACCACAAGATCAAGTCCCCAAAAGGATGCCATAGCCCCTCCCATAGAATGCCCTGTCACCATGACATTGATGTCTCCATATAGATCCTTGGCTCTTTTAACAGCATCCGTAGTACCAGGTTGCATTGTCGTAATGTGATAAGCATAATAAATCCATGATGAACCTAAGCAAAGATGATAGAATAAGACTGTAACTCATTCCAAATCAGAAGTGTCCACAAGTTGCAAGAGGCTTATTGTCTCTAGAACTCACCATGGCACCGGACATGCTAGGGTAGTTTATGTCGAGTCAATTTCCAGCAGAGACCTTCAACCCAATTCTATATGTTGTAGAAATAAATAGAAGTAATCACTAACTAAAAAGCTCAAACAACTTTGCCAAGAACAAAATTAGTGAAGTACATGGTCTTCTCATGACTCTATGCAAAATTACAAGCACATAACCTTCGTGTCTCGGTGAAAATGATTCCTCGTTTCCCCTTCTTATGGACAGGAGACCCATGTTCTTTGCGCATGAAGTCATTGTAGGCTACTCTTCTTACCTTAAATTTTCAGCAAATCCTTCACATGTCAAATGTGAGAGGAAGAATTGCTAAAGTTAACATGCATACCCTTGTTCTTGAGTACCTTTCATAGCTATAACTGCAGCATTAAGGTCTGGGCCTCTCCAATATATGCCTACAGGTAATATATATATATATATATTATAAATAGAGACAAACAAGTAGATGCAATTCGAACATAGAGGCATCACAAGCATTGCAAATTGGTAGGCCACTAAAACATGAATTATATACCTATAAGCAGCAAGACATCAATGTGACTTCAAACCCCCTTTCGATAAAAAGGCATTAAAAACCAATTATAAGCTAAAAAGAGAAGGCAGCATATGCCCATAAAATCTCATCTCGAGAATTGGTCATTTAGTACTTGTCTTGAGGACCTATTCTTTAAGTTTACGCAACCTTAGCAACAATGTCATATTAAAATGTAGTCGATTACCTTGGTCTCTCCTCTCAACTAGGACATGTCCTACTAGAAAGTTCTGTCAAATCTGACTTTTAAACCTTTGCAAGATAATAAGCTTTGCATCTAATTACAAATTTATTGCTTTGAAATGGTGAAACCTGAAGGGTAATAACAATAAGCTCTAGGAAAATGCAAAAATCTTTATGAAGAAACTTACAGCAGATGCGTACTCCACCACCATTGTCGCAAGAGTGTGACTGTAATAGCTTTATGAGCATTGGAGCTCACTCTAACTTCGGACTTACCAGCTTGAGAAAATTTCAGATTGAAAATGCAGTCACAAGCTCATTCAATCACAAGCAATGAAGCAAGTCTCTTGTGTCACTAGCAAGCTATTTCGACGAATCAAGTGAGCGGAACACTTCAAGGAAACATCAACTCAAAATAATATTTCAGTATATTTCCGCCGTCCTTGTCTCGTGAACTTAAAGAACTATATATTCAATGCAATGCGATGAAAGGGGAATAAGTAAACAACAAGAGGCCCATCTTTCCCAAAAAGCTACTCCACTAAAACCTACGAGCTACAATCCATTATTTGACTGGAGAAAAGCTAAATAGCCGAGAGTCAATCACCGTGAGACACTCAACAAATTTTATCCCCAAAGTGAATAAAAAGGGTGAGATCTATATCGAACAAATATAAGAAAATTCGATCAACAACTTCCCCCAACCCCGAAATGCCTAATCAGCCAAATTCACCATACAAATCTCACTTTCCCAAGCTCAAAACCGATGCACTCAACACTAGAGCCCGTGTCCCGCTCGCACCTTATCACAATCAAAAACTCCCAATCGAATTGAGCCAAAGGATCACAAAGAAAACCGATCCATGAACACGGATTGCAATTGACCTCTTGCCCCACTTGCGGCAATCAAGCACGTCGAACCGTCACTCTCCAACCACGACCCGTTCCGCTCCATATTCTACAAGTGAAACGAATCGACCAGCGTCATCGAGAAAACTACGGCGTGATCGCACAGCGAGATAGAGAGATCGACCGCAGATCTTTATCCGTATTGCTCCAATTCCGGTCTCGCAAGTTCGGGGATATCATGGCGATTGAAAGCTACTGTGACTTGGGGGCGAAGGAAGGAGAGGAAGATGAATTTACAAATTTTCCTGTTTTGCCATCGGCGTCTTCTTCTCGTCGGCGGTCATGTTCGGTGATTTCGGTGTTTGCGTGGGGGCACTGAAGTAAGTTCTGCTAATATTTCAAATTCGGGGTTCTCTCTTGGAGCTCCCCTTCGATGTCTCCACATTAGCACTTTGACTCGAGCTTAGTTTTTCTACTTCCTTTTTGGTCCGTCTCTCGAGCTTAGTTTAATTAGTCAAGTCTGAACTAGGATTCTGAAATTCAAACAGAAAAAAATAAAAATAAAACAACAACAACAACAACAATAAACCGGGATTCTCAAAAAGTACCAAAATTAAAGGTTAATTAATATCCTTTATCTATTTAATTTTTATTTTTTGAGGTATATAAAAAATGCACCCTCCACTATGGTGGAAAGTTTTTTGAGTCATATTTTTGAATTCAAACTCAAATCGATCTAATGATTTAAGTTATTCAAACTTCAAAAGAATGTAACCGAACTTGAGTGACTCATGAGTTGAGCTCAACTACAAATCATGAAATTTACTTCTCTCGGGCTAGAAAGAAAGTTTAAAAAGAAAACTTGCTATTATGTATAGATTCTTGAATGCTCTCTAAATACTTATGTAGAACTGGATGCAACATTTTCTTTTCCTTTTTAGTTAAATGTACTTATAGTATTTTGAGTCAAGACAATTTGTCTAGAATTTCCAAACTATTTATAATGCGAATGTGTTTCAAACTTATAATCTTGTAGAAACTTATAGCCTTCTTGAAAATTGTGGCATTATCTTGTTAGGAATGCAAATTGTTGAAGAGAAAAATAAAAAAAAGATGACAAGCAAAGTTTTAAGTGAAAAAAACCCCTTTAGAATCAGAAAGGAAAAAAATTTACAATGTTGCACTATACAATTTATACACTATCAATATTAGTTTAACATGAGAATTACATGTACGCCATTAGCAATAAAAAGCCTCTATGCTTTAATAGCACTTTCTTCTGTCACACTCCATAACTCTATCATTATCTTCCCATAATTTCTCTAATTGAATATATTAGCAAGACAATTGTCGTTGTTGAATCTACATGTAAATGAATGAGGAATAGAAGAAAAGGTCCGCGAATGTTGAGAACAAAAATCATTGGGCTTTTTCATTGGCTATGTGCAAAGTAAATAGAGTTTATGATCTTAGACAACAAAAATCATGATACATTTTTAAAGAACAAAGAGCATGAATGATTTTTTTGATAAATAAAAGATAAGAACCCAAATGTATGGCGGGCGCCATGTTCGGTGGCTTTCATGAATTTATATGTGTAGTGGGATATTTAAAAGGTACAAGGATGGAAAAATTTTATACACGACTTAATTTTTTGGGAAAAGTGCCAAAAAAAATCTTAAACATTTTGTCTTTATGCCAATTTAGTCATAAATCTTTTTTTGGTGCCGATTTAGTCCTAAACATTTTTATGTTGTGCAAATTCAGTCATTGGCCAATTTAGGCCGGATTTTGCTTGATGGATATCGGCTGGCTAACATGGCCCGATCGACGCTAACGTGGACAACTTTTAATAATATTTTAATATTTATGAATTGTCACGCCCCGATCATCGGGCACGCACACATCCTTCTACTTTGTCGATTTTAGAATGCGATATCCCAAGATTATGTATCGCCGACCCTTTCATTTATTCAGCACATGCGGAAACAGTTATAAATCCTTAGATAATAAAACAATGGGATAGAAAAGTAATGCCATATTTTTCATATTAAAAACTCATAACCAAACTTTTATACATAACACAAGCCAGAGTATTTCACAACTATTCACAACTTCTAAGTCTCACTTTATCTACACACAGATAGGGGTTCACAAAAAGAGAATAGGCTCTCAATCCTTGTTAGGCTCTTTAGCCTCTTCCAGCTCCTCAACAGGTTCATCCAACAAGTAATCCTCCTTTTCGGGATCTTCCACCTAGGGGCTTGAAATTGGTTTTACAACAGCCAATGAGACTATGTCTTAGCGAATTCTACCCCTAAGACTCGATTAGGAAACCAATACACCACCAGATTGCCTAAGCATAGTACGAGTCGAAAGACTTACCCGGGTATCGATCCCAACTCGCACTCGGGTTATGCACATATGCCTCATATATTGCATCAAACAATCAATCTACTCACAACAATTGGATCAACTCATTGATCAATCGACCTAGTCTATTTACATGTCAATCGGACCATCTCTGGGTCGTTTCACATCACATCATATCACCTCCAGCCGTACACTTAGTCACGAAGCTTCATTAATGCTCTCGGGCGTTGTTTTCGCCAAGGTGATATATTTAATCACAGAGCCAATATAAACCAATTAAGTGCATTCTCTTTTAGGCATTCCAATTACTTTCGGCCATCCAGCACGATACACAACACACAGAAATATGGCCACACAGGCACGTTCTACGCCACACGAGCACGATTAATTATCGCTACACGTGCATGATCAATTATCACCATACAAGCATGATATCAACAATTTACGTGCATTCTCTAAGGCATCCTATATGCCAAAGCGATGTAATAATCGCCAAGCCACGTCGCACGGCATTTCTTCTCATCTTTTATCATACCCGATAAAATATCGTGCCGAGGCACACAGTTGGCCTTAGCCAAAATATAATATTTTCCTTTCCATAACTCCTACATTTTCTATAGTCCACTAAAAATATTTTTGGCATTATCAATCGATATATGGTTATCTTTTTCAATTAATAATCAACATTAATTAATTCAGAATAATTCCCAATTTCACAAATAATTTAATTTTGCACAAAATAAAGCTCAATTAAATAAACAGGCTACGCCATGACAATCGACATAAAATTCCGGTCACCGATTATCCCGGCCTAATTTCCGGAGAAATAAATAAATAAATAATTAATTATTAAAAATTACTAAATAAATACTAATAAATCCAACTTAGGCCCGTATCGCCTGATTGGAACCCGAAACGGTCTGGGAAAAATACCGAGATGCATTCAATAATTAATAGGACGTGTCTACTTGCATCACAATTAACTAATAATCACTAATATACTATAATCTAACCACATAATCTTACTTAATTAACACTAATCAATACTTAAGCATCATTAATCCACTAAGCGAGAATTAGTGAGATTACTCACTTGATTAAAGATTTGTTTGGACCAAATCGACGAACACGCAACAAAGTTCGATTCTCTCTAAAGCAGCGATGGCAACGGGGCACGGCTCAGGCCCGAAAAATGGCCTGCAAGCTCGCTGCTCAAGCTGAAAAAATCAAATCAGAAGCTGCTGGGTTTTCCCTCGGTTGATGGGCTGAACGGACGAACAGCAGCAGCCTCGGATGAAGGAGAAAGGCCGCGTGAGCTTCGGTCAAACCAGCAGCTTTGGTGAAGGTTGCCGTTGATTCGGTGATGCTGCAGACTTCGGATGAGATAAAAAAAAAGAAGAACGAAAGCAAAGCAAAGACCGAAGCTTCAAGACGCGCAGAGGAAGAGAGAGAAGTGCGAGGATGAAAGTATCGGTCAAAGAAAGCAGAAAAATAGAGATAAGCTTTGACTAAAATCAAAGCAATCGAGAGAGGAGGGGAAATGGAATACGGCAGGGGAAGAGAGACGTCGGTGGGGGGAAATTTCGCACGAGGAGAGAGAGAGAGAGAGAGAGAGAGAGAGAGAGAGAGTGCGAAAAAGGGGGAAGACGTACGCATGCAAGGGAAAAAAAAGGATTAAAAAGAAAATTCAAAACAAAATCCTATAATTCAAATTCTTGGTCCCACTTGCACTTGTCTAGTCCAATTTGATCCCAAAAAGTCCCATGCTAGAGTACTTGATCCTCACTTGTTTTTTTGTACAAAATTTCTCTCAAATAACAAGTTTTGGGCAACAACAACGACAATTTCCTTCAATTTCGAATTCTAATTCATTTTCTTTTGGAATCCGATTTTCCGAACTAACAAATCTGGTTGTGATCCAATTTGAATTCAAAAAGCCTAAACAACTTCCATTCGCCGATTCACTTACACTGGATATCAAAAGTCTCTTCAAATTGGTCAATCCGAATTTCCGTTTGTTTTCCAAATCGTTCGCAACGATTTTCCATAAAAATCCCAAACTCACCAAAAAATTCTCGAAAAAAGAGTTGACATTTCTAAAATGACCTGTGACATGATAGAATTTCAATTTCTGAAATTGGACTCAAATTGGCGGTTAATTTCAATTAGACGCGATTTTAGTATGACTTAGGCTACCGAGTAATTTTCAAAACTTTTAAGGGCAAATGACTCGTTGTCGATCTTCTTTGAGCCACACCGAACCCACTTGACACATTGGCGACTCTTGATTGTCATAAAAATCTCAATGATTCAAATACGAACACAGGGGTACTAAAACGACAAGAAAATCAAATTAGTGTCAGTCGACGAGAATTTTCCAATTTAGTGGAGTCACCCACGATCGGCCACACATCTAAGTTAAATTGACCTATCTTTGATTTTAATTCGATTTTTAACTGTGCCGTAATGACCTTTAAAGATGAGCACGATCGAGAAGTCGATTCCCGGTCGAATTCTCAAGTCTATTACCTTAAAATTCCTTAATGGCTTACCCAGGGCGGTTTAATTATCTCGAGAGTGATCAGCTCGAGAATAACCCTATAAACGCGTCAATGAAATGCCCGATTAATTCAATAGAAAACAGGTTGAAAATTACGGATGTCACATGAATTTTTTTCTTTTTTTCTTCCGGCCGGTTGCCCCATCTCAACTAACACTATGCATCCAAAGCAAAGCCACCCCCACTGTCGTCTCCACCAGAAATGGTCCTCCATCTTCGTCGTCTTTGTGGTCATCTTTACCCGTTGTTGGCCTTGAGCAAATGGCCAAAAATTTGGGGAAAAACCAGGAAAAAATAGAAATCTCTCGAGAAAAAAAAAGAACTTGCAGGAAAAATCTTTGAGACAAAGAAGGGGGCAATGGGTCTCTTGTACTTTTAGCCAAAAGATATGAAATTTGGAGGGATTTACAGAGCAACATGAGTAAAAAATCAGCGAGTCTCTTGGCTGAAAGGTAGAAGACATGACTGCAAACGACTTGAATTTTGGGAAATCTATGGAAGTTGGGGAAGAAAGAAAGAAGAAACCTGAATGCCGAAGCTCTCCCATTTTTCATCGCAGCTTGTTGGGAGAACAGGGAAAAAATTGAACCCGTAAATCCAAAATCTGCCCGTGACTTCCTCTCGTTCGTTTTCCGCTTCGTCTTTCGGCGGCCCGGCTCCGATCTGGGAGCGAGCCTCGTCCATGGAGGTGACAAGCGAGGTCGAGATCCCAGCTATGATTGGGCTCCGACGATGTTGGGGATGGGGGGCGGAACTCGGCTCACCGGGCGTGACTACGGCGGCGGGGGTAAGGGCTCATGAAAGGAGGATTGCGATGGACCGGCAAGGTCGACCTCGACCTTATCGGCCATCACCTCGGTCGGTCGGTCGCCGAGGTCCCAGAACGGCTAGAGGAAGGAGAGGAGCAGAAAAAAAGAAAAAAAAATAAAGAAAAATAAAGAAAAAAATCTAAAATATTAAAATATTATTAAAGTTGTCCATGTCAACGCTAATGAGGCCATGTCACCGGCCGGCGTCCAATCAGCAAAATCTGGCCAAAATTAATTGGAAATGACTGAATTGACACAACGTAAAAATGTTTAGGACTGAATTGGTACAAAAAAATGTTGGAATCTTTTCATGTTCAATTTTTTATTTCATTTCTTTAAAGTGAATGAGTAGTGCATGAGCTTGGTAAGAAAAATTAGGGAAAAGTTTCAAAAAGCCTTAAACCTTTTGTCTTTGTGCCCCTAAGTGATTAAAGAATTATAGCGTTTTTCATGAATTGTTATGTTATGTGCATACTTCTAAGCAATTAGTATCTTAAGTGTTTACTGCATCATATAGAAAGATTTTTTAGACTTTTAGCACGCCGATGAAGTTGCAATGTCAGATTTATATACTGGATTAATTAATAATAATTCAAATCAAATATTTTGTGATGGATACTTGCTCTCTTTATCTATTGAAACAAAAGTTCACAATCCATCATGACTTGGGCGGCGAGGCCAAGACGGATCAACTCCAACTCGAGCCGGGGATCCATCTGGCCGTGAGCCAGGCGGTGGCTTCAATTCCCACCGAGGGGAACGAAAAGTACACTTCCTACATTTCCCCCACTGCCTGGCGGGAAATTTTCGCACCACCGGCTTAAAACCAAAATCGAAAAAAGAGAAAAAGGAAAATTAAAACCAACACAAAATCGAAAATGAAAAGCGAAAAACAATTCAAAACAGAAAATAGTAAACACGCAAAGCGCGACCCCTCCTCCTCCGCTTCCTCCCAGGTTCGGACATCCGTTCAGATGAAAACGAAACGGCTACGATCCTTTCACCATCCCACTCCCACTCTCTCTCTCTAGAGCAAGCACCGACGACTTCAATGGACCGATCGATCGGCCGGTCGCCACCATAACAGGCTTTCAGCACCGCCGTGGTGAAACTCTCGGAGCAGCGGGCGTGGCCCGACGGCTCTGAGGAGCGGCGGCAGCAGCTCAACGAGCCCGGTCAATGACGAGGAGCTCAAGGCCCGTTGGACCGCCCCGCCTGAAGAGGATGACGCTGCCGCGGCCTGCGGCGCCGACGAGAATGTCGGGGCCGAGGAGGACGACGATGAGGTTCGATGTTCACCTGCGCCGTTCTTGCTGGATTAGTTGAATTTTGCAATTTCACTGCAATCCATGACAAACCTCTTGGAATACTCCGTGAGGAAACCCCAATCTGGATCATAACAAATGGCTTCAAAACTTTTCCATAGGAAGAAGGATGTCAATAGCACAAGTAAACCGATAAATTGAGAGCTGCAATGCAGACAAAATTATAATAATGAAGAGCAAGTTGATTTTATTCTTATTTGAGTATCTTTCGTATGGTTAACGGTTAAAGTGCTTTAATAATGTACTACGTGATGATAATAACATCCTTTTCAGAATAAACAGCTTGGAAGCAGGATGATCGGCATGAAAGTGAAGCTGAAAACAGTATCGGCCGTGCCAGGTTGCAATGGCAAGTCGTTCTTTTTCAGAGCTTCATGACTTCCTGCACAAGTGTAGATCTTTGTTCTATTTAGCATAAAGCTGCATTTCGATACCCGGAGTTAACAGAAGAAACGTGCAAATAAACCAAACGAAAGAAAATCACTTGGTATAATATCATAGACGTTATGTTTCCGCAAGGCCTTCTTACCTACAATTTTGTCAGCCCTTGGTTTCTATCGTCAAGGATTTAGTGCGCCATGGTAATTTAAATGCTTAGGCAAAATAAGGATTAAGAGATATAAATGTTGATTATATTATGTACTTCCAACGACAAATTAATTGATGTAATCTCCTGACAAGAGACACATTATGCAAATGCAGTTTGATTAAGAATTAACTCGAACGGATAACCAATGAATTTATCAGTTTGTTAAAACATGTTTTGCCCAAAGTAAACGCTCTTTGCTGAGCTTCAATAATGAAATAACTAACTTGAAGTAGAGGTGTCATTCAAGAAATTAGAGGCTCGTAGAGCTAGCAATTCGTCAAAAGATCAACTTACAAAACTAGTGTATGACACGTTAAGTTCGATCGAGCTTAATAGTGCCCAAGTCATAATTGAGATAACAAGTTTGTACATGAAAATAAAGACGTAACCAATTTAGACACATTGAAGCACGTCGAGCAAGTTAATGTGTTACTCCCACAAGACACGTTCATACGCATTTAACAATGTTATATATACTTTGAATAAAATACGGTTTCATAAAATTATAAATGAAAAACTCTTTCTTGAGCATGTTACATGTGTCATGTTACTACATCCATGTTGCAATTAAAAACTTCCATGAATTCAAAGATTCGACAATCTCTGTAGTGAAAAAAAGAGAGGTTGGTTATCAATTGTTAAAAGATCAGAATTTTACTTCTCAAATGGAGCAAGAAGTCAACTAACAAATCTGCGTAGGTTTTGCAAGACATCAAAAGAAGCGGAATATCCTCCGTTTTTGCAATTTTCAATCACGCACTGCGTCCATGCATTTGGAGCCCTTGTTCTTTTTGGATCGATGGATTCAAGAATTTCGCAATACATCTCCTTCATGATTTCTACATAATATTATAAGAATTAAATATCAAAGAATAACACAATTCGTCAAGAGAGCTCACCACACAGTTATTGAAGAAAGCAAAAACCGGTGGGTTCCTCCTTTTCAACACTAGCTCCAGAACAACATGGTAAACTTGACATTATTGAATAAGGGGCTGCAGGCAATCTATTGCCATGAACTGGCCAGTAAATTTCAACGACATCACATTAAAAACCTTTTACTGCCATCGAAAATGCAACTCCATTTTGCATCAACAAGGACAAGAAATAATTCAACCCAGAACTGACATTTAAGAAAATGAAGCATTCAACTAGAAGAAACAATTCAACGTGCTTAATTTCCTATTACAGAATCATGTCTCCAACATCAGATTTATACGAAGCAAACACAATGACAACAATAAAAAGATACATCTCTATATTCACAAGCACAATTCCTGACAGCATGATCATTTCTGATCTATATATACTCTCTGCTTCAACTTCCCTGCACCAACTACACGTCCCTCGAATGAGTTACTCTGACTTCTTCATCGATCATCAAATTCCTTTTACCCCCGTGTCTAGACATCAAACTCAACCTAAAAAAGGCCCCCACTAACAAAGAACCATCACTCTGGCATCTACAATCCACGTTGAAATTCCCTAGTGACAAAAAGAAAATCCTAATAGACAACAAGCATGCTATCTGCGAAATCGAGGGACTGAGCAGTAGAGGAGAAGAAGTTGTGATTTTGACATGCTTTGACACAAATTTGAGCACATTCTGTGACTTGGTGATCATACGGAGTGATGAATCCGGTGGAGCTGAGATGAATGGGAGGCTTGAAAATGCGGTAGAGTCTGCAAGCTCTCGAGGCAGTGTGCATGGCTTTGACGCGATTGAATCACAAGTTGACGAGTTCTCATGCCTGAAGGCCGTGTAAAGACTTTGCAGTCCCACATTTGTATTGTAACTGTAAACTGAGACGTTTTTTTTTTTTTTTTGTCAGTCTTACTCTATTCCTACTCTACACTCACTCTCAAACTTGTGTCCTGCCTCTTGCGGGCGTGGGAATCGAAATCCACTCCCGAAACTTACGCGTCCCCACCCCATCCCCCTAAGAAGGTGGGGATTTGAACCCCCTCACCTCCCATTTCCATGTTGGAAGGGTGGTCACTAGGGCGAATCCCAGTGATTTTGTAAACTGAGACGTTACTAGGTGATTTTCTGGTGAAGTAGAAGCAATTCCACATATAGTTAACAGAACTACATCTATGTGAGGCTGTGGTTCATTCTGCATGTGAATTTATTAGAAGGGCAATTAAATTGAAGGATTGGGATTGGATTGAATTCTTTTCTATCATAAACATAAGGAATATCAGGATGTGCTGTCAATCTATTGTCTAGTTTATTTCTCAGCACCTAATTTGTTAAACAGAATTACATGTTGGATATTTTGATTGTCACTCGTAGCGTATTCAATTCATGAAATCAAATCATATAAACAGTTCCAACCCAGTAATCAAGCTCAAATCAATCACCCGGTTAATGAATGTGGTCATCTTGTGAGGTAATTGAATCATAACAATGAATCTCGTAAAAGATGCGATCTTTTTCAATGAAATGAGAAAAAAAAAAAAAAAAAGCTTGCACACAATAGTTGGGAAAAGTGCCAAAAAATTCCTAAACCTTTTGTATTTGTATCAATTTAGTCCTAAACCTTTTTTTGTGCCAATTAAGTCCTAAACATTTTTACGTTGTGCCAATTTAGTCCTTTCCGGCCAATTTTGGCCGGATTTTGCTGACTGGACACCGGTCGGGCGACGTGACATAATCGGCACTTTGTGAACAATTTTTAATAATATTTTAATATTTTTTATTTCTTTTTCTTTTTTTCTTCTCTTCTTCTTCTAGCCGGTTAAGTCACGTTAGCCGATCGGCATCCGTCGCAAAATCTGGCCAAAATTGGTCGAAATGACTGAATTGGCACAACGTAAAAATGTTTAGGACTTAATTGGCATAAATATAAAAAGTTTAGGACTTTTTGACACTTTTCCCCACAAGAGTTGAAGAAGATTCCAGGCAACCCATGGCTTACACTAGTTCATCAATTGATAGAAATTTAAGTACAGATTACTCCTAACACAGTCCAAAACCGTGTTAACTAAGTACATGGAAAAGACAAACCCCCTGAAGCTGCCCAATCACCAAACGTGCCTATTCTGACTTTAACTTAATTAGAAAAAAATTACCCAAATCATTAAATCTAATGAATAGAAGCGTAGCAATATCTCAACAGCAGCACTCAACAAATGAAAAAATCCTCTCGGTTCGGGAATGGATTTTATAGGACTCCACTTCAGTCCATCGACATTTCCTAATCTTCAGCAACGTCCAGTAATCAAACCGAGAGAACCTAAAAAAAATTGAAAGAGGGGAAAAATAAAAGGGAAACTACTCATAGTGGAGGTCATCATGCTTGCTGGTCATGATTATATGATGATGTTGATTTTCCACCGGCAAATCGACTCCAAGATAGTAGGGGTGAGCGGTTCCCGGTTCCTTACAAGTTCCGCCCGGAACCTAGAACCTACCAGGGTACAGGTTCCTAATTTTTGGAACCCGGAACCTACCCGTCAAAACCTAGAACTCGGAACCTACCCCCGTCACAGGTTCCGGGTCGGTTCCGTGTTCCAACGGGTTCTTTTTTCTCTTTTTTTTTGTTTTATTTTTAGTTTAAAAAACGATAATGAACATGGTACACATTTACATAAATGATTAGCAAAATTAGGATCCCTTGGTTAGGAAAATTGTCTAAATAATATACAAAATTGACTAGGTGAAACATACCATGTAGCAGCAAGGAGAAGTTACCTCCTGTTATATAGTCATATATAAGGAGCTTCTCATCTTTTGAGTAGTAATATGCACGAAGTGGAATGACATTCAGATGCTATCCTACCCTCTGCACGTTCTCCATCTGCTGCTCAAACTCTCGTTTCTCCGCCACCACTTCCTTCAGCCTTTTCACCACCGATAGTTGATACTTTTGAGCTCCTAGAATGGTTATAGTTGATGTTGATGGACTCTTGGCCCTGAAAAAAACGCTCAATTATGTTTTCACCTTTATTAGTAGAAAAAGAAGGCTCTACAAATAATATGAACTGAACCACCTTATTCATGTCGATTGAACAAGCAAGCTGCTTAGCTTCATTCTATCCTAAGTGAGGTGGCATGATAACATGCCTTTACAAACCTCTTCCACTGATTGCGATACATATGAAAGCCAACAACATCACCAAATAATAGATACTGCAACCCATCACCGAACAGCCACTTCAAATTGATTTGAGTTATGCTGTAGCAAAACCTTCAGCTTTTATGACTGATTTCATTGTAAGACCCCAAGTTTGCTCATTATCTCCTTTCCTAAATAGTAACTTGAGAATTCTAAAAGCAGTAGTAGTAACCCCTTGTGTTTGAAAAGTTTCAAAACATGGTCCAATACAGATTATGGCACCGTCTAGTAAGATGATCTTTGTTTTAAAGCCTTTTCATGTCAATGAAAATATTCTCCTAATTATCCAACACACTCCTCAAATAACAATCATCTATTATGGAAGAAACAAAATAGCAATCACCCACGGTTAAGGAGGAGGCCAGATGTGCTTCATTTCCTTTCTTTTCCACAAAACTTTACTCTTTCCAAATCAACTGAAAACTCAACATATCAAGCTTGCCTACAAATTTGTATAAACAGAAATCGCAGAAGGAAGACATTTGTCCGAAGATGCTACCACGCTTATCCAACTTTTATTAAAGCATTGCTCACTATTCTAAAAGTGATGCCCAACTCAAATCAAGTGCATATAAAAAGATTAATTCAGCTGAAAGAAGACAACAATGGAACATTGCCTTTCTTAAATAGAGAGGTTAGACATTGTCTCACCTCATTTAAATGAAATGGTGGCTTTATGAATTCTGGTAAAGGGAGGATGATGTCGGTGCATGTTTTAGAGAAAAGAAGAGAGATGATGAACTTGTCTATGATGGTGAAAGTGAAAAACAATTTCCGGGATTTTAAAATCTGAAGTCATTTTCCTCATTTTTGGGTGCAGCTTTTCCTTTTGATGAAATGTTTTTCACTTAGACCAACTAACTTTTCAGCATCAAACACCATAATAAGATGAACACGCTTTTTTAACAATCATTTTCAAAGAAACAAGCAGAGCCAACAAAAAAACAAGCAAAATTTTCATGTTGTGCTTATAGATAGCCGCCAATGTGATCAATATCAAACAACATGAAAAAACTACACTATCCCACGCAAGATGCCGAATCCTCATTCAAAAGTCCCCCAAATATCAGCACAAAAGATTCTCTCCACAGCCCAACATCAGCCACAATAGAGAGAAGGTGCTCAACAATTCGTCAACAGTTGTGCAACCCTTCCCATAAGTCAACCACAGCTCTCACTAAGCAGCACGAACAATATCAATCTCCACGCAACATAACCAATCTAGAGCCTAAAGCGGATTCCACATAAATCCCAATTCCCAAGGAGAAGTCGGAAGAATATAAAACTCACCCATCTTGCGAACATTAACCTTCGCTTATTGGGCCGAGGCCGAGCAGCGCATCATTCGCCTCGCGAGCCGCTCTCTTCATCAAGTTGGTCTCGATGCCTCTTCCCCTGCGTGTGCGCCAAGTAGTTCCCTCGTTGTTGTGCAGCGTCAAGCAAAGCTTACACTCAGAATCGCAGCCACCGAAACAAGCCGTGTCGCCGTCGGCCCGTAAAAACATCAAATTGACGCGAAAGCCCGGTTACGGGGATCGATTGCGAGGGGGAAAGGAAGGGGGAAGTCTGAACCTGCCGAGGTGGTTGTGCATGAAGTAGGAGTCCTTGGCGAGATCGATGGTCTCGGGCGCGGCGGAGGCGCTCGCGGCGGTCAATGGCTTCGTTCTAGGCGGAGGTGGCGCCCCCGCTCCCGGGCTTCGAACCTCACTCCCGACCCATTCTCTCGCCGTCGTCGAGCCTGAGTCGGCGTCGCGGGCTGCAGGCGAGGCGCGGCGGGGATGCTATTTTGTGGCGTCGAGCAGAGGCGAAGAGAGAACAGACTCGTGGGTGAAGCAAAGAGCCAGCAAGAGGAAGGAAGAAGAAGAAGAAGAAGAAGAAGAAGAAGAAGAATGGGGGTTTCGGCCGAGAGAGGGGAAAGAGGAGAGAGAGAAGAAAAGAAAAAAAGTAGGGGTAGGGGGAAGTGACGTGTGAGAAGGAAAAAGAAGAGAAAAGAAAGAGAGAAAAAAAAAAAAAAAAAAGAAAGAAAGGCGAAGGAGGGAAAATCGAGAGGGAAATCACGCGGGAAAGGGGAGAAGGGGAGATTTAGGGTTTTTTTTTTTTTTTTGAATTTGATCGGTTCCGGTTCTGGAACAAGAACCGGAACCGGAACCAAGAACCGCCGGTTCCTAGGAAAAAGGAATTGGGAACCGGAACCGGTTACTTCAGAACCGGAACCGAACCGGACCCTCCTCCGGTTCGGTTCCGGTTCCCTGTTCTACCCGGAACCACGCTCACCCCTACAAGATAGAACCGCACTCTTGAACCGTCGAAGAGAAATTACTCGAGACAGGAGAGAGGCTTACCAAACCCGGCCCACCGCCCCCCTCCTTGTTTTTCAATCGCTACGGAGCATATTAAAATTAGACGTAACTCTAGTCTCTACCAAATCTTAGTTACCCTTGAATCAGGTCACGCGATTCACCTGTTTAGATTTGGTAGTGGGAGTTGTAGTCGTGGTGGTGACGCCGTAACGCTTGGAGTGCAACGTCAACATCATGAAGCTAGAGTATTCTCTTTATTTCAAAGACAAACTAGGAAGAAGTTATATGTGACCACGGATAGACATTTTCCAAAGTTAACTATAAAAAGGGTGCCTTTAATCAAAGAAGGTGTAGAACTAGCACCATCGTTTCTGTAAATAAATTTTCATAAACATAGTAAGTTTCCTTTTTAAATTCATTTTTTCGGTTTATTACTCACAAGTGGGCCAAGCGCCTTGGTACTAATACATAATATTTATATGCCTCCTCTGGTTAGGAGAAAAACTTGTATCAATTATTGATATTCAAAACTCTTTAGCTCACTAAAGATTAATATCTATACCTTTCAGAATCACTATCCTTTTTCCCCCCCAAAACATATTCGATCAATTATTTTGTAATATTCCTATCAATGCACAAATGCACAAACTAATAATTCTACTTTATTTATCATGCATTTAGATTTTAAAGTTTGAATCTTTTATATCTCATAAGTTATAGATAATCTTATAAAAAGGGACATAGTTTTATCTTTCCACAAATTCACGGATACAACTTCTTCGTATACGTGAATAATATTTTTCAATTCATTAGTAATTTGAATATTTTGTAATAAGAGAATTGTGCCAAATCTTTTAAATAACACCTTTTCGTATTGTGGGTACACTTTTGCTAACAATATTAGAAGGGAACGATATAATTGATCATAAAGATTATGTAATAGTACACACAAAAGTTATTGGCTGGAAAGGAAAAATGAAAGGAACAAAAAGAACTACTTTAAAAAATAAAAAATAAAAAAATAGAGGGAGATACTGTTATAAGCTTCGAAGAATAATACTTTTGATCACGCAATTTGACAATATATGCTTGGTTATTTTTCTCTATTTCTGATAACATACACTTAAATAAAAACATAATTCATAAATATTCAGAAATATTGCATTCAAGACAAAGGTGAAGTAACATTCTTCTCGTCAAAAGAATAAATAAATAACATTCTTAATTTTACTCCAAATTCTAGAACATCTTTTTATTTTCTTCGTTTATGTTCCTACTTCACATCACATATTTTTTTGTTCATTACCAAGACCATAACTTATTGGTGTTTATACCGCAGCAGCAATTGCACATTAAATTTTCCTTCATTCCTCAAAATCTGAATTTGACATATCATAGTCATGCATTATTTTATGTGTCTCTGGCTTTGAACAAAGTTTTCAAAAAGACTAGAACTTCAGCATTTTTTTACGTTTCTCGATATGTACATTAAGGCTACATTTGATAACATTTCTGTTCTCAATAACTATTTTTTTCCAAAAACACTTTTTTCTATTTCTGCTTTCGAGAATAATTTATAAATATTTTAAGCCGTTTGGTAACTATATAAAATTTCTATTCTGAGAACAAAAATATGTTTGGTACATTCTCGATTTTTGTGTGACTTAAAATCTCTTTTAATTTATCAATAATTTTATTATATTTTTCTTTTTTTCCTTTTCTTCTCCTTCCTCTAGCCGATTGCCACCTTGGCCATAATCGGTTGATGACTAGCCAAACAAGGGCCGATGAGGTCGCCAGCCTCGAGGGAGCCTCACCAGCCATTAGCGAGGTCCCCCAAGCCTCACCGTAGCTGGGCGAGGCCCAACCTTGTGATGGCCAAGTGAGGTCGGATGAGGCTCAACCTCGCCTATATTTGTGAAGCCAAGCCTCACCCGACCACGGCAAGGCCAGGCAACACCGACCTCGCGGTGACCTAGGGAAGCTCGGCCTCGCCAAATCTAGGCGAGGTCGAGCTTGGCCTAACCACGCCGAGGCTCGGGGTGCCTTGCCGAGGGCTAGTAGGGTCGCCGAGCCTCATCTAGCTGGTTGCCAACCATCGCCAAGGTCGCGCAACCAACTAGGGGAAAAAGAAATGAAGAAAAAAAGAAAGAAAAGAAAGAGAAGAAAGTAAGAGAAAAGAAAAACTTGATTCTTGAGTTGTTTTCGGAAACAAGCAACAATTTTGTTTTTATTTTTTTTTTTGTTCCAAATCTATTGTTCTCGGGAAAAAATTACCAAACACATTTATGTTCCATTTTTTTCTAAAGAATAAAAGAACATAAATATTTATTTCCAGGAACGTCATCAAACGCAGCCTAACAAATTCGGGGCCATGCAGCCCAGACATAACACAATCCAGCTCTCTTGGGCCCGAGCCCGTGAGCGGCTGTTTCAGGCTAAGCCTATTAACAATAGGGGTGATTGTAGACTTGTAGTCCGAACGAAAGTGAAGATGGTAGAGTACTACAAGATCTCTCAACGACGATTTGTCATGAATTTAATTATGAAAAGAAAATACACGTTGTAACCAAAAAGAAGGGGCAAAAAGGGTAAAGATCAATACTGAATAATTTTTCCACCGGCTTCTTTTGACAAAAATGTTGCCGACGACACAAAGGTACGCTAAAGCATTGGCGTAATCGTCTTTTCCATATTCGGATGACTCACCTTCTTTTTCCTTTGCTTTTATTGCTTTATTTCTTATCATCATCAGTCCGCTTTTTGTAACAAGATTTTCCTTGGATTCTCTCGGGGCCAATTTCGCCCTGGATGATGGCGTGAAGTCCCCAAAAGATGGTTTTGTAGTGGGAGCAAAAGTGAGGATAGTGAAAAAGGAATATTTATGTGACTGTTCTTAATTAGTCATGAGAATAATAATTTATTTTAAATTATAAAAACTAAATATAAAATAATTAAATATTATTGGGAGATTTTTTTTTTTTTTAAGAATTCATGTCTCATACTATATTATGATTGAGCATAACAAGAAAGAGCAGTAATAAATAATTTTTTTGCCACTGAAGTGCATACTCATGTTTTTAATTTTTGGCCTTGCGGGCTTCTTTCGACTGAAGTCCCGTCGACAATACAAAGGCACGCTAAAGCATCGGTCACCGAGCCATGCTACCCCGACACTGTACGGACTCGCCGCTCTTTATCATGAATGTAATTATGACGAGAAATTCCTCGGGCAACGGGAAAGGAAGGGGGCTAAAACAGGACGGGGCAATAATGAACAACGTCTTGCCAACGAAATGCGTCCTCTTCGCGTTTCTTTTTTTCTTTGCGGTCTTCTCTTAACTAAAATCTTGCCGACAGAGCAAAGGGCGCCAAAGCATCGATGGGTTTCCTTTCCACACTGGCAGGACCCGTCATCCCTTTCTTTGCTTTATTGTTTTATTGCTTTTCATTGTCGCTTCTCATTGAATGAACCTCGCTTTATTACAAGTTCCCAAGAAATGGTTTTGTACTCGTCAAAACCGGTGGGTTAATTATTTTGATAATTTTTTTCTTTGCCAACAGCATTTGATAAATCATTCAGACCACAATTTCAATATTTTCGAGTGGATTTTCAATGAGGACTTGTATAATAACGTACTTTAGCCATTTCGCGCCACATATTTTATTTAGTGACGACTTTAATTATTTTTTGCTGGCAATATGTAGATTTTTTTCAATCTTGTTCCAAAAATTGTGTACCTTCACTCTGGACGCTCTTGCTCACCATCATTTGAAGTTTGACGAATAAGTCCAGATAGTTTACAAGTAATATTATTGAAAATAGTAACATCAATATAAAAGATATTATTACAAAATTAGAACTTTACATTTAGCAAGTAAATAAATGAATTGACGAAAAGAGATAATATAGAAATGTGGACACTTCTCACGTTTTAAAAAAAAAAAAGAAATCCATTTTGAAAAAGTGAATTTCTAGAACTCTTCAGCTATCATAGAATTGTCCGGTTCTCCTTCGGGGCCCTTTGTCATCTCATTTGGAAGAAGAGGAATGCAATCATCTTTAGAGGTGAATCCCTTGTCGTTCCGGCGCTCAAAAACCACCTAATTAAGGTGGTTAAGGACAAGGTTAGTACCTTCAAGAATGTCGATCCTGCTCCAAGGAACAAGCGGCTTCAGAGAGGATGGGGCTTTGATCCGGCGGTCTTCTCCTTGGTCTCCTGTTGATCCTTCTTGTTTTCCGTATCTGGTGGTATTTCCTTTCTTTGCCTTTAGGTAGAGTGCAGGAGGTTCGGAGGTTGTCTCCATTTGTCTTCTTCTTTCTTAGGAGTTTCGTCACTTATCGTGTAGCCTTGTGCTCTTTTACATCGGATCCCCCTCACTTTGCCGCCACTGGTCAGAGTGTGGGTTATGGTTCCGATCTTTTGTAAGCTTCCCCTCTTTTAATTTAATTACCTTTACCAAAAAAAAAAAAAAAAAAAAAGTGAACTCGAACTTTCCACTTGCTATTAAAAATGAACATAATTTTTTAGTTTCTCATGAAGAATATAAACTTTAAGTTTTGTAGTAAGACATGATGAAATCTTAATTTTCTTTAAACTTTATCAAGTCAATTTAGATAATGCAGGAGAATGTTCATATCTTAAATTTGACATATCAATTTGAAGTTTCTATCTTGGCCCCGTCTAATGCATAACAACACTTGTCTTTTATCTTGGGTTTTATTTCTCTTCATTGCTTCTACACCGCCTATAAGTGCGTCTTAGTATTCCCGGTCAACGAATTACAAATTTATATATGGTTTTATTTCTTTTCATTGATTCCGGTTGCCAACTGCTTCAATTAGATTAATCAAACCATTAAAAAAAGACTTGCCTGAGGTCTTCTAAACACCATTAGCAAGTTTATTTTTATTTTTATTTTTTATATTTGTGGCCCACAGCAAATAGATCCACGCACAGTTTTTCCGTTGAAGAGACGAGACTACCCTTATACAAAAACCCTTACTATTGCTACTCATCCTATTAAAATATAGTAAAATACAAGTTAATTCAAAATTATTGAACTCACAATATAAAGGTAAACCCAGTATATTTGAAGTAAAAGTAGTTTTTAGAATGATAGTAATCAAAAATATTAAATAGGCGATTATCGGCACTATATAGATATGGAAGCAGCTTTTGCAAACGTTGTGGAATTAGAATTTTTAAAATTCTATGGTTGAAAGAAGTTCTATTAAAGTCCTGTACGTTATCTATATATACTAATATAAAGCCCAAACCTTGAATTTGGTCTCCTCCCTCGAAATATTCATTTTATACTTGACAGACACTGTTCTCTTTAATGATGAGGTAAAGGTGTTATCTAATGGGCAGAGATGGAAAGCATTGTTTTTTTTTTCTTCTGCCACTATGCGTATGCAGCAACAGCGTTTGAAGATGGACGAAGGAAACAGAAGAAGCTAAGGACAACACGTTTAGACGTGGAAGTGTAAGTTGTGAATCATTGCTTAATCGAGCTTTTTTAACTCATCATGATTAATAACTTCAATCTTAAAATATTTAAAAAAAAAAAAAAAAAAAAAAGAGAGTGGTCACTCTTGGATCATACATGCTCTCTTATCCCAAAATGAGTAGATTAAAAGTGCAACTCTAAAAAGAAGGTGGACGAATGTGAAGTCTCGAGGCGCAGCAGCGGAAAAGGAAAAGCAAAGCAAGAATATATTCCATTTCACACTTCTTAAAGCTGAAATTATAGTATTTTGCATATTGAGTTTTAAGTAAGATTGTTTCACAGATTATCTCATTCCGAGGACTCTAAAATCGCTAAGTCCAATTTTTTATAAAATTAGACTTTGACATGTTATCTAAAGTCACTTTGGACTATACTAAAGTTACATTAGATCTACATTAGCTCTGTTTACTTGCCGTTGTTTATGCATACTGCTACATCGGATTTTTACTAGTCGCCTTAGATGAAATTGTAACGCAAGTTGCTCTTTGGTCATTAGTAGTATTAGTAATTAGTAATATGAAATTTTTCTTTTGAAGAATTGGTGTCCCCTGGTAAAGTACAGACTTTTTATGGAATTTTTCAGAGTGATTGCAAATCCATATCAGATTTTTAAGCCCATTGTTGTCCAAACAGGTGTCACCTTGGATTTTCGATGTCTATTTTGGACCAAATTTGACCGAATGTATTTTTTTGGTTATTGTGCAAGTTTCGGATTCTTATGGCGATAGTGATTTCCTTTTGGTGAAATTGTTATGAATTGCACTTTTCTTGGAGTTTTTCTCGTTCATAATTTTTTACCCAAATTGTTTGGCTTTTAAGTTGGCTGATTTTGGACATATTTATTTCCATGCACTCGAAAGTAATAGCCATGCTAAATTCTTCGTTTTGTTTCCGTTGACATTTCTTGATTTGGTAACGGAGACATTGGGTTCTCGCCTTTGGTAAAAGTTGAACTTCAGCAAGAATTCGATTTTTTTAGGAGGAGCAAATGTTGTTACATTTCTTCCATTCTTGATTCTATTTCAAGTTCAAAAAGGTATTTGCCATGGTAGTTGCAGGCTTGTTAGAAAAACTTGTTGTGTCTTTGGCAAATGTGGTTGTTTTTGGAAGGGAACGAAGTAGCATTTGCTCTCTATTCTGAAAGAAACCATGGCAAGCTACTCTCTTATGAAAAAATAGCCATGGCATAAAAGTTCAGGCTAATGAGATGCGCAAAACTATCACATTTTCCAAAAG
Source organism: Eucalyptus coolabah (assembly GCA_014182585.1). NCBI lineage: Eukaryota > Viridiplantae > Streptophyta > Magnoliopsida > Myrtales > Myrtaceae > Eucalyptus > Eucalyptus coolabah. Next base: position 50,968,075 of record CM024627.1, on the reverse strand, counting down.
TGATTTTTTTTTTAAAAATGAGAAATATCTATATTTTCACGCTTGTATAGCATCTATTTTCATAAATCTATATATTCACTTGCTAAATGTAAAATAAAGATTTGATCATATCAATTAATATATCAATTTTAGCACACATCTTTTTGAACAAAATTGGAAAAGAAATCCATAATTGTTAGCATAAAGCCATTTCTTGGGAACTCGACCATCATCCACGGCGAAACTATCGGCGACATGGAGAGGTATAATGGAGAGGTTTAAAGCAAAGTGATACTGGAGAGGTATGGAGTAATAACGCATAGAAAGTAATAACACAAAGAAAAAGGAGGTGGGGCCATGCTAATGTGGAAAAGAAGGGCCACTAATGCTCTTAGCATATCTTTTGTGCTGTCCACAGGACTTTAGTCAAAAGAAATATGCTAGAATAAAGGTTCATAATTGCTCTTTCCTATTTTGCCCCTTCTTTTCCCATAGTAATTTTTTTTAAAATTAAACTCATAAAAAATCATCATTGAGATCTTATTTGTCAAATCTACAAAATGGACATTCTCCTCTATCTAAATTGACTTGATAAAGTTGAAAGATTAGGACATCATAAAAAATAATTAAGATTTCATCACATCTTAATATTGAACTAAAAGGTTATCATCTATGATAAAGTTGAATTTTTATGACATTTTTTATAAGCAAGTGGAAAGTTTTAAATTCTCTTGAATATTTGGCTAATGAAATCCAAAAAACTTTCACCTTTTTCAAAAGTGATTTCTTTCAAAAGAAGATGAAAACTATCTAGATTTTCACGCTTGTATGATATCCATTTTCATAAATCTGTATATTCACTTGCTAAATGTTAGATTGGGATTTGGTTGTATTAATTATTATATCAATTTTAGCATACTTATTAACATTACTCATAAGAAACCTGAATTTATTTGTCAAACTTCAATTGATAGAGAGTGAATTCTTACTAAATAAAAAGTGCACATCTTTCTTAACAAAATCGACTAAAAAAATCCATAATAATAAGCATAAAACCATTTTGTGTGTGGTTTTGATAATTGGTATTACAGTGGACATATAGGTTAGGATTTTTCACGGAACTGCCAATTGCCATCATTGGGCCGGCCACCCATTGCCATCTTGAGTCCTTACCTTCATGGCGTCAATCCATGGGCGAGTTAACTCCTTGCCCGCCCAAGTTGTCATTTACGCCCTCGTCTCTTTTTATGGTCACTAGCCTCGTGCGGCCACGATTTGTGGTTGCATGGCCACGGTGTTGGGGCTCGAATTAGTTAATTCCCTCGATAGTTAGAGCAACGGAGAGAGGCCCTCCGCCTATTTTACCATTAAAATTAATATCGAAAAAGAGAAAGAAAAAATTCCTCACCACGAGGGCATTTGGGTATTTCGGCAACGGCAGAAGATAGGATGTAATTGACAGGGGAGAGAGGAGCAGAGGAATAGAACAGAGGGGTCGTGATTCTAGTTCGAGTTCGAGCCAGTTGGGCAAAGAGTCAAAGACTCAAGGGACCAAGGCGCAAGTGCCTCGCTCGATCCCATTTTTGTAATCTGCAGGCAAGTGTGCGATCATTTGTCGAGACACATGTTGTTAGAAAATTCAATAAAAGATATATTTATAATTTATCATTGCTTAAGTGTGAAGTAATCCACAAAGATAGCATAAATTAAAATTCAACGATGCAAAAAGAAGGAGAAGGATTTCTTTTAATATTTTGTTTTAGTCACAGAAAGTGAATCAATTGCTCCCCCATCCCTTTAGAATTTTACTAATTTTTTTCTTTTTTCGGAAATCGAATTCCACTAATTTTATTAATCCCGCAATTACACTGTTCTTTTGTCAATTGCGTTGTGTCGGTGGCGAGATAAGAGAAGGATTTGGTTTTCTTTCTTGGGTAAAGAGTCCTGCCAGGGGCTTTCGCCTCCGCCGGAGCTGCTGCTGAAGTTGTGCGCGCGCATCTCGCGAACCCGTCCCCGAAACGCCACCGCAGCCTCGCACGCGCGGCTGATCGCTCCTCCGTCACGCCGCCGGCGAAGGATCCTTTCACCTCGAGAGCTCCTTGCGGCAGTCCGAGCCGCTTCCGAGGTGAGTCTCCAAGGGCCCACTTTTGGTGTTTAGAAAGAACCCCGGCATTTTGTCGCTTTGACAGCCACAATGAATTATTCTTAGTACGTAGATCTCGGGCTTGGAAGTTTTTCCTATCTCTGGCTGCCGCTTTTGCTGCTATCCTGTTCCGACTTTTTCTTCGAAGAGGAGATCGAGCAAGATCAATGGAGGAGAGTGCAAAGAGACGGCGCATGTGTGAAAATGATGGAACAAAGACGAGGCGCTTCTTCCACTCACACTTCAACGAAGGTCAAGAAGTGGCTACTTCATCGGGATATGGCTATGAAGTATTCTTGAGTTTTAGGGGACCAGATACTCGAGCAGGTTTCACCGATTTCCTTTACACAAGTATGATAGATGCGGGAATCCGCGCATTTATAGATGATGAAGAACTCCGCAAAGGGGAAGAGTTTGCCCCGGAACTTCTCCAAGCAATTGAGCGGTCGAAGATCTCAATACCTATATTTTCGAAAGGTTATGCCTCTAGCGTATGGTGTCTCAAGGAGCTAGTCCAAATGGTCAAGTTCCAGAAAAATGGAAGACAAAAGATCATGCCCATTTTTTATGACGTGGCACCTTCAGAGGTTCGACACCAAACCGGAGGTTATGCAGGCCTTTCTTTCACATGAAGAGAAGCAGCGATATGATGAAGAGATTATCCACGAATGGAAGGCTGCTCTTAGTGCAGTTGGGGCAATAAACGGGTGGGACCTGCACAGCAAGACCAACAGGTGACTTCTCCTAGCATTCCATCTCAAGTGCATTATATCATTAGAACTCGATGCGTTTCATATGGTTTCTTTTCTGGATTTGTGTTAGCCTTGTTGAAATTGAATTCCGTGTTATTGAAGTTATACTGTAGAAATCAAATTTTTCCCATTTTATTCCAAGCGACATTTTTTTCCAGTTCACTTCATTTAAGTACCAACGCTAATTCATCTACAATGGAATAAATCCTTGAAGTAACACATTTCGAATTCAATTTGGTCTTCTCGTAATTAGTTTGATGTTTACACAATTTTCTCACTCATTGTCTTTTGTCTCCATCTAACTCTAGGCGAGAAGGTGAGTTCGCAAGAGAAGTTACCCATAAGGTTTTCACTGAGTTGAAAAAGGCTTATCTGGCGGTATCAGAGTGTTTGGTCAGTGTTGACAACCACCTGGATGCAATCATGGAAATGATAGGTGCTGGGACAAGTGAAACAAAAATTATAGGAATCCACGGGATGGGTGGCATCGGAAAGACAACTACTGCCAAAATGATGTACAATAAGCTTTTACACGACTTTGAGAATTGTTGCTTTCTTCAAGATATTCGAGAAATGTCAAAAGGTTATGGCATTCAATACTTACAGAATCAGCTCATCTCTCATCCTCAAAAAGAAATGCATGGACATAAAACACATTGATGAAGGAACTCAGATGATTAAAGACAGGTTGTTTGATAAAAGAGTCCTCCTTCTTCTTGATGATGTGGAAGAAGCGAATCATATTAATGCACTTGTAGGTAGACGTGATTGGTTAGGTAGAGGGAGCAAAATTATCATTACTACAAGAAACAAAGATATTCTTGAGGTCCCTGAAGTGGACTGCAGTTATGAGCTTAGCGGCATGGATCGTGATCAATCTCTTCAACTATTTAGCGAACATGCCTTCAGAAAAGATTATCCTTTGGATGAGTATATCGACCAATCCAAGAGGGCAATAGGTATTGCTGGAGGTCTTCCACTAGCTCTTGAGGTCATAGGCTCACTTTTATGTCACACTAAAAGGAAAAGTGGGATCTCACATTGAAGAAGTTGGAAAATATTCCTCATCCAGCAGTTCAGAATAAGTTGAAAATAAGCTATGATGCATTAGATGTTCGACAACGGCATATATTCCTCGACATAGCTTGTCTTTTCATTGGATATAATAAAGATATTATGGTTCATTTTTGGGATGAATCTAAATTTCCAGAAGAAGCTATGGAAGTTCTACGAACATGTCTTTGATAAAGATTGAAGTGTCTTTCGAAAGCATTGGAGTGTCTTTGATAAGGATTGAAGAGTATAATAAAGTATGGATGCATGATCAACTCGAGACCTCGGAAGAGAAATAGTTCGTCAAGAAAGTAAAATGAGAATAGACAAGCAAAGTAGGGTGTGGGATCCCAATGAAGCATTGGATTTGCTAAGGAGACTCGAGGTAAAATTCTCCATGCAATAAATCTCCAAGTTACTTATGGATATCTTCTTTTTAAAAAATGCAGTTACTTTTTGTGTTCTCTAGCACCATTGTGACACACTCAATTAATATTTTTGCTCTTTTAATATTAGATGAATGGTACTACGCAACCCCTTAAATTGTGATCTTGAAGTGTTTCCCTTCAACTTTTCATTCTTAGTTTTTCCTTTGGGCAGGGAAAAAAGAAGTTGAAGCTCTTCGTCTCAAGTTTGACCACAAGGGGCAGTTCTGTTTTACCTATGAGAGCTTTAAGAGCCTTTCAAATCTAAGGTTTCTTCAAGTTGATAGTTCGGCGGAATATTTTGATGTAGAAAAAAGGCTTTTTTGGTATGAATCGCCATTAAATGTTCTTCCAACTAATGTTTTCCTGGAGAATTCAAATCTCCTTCCACGATTACGATGGCTTTGTTGGCATTTTATTCCCCCAACATTTCAAATTTCAAATTTCTCTATGGAGGATGTGGTTATTCTTGATCTGTCTAGGAGTAGAATTAAGCACGATTGGCAAGGGTGGAGCCACATGAAGGTATCTTTTATGGTAGAAAAAACTCATTATTTCATCTTATCATATTCGAAAGTAATCTTTGCATGATTTTTCTTTTTTTACTGTGTGATGAAGAATTTGAAAGTTCTGGATTTGCAGTGTTGTCTTGAATTGGAGAGAACTCCTAACTTCTCTGCTCATTCAAATTTAGAACGCTTGATCCTAAGTGATTGTCTCCGTTTAGTTGAAATTGACAAGTCAATTTGTCAATTGAAACGCTTAGTTTCCTTAAAAGTAGATGGATGTCACAAACTTCGAAGGCTACCAGGAGTGGTGGGTAGAGATCTTGCAAGCCTTGAATACACATCTCGCAACATTGCAATTCGTCGGAGAGGCTTTCGAATACAATCGAAAATTTGGAATCGCTGATTGAGTTGGATATATCTTATACGAAGATCAAAGAATTACCCGATTCTATCGTAAAGTGGAAAAATTTGAAAGTAGTGAATATTGGTGGTGCCATAGGCAAAATACCCGATGCCCTTTGGATGAATAAGAGCCTTGAAGAAATAAAAGTCGAAGGTAACCCTCGTTTCACTGTGGAAATTGGCGATTACATCTACGAAAATCGATGCCTGAGGAAGTTGGACTTGTTGTTTGTTAGAATAAATAAAGTACCGAGACTTCCCGAATGTCTTGAGTTTGTAAGGTTGCAAAAATATTTATGGATACATTTCCAGATCTCTCAAATCTGGTTAATTTAAAGGAATTGGACCTGAGGTTTGGTGGGGAGTCTGGTGGGCCTGTGGAAGCATATCCAATGCCACGGTGGATTGAGAATTTAAGCAAACTGGAGTCCCTGGGCCTGTGGTCTGATTACATGACCACCTTACCCATAGATCTCAGTAGCATCCTTCCCCGACTCGAGTCACTTAGCCTCATGGGTGCTCATGTGCGTTGTCCCCCGAGCCTTCCCTCCAGTTTATTAACCTTCACCTTTGCATCTGAATACGTGACCACCTTACCAATAGATATGAGTCTCCTCCCCCAACTCAGGAATGTTTCACTCAATTGCCTTTATCTCGATTGCCTCCCGTGCCTTCCCTCCCGTTTGTCATTCATGGATTTGCAACTTGAATGCGTGACCACCTTACGCACGGATATGAGTAGTCTCCTTCCTCGACTCGAGGAACTTACACTCTCGAAGTGCCCTAATCTGCGTTGCCTCCCGAGCCTTCCCTCTAGTTTATCCCTTTTGAGTTTGGACGGTTGCAAGTCATTATCTTCTCTGGGGGATCTATCGAATTTGAAGGGACTTTCATATCTTGACATCGTGGATTGTGCAATCTCAGATATTCGATGCTGTGATCCTTTGGAGAACCTACAAGAATTGGATCTTCGGAAACTTCAACAGGTGGAGACTTTACCTTCTCTAGGTAATTTCAACAAACTAGGTTCTCTTCATGTATCAAAATGTGGTAAGCTGGTTGAGATTCAAGGCGAACTACCACAATCTTTGGAGAAATTGAAGATTATTGGATGTAGATCTTTAAAAGAGTTACCTGATCTGTCAAGCTTGAAGGGACTGAAAAAGGTTAGAATAAAGTGTTGCAGGAATTTAAACGTGGAGGCAATTTCTTTGCTTTGCTTGGAGAAGTCAGTCGAATTTGGGGAAGAAGACAGTGATTACGTAACCGAATTTGAGCAAGAAGACGACGAATTTGAATCTGAATTTGAGGGAGAAGGCGATGAGTACGAGGAAGAAGACGACGAATTTGAATTTGAATCTGAATCTGAGGGAGAAGGCGAGTAGGACGAGGAAGAATACGACGAATCTGAATATGAAAAAGAAGACGACGAATGTGAATATGAGGAAGAAGACGACGAATGAGTGCACGATCTTTTGAAAGCTTCTTGATCCATGTCCACAAATTGTTCCCTCGTGTTCAAGCTTTAAACGGATTGAGGTAAGTTAATTCAACTGACGGCCAATGTTTTCCTTTCCAGCAATCTAATTCTTTCGCGGATATGAACAGTGAAGTTTCACATGCACTTTTTAATTACCTTTTCACAAGTTGATGGCTGCAAATCTAATAAAGGCATTGAAGTTATGCTTCCTCCGTACAACCAAAGGGTTGTTAATTATGTACAAATATTCGTTCTCTTTTCCTAGTTTGGTTTTGCTTTTTAGCTATATTTTTCTTGGATGGTTTCTCCTTGCTTTAATGTTTCCCAGCTGGAGGTATGTATGTCGATTGCATCGTTTTTATTTGATGTGTAACAAATTATTAGAGATACTTGTCGATTTGCTGCTTCACATATTTCGAAGTTGATAACCTTGCCTCGCATTGGAGATAACTTGGTTATGCTGTAAACAATTCGATGGAATTTGTGTTGGAAGGTCATATAACCATTGTTCTCATCCTGGAACTTTACAGCATAATCAACTCATTGATGCAATTGTGAAGAAGATAGACACTATGTATTGATATGCTCATGTTCAATTTATTTTCCAAGAAAGGTGTGCTTCTTAGTGGGATTTGCAAATGTTATGGAGAAGTTATAAAATGAAGAAAGACGGGTTTTGGGTAGCGGCATCGACAGTTCGCACAGCAAACTTCCATCTGTGACAGGAGAGAGGAGCTACTTAGCTTCTCTGATGTATCATAAATCATCTTATAGTCGAAGGCTAATATTTCAGTATTCCTGGTGCATAGGACCTATGATGAGTCTCGCTGGGGTCAAAAGTCATGTAAATGGACTCTTTTGTGATTTTCATTATCGCCTACATCTTTTAGAAATGGTTATGCCTATGTGATTATCTGTAATAGAAGCCCATTCATTCACCTCAAGTTGTACTAGAGGACTCTTAGGTTTTAAGTTTGACAAGAACTGTGAAGGGAGACATCTCAAACAACCAGCTTTTTGCCGGTTTCTAGTGTTGCTGAGGTTTTAGAGTATGAGAAACTTACAGAAATGTTTCTGTGCAGGGAGCTGTGGCTAATTAGGCATCTGTACAAATGAAGACCGAATGAAGGAAAATGAAGATGACATTTAATGTCGCCTCAATTCCCTTTCACAATCTTGGGGTAGCAAACTGTGCATCCATCTGTCGAGAGTCGGAAACTTGAAGATCAGGGAGGGAAGTCGTTGCCTAATGATGAAATTGTAAAATCTGTTGAACTCGATGTTAAGTTTCAGTTGAATGTTTGGCATTTTTTTCCAGAGCAGGGCAGGGGTATTCATTGTGAAATTTGTAGCATCATATATAATGTTTTTTGGGGGTAAAAGGGCTATTTAAGCAAACCTGATTGTTTATTAATCTTTTTTGTGGGGCCACAGAATGAATATTGCACTTCATCTGGATGTGTGTTCTCTTCATTGGCATGCAATAGAACTTGCTTATCAGTACACAAATGTTACTTTGCGAGGAAACACTCGAAGAGCTTGTCTGGACAAGGTGAAAAATTGTGTGCGCTTAAAGAAGTGTTCACGGTAGTGCCTGCCAAAATCAGTTCATGGACTTCTTGATGTGAAAATGGTGCTCAAGGTAGTTTTCCTCGTGAGTATGATGATAGGCACTCACAGCACAGGAAACAGGAATTGTTGGAATTCATGAATTGGGCGGTGATGTCAATTGAGTCTCACCAAAATTATCTACAATAGTTTTCACATGGTTTTGAGTACTATTGCTTTCTTTCTAACGACCGTGATACTTCAGAGCGCAAGGGCATTCAGTACTTAAAGAATTAACTCATCTTTTGTGTCTATAAGGGGAAATTGACTGAAATAAGTAATGTTGATGAAAGGATCAAGATAATTAAAGATAGGCTATCTAGTGAAAGAGTTATTTTCCTTTTTGATGATGTTTACAAGAAGAAACAATTGAATGCGCTTGTGGGAAATATCTATGATATTCAGGCATTACTGAATTCTTTGACACTAAGTATCAAAGGCTGATGGATCTCGAGATTCTTAGTGCTTCACATTGTTTCTAACTGAAGATAATCTCTTCCATTGGTCACTTGACATCTCTATCAAGGCTATCTTTCAAAACCACCACAATTACACAACTTCCCCTGTCGATTGGAGCTCTTACAAGCCTTGAATACTCGTCTTTGAAAGAATGTAGATGTATACAGAGGCTTCCAAACTCGAGTGGCAATCTACACTGGCTACTTGAGTTCGATATCTCCTACACTTGCATTAAAGAGCCACCTTCTCGATGGGAAACGTGAAAAGTTTGAACGTTGTGAGGACGTATAATTGTTCCATTGAAAAGGTACCTAGTGCCTTATGGTTGCTATAAAAGCTTGAAGAAATAGATGTAGCAAGGTGAAAGCTTGCAACTGGAAACTACAAATGACATTTGCAGATATTCTTCTTTGAGAATCTTGAAATTGGCACTGATTTAAACATGACGTTACCAAGGCTTTCTCGTCTCGCTGCATTGATTCATCGATGATGACACATTTCAGATTTCTTAAACCCGACTAGTTTAAATGATTTGTATTTGGCCATTTGACAAGATGTTTACCCGTTGACAATTGTCCACTTGTGGAAAATCCTATGCCATGGTGCATTGTGAGATTAAATAAAGTGGAGTCTTTGACCTTGTCGTCTCGCTTTGTAACCACCGATCAATAGATATTTGTCAGCTTTCTCTATTCAAAAGACTAGAACTTTGGTGTCCTAATTGGCTGCGCCTCCAAAGGCTTCCCTCAAGTTTGTCTTATTTGTCTGTTGAATCTTGCTGGTGGAGGAGAACAGCGATGGATCTCTCAAATATGAATAGACTATCGAACTAAGAATGGTAAAATCTGCAATAACAGATTCAAGCCCTTGACTGTTTGAAAATCTATGAATTCGGAACTCTTCGATCTTGAAAAGGGAGAGTTTCTTCAATCCAACTCATTTGAAGAAGTTGAAGTCACTTGAACAAGATTATTGGAGTAATGTGGATTGTGCTCATTGCAAACTACCAGAATCTTTGGAAGAATTGTTGATTGGAGGCCCCGCCATACCCGATCTAAGTTGATTGGGTCTAAATGCTTTGCAGAGAGGAAATAACATGTGTGAGGCCTGACTCTTTCAACTTGAAGAGGTTCAAATGATGCAATGTCTAGCATTGCTTAGGAGATTCGTCCACTTCTCGAAAAATTTAGAAGACATGCTCTACAAAGGAGTACATTTTCCAATAAGAAGTGCATGCAGTTCTTGAAAGGTCAAACATTTACAACCAAATATGTTGTCAAGAAAGCTCTGAAACATAAACAAATTGCTTATTGGCCTAGGTCCTTTTAGCAGACTTTTTGCAACCCTTTCTATTTTGAAGATGGATGGCTGCAAAATGCTCATGAGATGGACCATGGTTTCTTTTGATCTATTTCATGAGTTAGATTTGGTTAAGAGATATTCCCTTTCGACGATTTTGGTTGGTGAATAAATTTCTGGTAAAAGACTAAGTCAAATTGATATGCTAGTTTACTATAGTCAAGTGCATTAATCTTGTCAATTTACACATTGGCCTTTTATGTGAGATCCTCGGAACTTGCTCGGTTGTACAATTTGAAGCTGATATCCATGCCCTGTAAATATTAACTTCACTACACCTTAGACAATGAAGGATATATCCAAAGTGTAGGTTTTCATCAGAGACAGAAGCTCTGTCATTCACCTTTTCGTTTTCCTTGAAATGGAGCTTTAGGTTTCAACATTGATAAGGAGAACCACTGCCCAACAAAAGTCCCACATGACAGCCTAGGCTTCTCTCTCTCGGCAACAAGTAAGAGAAATTTACAGGGTCTTTCTATGTGAGTAAGCTGTGGTTAACTCAATTAATGCATAGAATTGACAACTAGCTCACCAAGTAAAGGAAAATATACAAAAGACGACAATATATTTTTCCCAACGCTTCGGTGTTGTACTCTGGCTTTTATCGCAACATTCGAACTCTAACTTATCATAAGGTACGGAGGACTTAGCTGGTCTCTTGCACAATGTGCTTTGAATGGTCATAATTAGCAATATATCCTTTGAAATGATGAAGGAAATTTAGTTCTTCAGCTTTCCACCGATGTTAGTTCCTGTATATCAAGGGAAAAAAAGAAGGTAAAAGCTTACAACTCTCGTTCCAAAGGCTGATCAGTGTTACATGTCAAAGCCAAGATGACATAAATTGTTCACTCCTAAAAGTTAAGATTTAGCAAAGGTTGCCAGTGGAAATGATGCAAGACAAGGTCATCATCTGCTTCCAAGATGGCTTGATGTAATAATTAATCAGCATAACTCCCTGCCAGACAACAGTTGAAGTACTTGCGCCAAGAAGTCTTTAGTGACAATGTGCCTATAGTAGAAGGTGAGGTCACCAATGGAGAAGTGGTCTCTCAAGGCACTCTTTGCTTCACCTTACAAAACCGGTTAAGTCTGGTAAACAAAGCCACGGGCCCAAGATAAGATTGAGAGGTCAACTAGCGAACGCATTCATTCAATAGAAATCACGGAGTTGTATTTACAAGAATGACACATTCGACTTCGAGCTATTTACATTCAGAGTGAATTTGAGTAGAGCTCTTATGCGTCCTGTGATAAATGTGGCCAACAGATTGATGGAATCCATTTCATAACTGTCATCACAGAGGTCCCTGATAATCTTTGAGAAACCAGGTGCTGACCCGTGAGCATTTTAACTGAAGTTGCTCTTGGCATCGGAGTCTGAAGGCAGCCTCAATGTAGAAGCAGAAGGATTCATAGAAAGCAAAAGATTTCCTTTGACGTCTTCACTTCCGTATTCCTTCAATCATGCGTCCATTACGATTTTGCATGATCCCCATGTCTCAGACATTAATCCCACGCCATAGTAGACTAAATGGTCCGCAATGCTGTTACCAGTTACCGATCTGCACGGATGCACCCTCATCAGTCGTCCACGTATATTCCTGGTAACAAAGGACTGACATTCTCTGGAACAAGCTGGTTTGTCACGACTTATTGCGTTTAGCATGATAAATCCACAAACTAATTGCTTGAACAAGTAGCCACGACCGAAACTACCTCATTACCTGCTACATTATGGGTCTTCTCCAGAGCTATCACAAACTTTCTCAACCTGATAAACCAGACTACCAAATCCTATATTATACAGCCATACCTACAACAAAGGGAACATTCCAATTACATGTGAACATTGACATAGAAAAGATTATGAGTAGTCACCAGAGAAGCAGGTGGAATCAAATCATTTTCGCATAATCTTGCAGCAATATGTTTATCCGTGACTGTCTTTGAGCTAGTCGCGAATAATCATAAGCATTAGTAGACATACAATAATTAAAATGTGTATAATTGCACATAGCTTAAGACTAGGTCAAGACTAGGTTATCAGCCATCAGGAGAAAGAGAGAGATTATATAGCAAACATTATTACACGTCTTAAACTTTGGAATCAGTATGAAAAACTCAAGATGGCTCTTGCAGGAATGAGAGTTGCTCGAATATTTCTCAAAAGTCATGAGCACTTCGAACTACCCTGCTCTGCTAAGAAGATGAAAAACAAAACAATTATTTTTTATACGCTGAAAAAAGAGAGTACATACATTGTCGGAATAAATGAGACTTGGTTAGATAGGTTGGAAGAAAAGCAAAGCAAACGTCAAAATCAGTCAGCAACAATTCCCCATAATATAGATGATATTCCATCAAGATCAAAGCCTTACCTCTCTAGGGAAGTGATGGTAAGTCTTCTGTGGGAACCGAGAATAGTAAGGAGGCAAATGAGACACAATATCATGTCCATTAGTAATACATATTGTAATTGGCACACGGTCACTGTAGTAAGATGCAAACACTGCATTGCCAATACGAGGTTGTCCAAATGTTAAAGCCTGAACTTTTTGTGCTTCATGATTGACCTGGAAAAGGAGCTGCTTCTTTTGGTTAGAGCGAGACAGATGGAAACAGCACATAGAACATAGGTTTAGGATCAACATGTTCAAATTTAAAATGCATTAGTACTTCAAGATTACAGGACATAGAATTTGAGCTTCAAGTGCTTGCAAAAGTTATACGGCGAACATAATGCCGTTAAGTTTCCATCAAGTAAACTTTGTAATGATTAGTTGGAAGTCTTTATCCACTATATTTAGGTATTCCTCCAACCTGAAGCTCCACGGCTTAACACATAAGACTCAATTCACACAACTAAATACATCGACCATAGGTGGATCAGGTAAAGGTTTGCAACCCATTCTGCTTGTGTTTTGTCCATTGGTTGATTTGCCAAAAAAGAAGAAAAAGAGTAAAAAACAAGATGCTGACCAATTGCAAATATAAATATGAAGCCATAGAATGTTCAAAATATCCAGAGTCTAGACTCTTCAAGGCAGAGTTGGCAGAAATTGCCAGGTAACTCTTAACAGACCAAAACTGAAATAAATGGAAGAACACAATAGAGAAGAACCATTATCTGAACCATAACAATCTTTTAACTATCTTACCACAAGATCAAGTCCCAAAAAGGATGCCGTAGCCCCTCCCATAGAATGCCTTGTCACCATGACATTGATGTCTCCATATAGATCCTTGGCTCTTTTAATAGCATCTGTAGTATCGGGTTGCATTGTCGTAATGTGATAAGCACAATAAATCCATGATGAACCTAAGCAAAGATGATAGAATAAGACTGTCACTCATTCCAAATCAGAACTGTCCATAAGTTGCAAGAGGCTTATTGTCTCTAGAACTCACCATGGCACCAGACATGCCAGGGTAGTTTATGTCGAGCTATATCCAGCAGAGACCTACAACCCAATTCTATATGTTGTAGAAATAAATAGAAGTAATCACTAACTAAAAAGCTCAAACAACTTTTCCAAGAACAAAATTAGTGAAGTAAGTGATCTCCTCATGACTCTATGTAAAATTACAAGCACATAACCTTCGTGTCTCAGTGAAAATGATTAATCATTTTCCCTTCTTATGGACAGGAGACCCATGTTCTTTGCGCACGAAGTCACTGTAGGCTACTCTTCTTACCTTAAATTTTCAGCAAATCCTTCACATGTCAAATGTGAGAGGAAGAATTGCTAAAGTTAACATGCATACCCTTGTTCTTGAGTACCTTTCAAAGCTATAACTGCAACATTAAGGTCCGAGCCTCTCCAATATATGCCTACAGGTAATATATATTGATTATAAATTGAGACGAACAAGTAGATGCAATTCAAACGTAGAGGCATCACAAGCATTGCAAATTGGTAGGCCACTAAAACATGAATTATATACCTATAAGCAGGCAGGACATCAATGTGACTTCAAACCCCTGCTTTCAGATAAAAGGGCATTTATAACCAATTAGAAGCTAAAAAGAGAAGGCAGCATATGCCTAGAAAATCTCATCTCAAGAATTGGCCATTTAGTACTGTACTGAGGACCTATTCTTTAAGTTTACGCAACCTTAGCAACAACGTCATATTAAAATGAAGTCAAATTACCTTGGTCTCTCCCTCTCAACTAGGACATGTCCAACTAGAAAGTTCTGTCAAATCTGACTTTTAAACCTGCAAGATAATAAGCTTTGCATCTAATTACAAATTTATTGCTTTGAAATGGTGAAACCTGAAGGGTAATAACAATAAGCTCTAGGAAAATGCAAAAATCTTTATGAAGAAACTTACAACAGATGCATACTCCACCACCATCGTCGCAAGAGTGTGACTGTAACAGCTTTATGAGCATTGGAGCTCACTCTAACTTCTTGACTTACCAGTTGAGAAAATTTCAGATTGAAAATGCAGTCACAAGCTCATTCAATTACAAGCAACGAGGCAAGTCTCTTATGTCACTAGCAAGCTATTTCGACAAATCAAGTGAGCAGAACACTTCAAGGAAACATCAACTCAAAATAATATTTCAATATATTTCTGCAGTCCTTGTCCGTGAACTTAAAGAACTATATATTCAATGCAACGCGATGAAAGGGGAATAAGTAAACAACAAGAGGCCCATCTTTCCCAAAAGCTACTCCACTAAAGCCTATGAGCTACAGTCCATTATTCGATTGGAGAAAAGCTGAATAGCCGAGAGTCAATTACTTGTGAGACACTCAACAAATTTTATCCCCAGAGTTAACAATAAAGGGTGAGATCTATATCGAACAACTATAAGAAAATTCGATCAACAACTTCCCCCAACCCTGAAATGCCTAATCAGCCAAATTCACTATACAAATCTCACTTTCCCAAACTCAAAACCAATGCACTCAACACTAGAGCCTATGTCTATTCGCACCTTATCACAATCAAAAACTCCCAATCAGAATTGAGCCAGAGGATCACAACAGAAACCGATCCATGAACACGGATTGCAATTGACCTCTCGCCCCACTTGCGGCGATCAAGCACGTCAGAACCGTCACTCTCCAATCATGACCCGTTCTGCTCCATATTCTACAAGAGAAACGGATCGAACGGCGTCGTCGAGAAAACTACGGCGCGATTGCATAGTGAGATAGAGAGATCGACCGCGATCTTTGTCCGTATTGCTCCAATTCTGGTCTCGCAAGTTCGTGGATTTCATGGCGATTGAAAGCTACTGTGACTTGGGGCAAAGGAAGGAGAGGAAGATGAATTTACGAATTTTCCTGTTTTGCCCTCCGCGTCTTCTTCTGTCGGCGGTCACATTCGGTGATTTCGGCGTTTGCGTGGGGGCACTGAAGTAAGTTTAGCTAATATTTCAAATTCGGGGTTCTCTCCTGGAGCTCCCCTTTGATGTCTCCACATTAGCACTTCGACCCGAGCTTAGTTTTTCTTCTTCTTTTTTTGGTCCGTCTATCGAGCTTAGTTTAATTAGCTAGGTCCGAACCAGGGATTCTAAAATTCGAACGAAAAAAATAGGAAAAAAAAACAACAACAAACTAGGATTCTCAAAAAGCACCAAAATTAAAGGTTAATTAATATCCTTTATCTGTTTAATTTATATTTTTAGAGGTATATAAAAATGCACCCTCCACTATGGTGGAAAGTTTTTTGAGCCATATTTTTGAATTCAAACTCAAATCGATCTAATAACTTAAGCTATTCAAACTTCGAAAGAATGTAACCGAACTTGAGTAACTCATGAGTTGAGCTTAACTGCAAATTATAAAATCTACTTCTCTCGGGCTAGAAAGAGAGTTTAAAAAGACGACTTGCTATTATGTATAGATTCTTGAATGCTCTCTAAATATTTACATTGAATTGGATGCAATATTTTCTTTTCCTTTTTGGTTGAATGTACTTATAGTATTTTGAGTCAAGACAATTTGTCTAAAATTTCCGAACTATTTATAATGCGAATGTGTTTAGAACTTATAACCTTGTAGAAACTTATAACCTTCTTGAAAATTGTGGCATTATCTTGTTAGGAACGCAATTTGTTTAAGAGAAAAAAAAAAAAAAAAAAGGGATGACAAGCGAAGTTTTAAGTGAAAAAGCTCCTTCGGAATCGAAAAGAAAAAAAAAAATTACAATGTTGCACTATGCAATTTTTACACTATCAATATTAGTTTAACATGAGAATTACATGTACACCATTAGCAATAAAAAGCCTTATTCTTTAATAGTACTTTCTTCTGTCACACTCCATAACTCTATCATTATCTTCCCATAATTTCTCTAATTGAATACGTTCAATACGATCGTCAGCATTGAATCTACGTGTAAATGAATGAGGAATAGAGGAAAAGGTCCACGAATGTTGAGAACAAAAATCATTGGGCTTTTTCATTGGCTATGTGCAAAGTAAATAAAGTTTATGATCTTAGACAACAAAAATCACGATACATTTTCAAAGAACAAAGAGCATGAATGATTTTTTTTTTTTTTTTTGATAAATATAAAATAAGAACCCATGTTTGGTGGCTCTCATGAATTTATATTTGTAGTGGGATATTTAAAAAGGTATAAAGATAGAACAATTTTATACACGACTTAATTTTTCTTACCAAGCTCATGCACTACTCATTCACTTTAAAGAAATGAAATAATAAAAAAATTGAACGTAAAGAGATTCCAACTCACCCCTGAGTGATTAAAGAATTATAGCATTTTTCATGAATTATTATATTATGAGCATACTTCTAACCAGTTAGTATCTTAAGTATTTACTACATACGTGAAAAGATTTTTTAGACTTTTAGCACACCGATGAAGTTGTAATGTTAGATTTATATACTTATAAGTGGATTGATTAATAATAACTCAAATCAAAAATTTTGTGATGGATGATCGTCTCATCCTGCTCTCTTTATCTATTGAAACAAAAATTCACAACCCATCATGACTCGGGTGGCAAGGCCAAGACGGATCAACCCCAACTCAAGCCGGGGATCCATCTGGCCGTGAGCCAGGCGGTGGCTTCAATTCCCACGGAGGGGAACGAAAAGTACATTTCCTACATTTCCCCCGCACTGCCTGGCGGGAAATTTTCGCACCACCGGCATAAAACCAAAATCGAAAAAAGAAAAAAAGGAAAATTAAAACCAACACAAAAACGAAAATGAAAAGCGAAAAACAATTCAAAACAGAAAATACGCAATGCGCGACCCCTCCTCCCCTGCTTCCTCCCAGGTTCGGACATCCGTTCAGTTGAAAACGAAACGGCTACGATCCTTTCACCATCCCACTCCCACTCTCTCTCTCTCTCTCTCTCTCTCTCTCTCTAGAACAAGCACCGACGACCTCGATGGACTGATCGATCGGCCGGTCGCCGCCGTAACAGGCTTTCAGCACCGCCATGGTGAAACTATCGGAGCAGCGGGCGTGGATCGACGGCTCCGAGGAGCGGCGGCAGCAGCTCAACGAGCCCGGTCGATGACGAGGAGCTCGAGGCCCGTCGGACCGCCCCGCCCGAAGAGGATGACGCTGCCACGGCCTGCGGCGCCGACGAGAATGTCGGGGCCGAGGAGGACGACGATGAGGTTCGACGTTCGCCTGCGCCGTTCTTGCTGGATTAGTTGAATTCTGCAATTTCACTGCAATCCATGACAAATCTCTTGGAATACTCCGTGAGGAAACCCCAAGTGTCTGGATCATAACAAATGGCTTCAAAACTTTTCCATAGGAAGAAGGATGTCAATAGCAGGAGTAAACAGATAAATTGAAAGCTGCAATGCAGACGAAATGATAATAATAAAGAACAAGTTGATTTTATTCATGTAAGAGTGTTTTTCACATGGTTAACAGTTAAGTGCTTCAAATGGTGTACTGCGTGATGATGATAACATCCTTTTCAGAATAAGCAGCTTCGAAGCTAGCAGGATGATCGGCATGAAAGTGAAGCTGAAAATAGTATTGGCCGTACCGGGTTGCAATGGCAAGTTCTTCTTTTTCAAAGCTTCATGACTTCCTGCATGAGTGTAGCATCTTTGTTCTATTTAGCATAAAGCTGCATTTCGATACCCCGAGTTAACAGAAGAAATGTGCAAATAAACCAAACGAAAGAAAATCACTTGGTATAATATCATAGACGTTATGCTTCCGCAAGGCCTTCTTACCTACAATTTTGTTAGCCCTTGGTTTCTATCGTCAAGGACTAAGTGCGCCATAGTAATTTAAATGCTTAGGCAAAATAAAAATTAAGAGATATAAATGTTGATTATATTATGTACTTCCAACGGCAAATTAATTGATGTAATCTCTTGACAAGAGACATGCTATGGAAATGCAGTTTGATTAAGAATCAGCTCGAACGGATGACCAGTGAATTTATCGGTTTGGAAAACATGTTTTGCCAAAAGTAAAATGCTCTTTGCTAAGCTTCAATAATGAAATAACTAACTTGAAGTAGAGGTGTCATTCAAGAAATCAAAGGCTCGTAGAGCTAGCAATTTGTCAAAAGATCAATTTACAAAACTAGTCTATGACACATATTAAGTTGGATCGAGCTTAACAATGCCCAAGTCATAAACGAGATAAAAAGTTTGTACATGAAAAATAAAGATGTAACCAATTTAGACACGTCGAGCAAGTTAACGTGTTACTCCCACAGGATACGTTCATACACATTTAACAATGTTATATGTACTTTGAATAAAATGTGGTTTCATATTATTATATATGAAAAACTCTTTCTTGAGCATGTTACATGTGTCATCTTACTACTTCATCCATGCTGCAGTTAAAACTCCTATGAATTCGAAGATTTGACAATCTTTGCAGTGAAAAAAAGAAAGGTTCGTTATCAATTGTTAAAAGATTAGAACTTTACTTCTCAAATGGAACAAGAAGTCAACTAACAAATCTGCGTAGGTTCTACAAGACATCAAAGAGAAGCGTAATATCCTCTGTTTTTGCAATTTTCAATCACGTACTGTGTCCATTCATTTGGAGCCATTGTTCTTTTTGCATCAATGGATTCAAGAATTTTGCAATACATCTCCCTCGTGATTTCTGCATAATAATATAAGAATTAAATATCAGAGAACTACACAATTTGTCACGAGAGCTCACCACACAATTAATTGGAGAAAAGGAAAAAACCGGTGGGTTCCTTCTTTTCAGCAATGGCTCCAAAACAATATGGCAAACTCGACATTATTGGATAAGGGGCTGCAGGCAATCTATTGCCATGAACTGGCCCGTGAATTTCAAAGACATCACATTAAAACCTTTTACTGCCAACAAAGAATGCAGCACCGTTTTGTATCAACAAGGAGACGAAATATTTCAAGCCAGAACTGACACTTAAGAACATGAAACACTCTGACTAGAAGAAATAATTCGACATAATTCATTTTCTATTCCAGAATCATGTCTCCAACATCAAACTTACATGAAACAAACACAATGGAAACAATTAAAAGGTGACATCTCTATGTTCACAAACACAATCCCTGAAAGCGTAATCATTCCTAATCTATACTCTCCGCTTTAACCTGACTGCACCAGGTACTCATCCTTCGTATGCGTGACTCAGACTTTTTCATCGATCATCAAATTCCTTTTGCCCCCATATCTAGACATCAAACTCAACCTAAAAAAGCCCTCAACTAACAAAGAACCATAACCCTGGCATCTACAATCCACGTCGAAATTCCTCAGCAACAAAAAAGAAAATCCTAACAGACAGCAAGCACGCTAACTATGGAACCGAGGGACTAAGCAGCGGAGGAGAAGAAGGAGCTGTGATTTTGATATGCTTGGACACAAATTTGAGCACATTCGACGACTTGGTTATCATAAGGAGAGATGAATCCAGTTGAGCTGAGATGAATTGGAGGCTCGAAAATGCGGTAGAGTCTGTGAGCTCTCGAGATGTCATGCATGGCTTCAATGCCATCGAATCACAAGTCGTGTTGTTTTTTTTTTGGGGGGTGGGGGGGTCATATAAAGGTTGTGTTGTTGTTGAGCGATTTTTGATACTTATATAAGCTTTGAGGATTAATACTTTCAATCACTCACTATATTTCTGATAATAAATACTTAAACAAAAATATACAATTTTGATACTCGGAGATATTGCATTGAACTAACATTCTTCTCTCAAAAAAAAAAAAAAAAAAATTAACATTCTCAATTCTACTCCAAATTCTAGGACATCTTTTTCTTTCCTTTGTTTATTTTCTTATGCCACATCACATATTCTTGGTTCATTACCAAGACCATAACTTATGAGTGTTTATGCTACACCAGCAATTGCACATTGAAATCTTCCTTCTCCCTCAAAAGTCCGAATTTGACTCATTATACTCTTGCATCACATTTCTTTGGCCTTGAACTTGAGCATTTTCCTTCTCCTAACATGTACATTAACAAATCCCAATCCTAAGAATGGTAACTGGGCCACTCCGGCCCAGACCTAGCACAGACAGGCCCTCTTGGGTGCAAGCCCATGAGGGGCCGTACCAGGCCAGGCCTATTAGCAATAGGCTGTGTCAGTGCCAGGGCACTGAACCAGTAACATTTTCATTTTCAGGGGTGATTGTAGTCAGAACCACATAAAAAAAAAAAAGGAGAACAAAAAAAAAATGAAGATAGTGATGGTATTTTAAGATCTTGATGGTGATTTTTCATGAATTTCGTAAAGAAAAGAATTCCTCGTAGTACGGGAAAAGAAGGGGCAAGACAGGACAGAGCAGTTATGTACTTTTTCTTGCCACCAAAATGCATCCTCATTTTATTTTATTTTTAATCCTAGAATATTTTTTTTTGACTAAAATCTTATTAACAGCACGATCGCATCTTCTTTTCTTTGCTTTATTGCTTTAGGTTGGGTTTGGTTCAACCTCTCCATCATCACTTTGCTTGACACCTCGCCACATTGCACACTTCTTTTGACTAAAATCTTGTGAACCACACAAAGGCACACTAAAAGTATTGGCTGCTTTTCTTTTCCACATTAGCCCGACCCCATCTTCTTTTTCTTTGCTTTATTGCTCTAGGTTGAGTTTGATTCAACCTCTCTATTATCACTTTGCTTTATACCTCTTGCACCTCGCACCTTTGTTTTGACTAAAATATTGCCAGTAATTTAGCCGTGAAAGAAGGTTTAGGTCCCCAAGAAATGGCTTTATGCTAACTTTTTTATTAATTTTTTTTTTTTTCAAAAAGATGTGCACTATTACTCGGTAAGGACTCGCTCTCCATCAATTGAAGTTTGACAAATAAGTCTAGAGGTGTGCTGAAATTGATATATTAATTGATACAATCCAATCTTAATTTAACATTTTAGCAAGTGAATATATAGATTTATAAAAATAGATACTATAGAAGCGTGAAAATGTGAATAGTTCTCATTTTCTCTAAAAAAAAATGTTACTTTTGGAAAAAGTAAAAGTTTTCCTAATACCATCAGCCTGATATTATAGAGAATCTTGGATTTTTCACTTGGAATAAAAAAATTTCCTGAACATTCGACTTTATCACGGAGAACTTGAGCTTTCATTTTTATATAAAATATCTTAACCTTTCAACTTTATCAATTTAATTTAGACATTGTAGAAGGATGTCCATATCCTATATTTGATAAATAAGTTAAAACATCAATAGAGTTTCTATCATGGCTGCCTATCGACATATAACGGCTCTTGTCTTTGTTTTTTTGGTTTTATTTCTTTTCATTACTTCTGCAACGTGGATACTATTCCTGGTCAAAGAATAATTTATGTCTAGCTTGATGAGTTTGAATTATTAATGCGATTATAGTTACCAACTACTTCAATTAGGTAAATCAAACCATAAAAGAAAGACTTGGACAATAAGGTTTTCTAATCAACACTAGCAAGACCTCTTTTTCTCTTTTGTGGCCCATAGGAACAAAACCCACTTTGCTTAGTACCTGGGAAACTGCTATTTTCGCAGCCAAAATTGTCATTAGATCACTCCATAAAATCCAACAATAACTCATTGTTCTCCCATTCACCTGCAAATTTTACATGGTAAAAAATCGATCTCCAATTCTTATATTCATTAATAATATCATCACACCATTTCCTCCAATGATATACTATCATATAAAAATAGAAAATTAAA
Source organism: Eucalyptus coolabah (assembly GCA_014182585.1). Lineage (NCBI taxonomy): Eukaryota > Viridiplantae > Streptophyta > Magnoliopsida > Myrtales > Myrtaceae > Eucalyptus > Eucalyptus coolabah. The sequence continues at coordinate 50,945,733 of CM024627.1, read as the reverse complement.
AAAAAAAATCTTAGGGTGTATTTATCTCGCCGGTAATTTTTTTTTTTGTCTCGGGAAAATGCTTTTAGGAAACTTAATTTTAGACAAAGGGAATCAGAATGATTTGATTGTAGTGAAAACAAGTTTTTCTTTTTTTTTTAAAAATCTTTATCATAATTGATAGTAAGTGAATACACTAAATGCAGCTTGTATTCTTAAAAGTGACATGGAATGACTAATAAACTGGAATCGATATCATCTCTGTTTATTCTATAATCCATCAAAATAACAACGATTACAAAGAAACTAAGATAGAAATTATGAAACCATTTTTGTAAAATACAGATATGATGGTGCTTTGGGAATGTAGAAAATTTGAGAATTAATAACATATATATTCATCTCACTTCGAAGGGTATGAAGAAAATAAGGGTAACGATTCATTGTTGTCAAGTTGTTTTTTTTGGGTAAACTTATTGTTTTTAAGGTTAATATCGCAAAAAAATCTCAAATTGATATATTTGTAATAAATTTAATTTTTATCAGTTTTTGTTAAATTGAATTAGTATTATGAAAATGCTAAATTGATACGCCCGTCAATTGTCAAAATTTGATGTATTCTCTTGTTAACTTGACTTTTAATTAATTTGCCATTTATTTGGGGGGCAAGAGTCGATTTTAATCCCAAAATTTCTACACCACAGAGTACAATGATTTTCCGCACTAAGAAACGTAAATAATTGTCAACTTCGGCAGGCTTGAGTGATGCTTTAAGGAAGCATCCTTATTGACCAAATTTTGCAACAAAACTAGCTCACGACTCTTTCGGCATATTTCACCAAATCCCGTGGTTTCTAAGTTCAATGAACTACCCAAAAGTCATTCAAAAGATCTTTCTTTTTTTCTTTCCTTCATATTTATGTGGTGAAAGAACAAAAGTCTTTGATAATTAAGGCCTGCATGTAATACTAAAAGTCTCTTTTCCTTTAAAAATAGTAGGAGTTAGGCAGTGGGATCCCACTGGTTTTCTCTTCTTCCTAAAGCTTTTGAGCTACATCGGAGGAAACTTAATTTCAATTTGAATGGAAAGAGTATGATTTTAAAATAATCTGCAACAAAACTTTCGGATTTTCATTTTACTAAAACAAAGGTTTAATAGAGTAATAATCAAAGCTAAAGCTATCGAAGATCAAATCTTCCGTTAGTTTCAAATCAATGAATTTTATATTTTTCGAGAGTATTTTTGACTCATCAAGTATCGTGATTAATAACTTCAACCATAAATTTTCTTTTGTCAGATTCAAATGTACATTTAAAAAGACTTTAGAGTTTATGGATTCTAGAATGGAACAGTTTCACATCTAGCGGGATTTCATTTTTCCTCCTTGGCTGCCCCACCACGTGCTTCCTCCATGTAGTCCTAATCAAATACCAATAGTTTAATCGACTTCGATACCCATTGAAATCTGAAGGTCTTGCTCGTATTGGTGCATTCACATCAATCATGCACTGCCCGCCAACTTTGAGGACGTCAGCTCATCAATCACGGAGATTGACCAGGCCATGGGCATGGGGCTAGGGTTTTGGAGGCGTGTGAGCAGAGAGCAATGATAGGGAGGGAAGATCAGGGATTTGGAGTTGTTGTGGAGTTTAAACGAAGTTTACCTAGGAAAGAAACTAAATAAAAGGAAAAGATAAAAAAAAAAAAAAAAAATCTAAACCCGGGCATGTTGAATATTTTGATCTCTTCATCCAAATAAAGAGAAGTCCATCACATGCTTAGTTCTCCCTGAAAGGAGTAAGACCAAAAGGGAAATGCTAAAATCAAGATGGATGAATGTGAAAGTCTCAAGCGCGAAGCAGAAGAGTATAAAAGCTCGTTTGTTTTGCAAGAAAGACGGCGAAGTGGATTATCTCACTTGTTGGATGCTAAAAGTTGCTAAAGTCCAGTTTTCATTCAAAAACTTAAACCCTGACTCTAGAAATTGCAAAGTTCAGATTTTTAAGTTCCATGTCTCAACATATATGTGGATCATCATACCGGTTTTGGATTTGATGATATGAAAACAGTTTGGACAATTGGTATTACAGTAAATATAAAGCCTAGGATTTTTTATGGAGCCGTCCATTCACCATCGTCGAATTTGCCGCCCACCCCTTGCCATCATGAGCTCTCAACTTCGTGCATCAATCTGTCGGCGAGTTTGTCTGTTTTCTACGCCTTTGTCTCTTTTACTTTCCGCACAAAGCTCAAAACCTATGTCCATAGAATTCGCGATCAACAGAGTTCGCTAGTCTCGCACGGCCACAAATGTGCGGTTGCATGGCCGCGGTGTCAGGGCTTGGCTTAGCTAATTCGCTCGATTTTTTGAGGAATGGAGGGACGTCTTCAGCCTTGTTTATCATTAAAATCAACACCAAAACAGAAAAAAGATAAAGAAATTTGCGTATTTTGGCAGTAGCAAAAAGGCAGAAAGCAATTGATAGGGGGGAACAGAGGGAAAGGACAGGGATCGTGATCATGATGCGCATACTGTCAGCCGTCCGTGGTCACATGGGGGAGTGATGATATCGGGTGCAGTGAAGCAAGCGGGGGAAACGTTTAGTGGAGGTGCCAAGTACCACGTTATAGGCTTACGACATCGGGGGTATATTGGGGAAAACGCCCCGTCTATTTTTCGTGCTCTTCGAACCTGGAAAACACAATAGAATTTTGGGAAAAGTACGATAATTTCAATCGGGGGACGCGTGGGCTGGAAGTCCATTCTTTTGGGGTTACTGCATTTACAGCTCTCTTCACTTCCGAGAAAATATTCTCCGAGCAGGTCTTTGCCCGCCCGTACACCGGCGCATGTGAACCCAACTGATGCAGGGATGAATCATCCATCGGTACGCGTGACCCCACATTGATTTAGCATCTTTTTCTTTATTAATTGGCTCTTGCTTCACGAGAAAATATTGGGTACGTCTAACGTTCCAACGTGGAAAATGGGAAGGCACTGGGAAAGCGACACGCGTCCTCACGTGGGACCCACAAGCTCAGCGGAAATTTTGAAAATTTTGCATGCTGTAGCGTTCTTATGCACAGACCGACGCTTTCTCTCTCCCTTCCTCTGAATTCAAAATTTCACGTTCCCTCCTGTTCGCTCTCTCCCGTGGTCGCTCGCTTTCTGCTCCGGCACTCGCTTGGGTGTCACTTCTTCCTTCTTTGCTCCGGCGCTCGCTCAGTGCCCGACCATGCACGTCCGGTTTCGCTCATTCTCCTCCGCCAGTTCTTCATCACCACGACAATCGAGTGCTCGGCTGCGAGCTCCTTCACCAACTTCAAGACGCAACCCTCTCGAAGGACGACTTCAGGGTCGGGATCCGGTCGACGCCGTTCTTCACGTTGCTGACGCACCACGCTCGGATGAGCCGGAGGAGCGTGTGGTTCGGAGTGAGGCCGGAAGCCCTTGGTAGCGGCTGGTTAGGCAAGTGGCGGCCGCGCCGTTGCTGGAGGACTTGGACAGCCACTTCTCGATGCTCTCGCGCTCGTAGGTTATGCCCGTCACGGTCGACACGGGGGCCCTCATGATCTGCAGGGATATTGGACAAAGGAAGTACCGAGGGATCTAGACGTCACGGCCCTCCATGAATCGATGTGGCGACTCTCAGATTGAAGAGAGAGAGAGAGAGAGAGAATGTCTTGAAGTTGAAGTTGTTCTGTATATTTTCTAAAGATGGAGTTATCATGAACTACAAGTTGTGGCTTGCAAAAAGTTTAACTAGGCAAATCTTGTGGGTTTAGGTTTGATTGGAGAGTGTTTTACGTTCTTTTCTGGAACTTTCAAGTCTTGTTTGATTGTTTTAGGGATTTTTTTGGGTCGGGATTGAAACTGCAGGAAAATCGCATCCTTGTTTTGCTTGTTACAATTGGCTTTGCCTTTTCTCTTAGAGTTCAACGTTCTGGTTTCGCATTTTTGGCTCCTTTTTTTTACCAATTCTTAATACTGATTAGTAGTTGCAATTAAAAGTTTGATTTTCTTACCATAGACAAACAAAAATTTGATTTTGCTTTGATTGACAATTCTTTTCTTGCCCAAAAGAATTCAAGAGAAATCCTCGTTTGGATTTCATATTCCTTAAAATGAAGAGATTGTGGAATGAAGACTTCAACACAGGTACACTGTATGGTAGACTGATGCAAACAAAACTCAACTTCATCATTGATGAACTAAATCCAGCATAAGATACAAAAAAAAAAAAAAAAAAAGGCGCTATTCTCGCTTGAATTGAATTGTGCTAGGATATTATTAGCCCCCACAATGAACTCAACCATAAGAACAACCAGTAAAAACATCAAGATTACTACAGGTTACTTGACTGTAGGCACAAAACTTGCAAGATACAACTATTTCAAACTTGCGCTGAAATGCTCATGAGTTCTGAGAAGACGGGCACGAAGAAAATACTCCAGCCGATATGCTTAGAACAAAAGTTTTCGAGCATGTTGTATTTAGTTCACAAATGGAGTTCTTGGACTTCTATATGTTTACATATTCAACGACATACAAAGAATTACATGGACAAAAGAAAGTAACAAGAAAAGAAACCGCAATAGGAGGACAGAGGAGGGTGAAGGAATGCAGACGCAGCCCCCATAAAGAGCAACTCCATCCACCCCAAATGAAAAATTTGAACAGGATGACTCTACTCTCTGTACAGACGCCAAAAGAATGTCACGTATAATTAACTCCATCTTTAGAAAATATACAGAACAACTTCAACTTCAAGACATTCTCTCTCTCTCTCTCTTCAATCTGAGAGTCGCCATATCGATTCATGGAGGGCCGCGACGTCGAGATCCCTCGGTACTTCCTTTGTCCAATATCCCTGCAGATCATGAGGGCCCCCGTGTCGACCGTGACGGCCATAACCTACGAGCGCAAGAGCATCGAGAAGTGGCTGTCCAAGTCCTCCAGCAACGGCGCGGCCGCCACTTGCCTAACCAGCCGCTACCGAGGGCTTCCGGCCTCACTCCGAACCACACGCTCCTCCGGCTCATCCGGGCGTGGTGCGTCAGCAATGTGAAGAACGGCGTTGACCGGATCCCGACCCTAAAGTCGTCCTTCGAGAGGGTTGCGTCTTGAAGCTGGTGAAGGAGCTCGCAGCCGAGCACTCGATTGTCGAGGCGATGAAGAACTGGCGGAGGAGAACGAGCTTAACCGGACGTGCATGGTCGGGCACTGAGCGAGCGCCGGAGCAAAGAGCGAAGAAGTGACACCGAAGCGAGTGCCGGAGCAGAAAGCGAGCGACCACGGGAGAGAGCGAAGAGGAGGGAACGTGAAAAATTTTGAATTCATGAGAGGAAGGGAGAGAGAAAGCGTCGGTCTGTGCAGAAGAATGCTACAGCATGCAAAATTTTCAAAATTTCCGCTCAGCTTGTGGGTCCCACGTGAGGACACGTGTCGCTTTCCCAGTGCCTTCCCATTTGCCACGTTGGAACGTTAGACGTACCCAATATTTTCTCCCGAGTGGGACACCCCCCGTGTCCCGGAAGTGACGCTACAACTATGTATGAACAAAGCCACGAGTGCGTCCCGTGCCCCGCCATTCCCGTAAATTTGCGGGCAACGGCAAGGGCATTCATCGCACATAGTGTTGTTAGATAATTCAATTGAAGAAGGAAGATGCATTTGACACCGAGCGGTCCATTTCAAGGTGAAAGTAAACTCTACAAAGACAATATAATTAAAATATAAATGACCCACATATATCTCCAAGTGATTTAAATTTCACAATCCGTTGTACTGATTTTATTGCTATACAGTTTAATCGAGAGATCAATGGAGAGGAGATAATGCTTGATTTATTCATCATTGGATTGATCGTTATTCAAACCATGAAAAGCTTATGATATTATACATTTCAATTAGTTCGTTTAGTCAATATTTGTATCCTATCGAGATCCGAAGGTCTTGCTGGTGTTGGCGCATTCACATTGCTCATGCACTGGCCTGCAACTTTGAGGAGGTTAGCTCATCAATTTTGAGGGGCATGGAGTTGGGTTAGGGTTTTGGAAGATAAGGGAGAGATGAGGAAGAAATGTGCAGTTTTAAGCTCATCATTGATCAAGCAAATCGTCACGTCGGATTTTCAACATCCGTCTTGGAGCAAACTTTGACGGAACGTATTTTTTGGTTACCATAGAAGTTTTGGATTTTCATGATATGAAAAACAATTTGGATTATTGGCATTGCAATAAATATAAAGGTTATGAATTTTTAGAGAATCACCACTCACTATCATTCACCACTTGCTGCCATTGAATTTGCCGCCTCCCTTTGGCATCATAAGCCCTCAACTTCATGCTTCAATCCGTCGACAAGCTAACGCGTCACTCGCTTGAGTCTATCTTCTATGCCTTCATCTCTTTTTTCTTTCCACGCAGAGCTCATAACCTATGTCCATAGAATTCACAACCGACCGAGTTCACTAGTCTCGCATAGCCACGGATTTGGGGTTGCATGGCCGCAGGTGTTGGGGCTCTACTTAGTGAGTTTTACTTGATTTTCTAAGCAACGGAGAGAGCCCTCAGCCTTCAGCTTGATTATCATTAAAATCAATACCCAAAAAGAATAAGATAAATAAATTCTTCATTATGAGGGCATTTGGGTATTGCCGGTGCTAGTGCACACAGATCACTCATGCAATTGCGAGGAACTTTGAGGAGGTCGTTTAGAATGACCATAGCAATGAGGTTTTTAGGGTTTTGAACATATGTGAGTAGAGCAGCAATAAATTTAGTCTTTTGATATAAGAACGTGCTTATAGCTGCAAACTGTAATATTTTGATTTATAAGTTTTGTCTTGTTTTGCAGTTCTTTTGGGATTTGTTTGCTTGAAAGTTTTCTATCTTCTTCCCATATTTGATTACGACAAATAAAAAAAAATTCTTTTTACCAAAAAAAGAAAAATCCGAACTCATGTATACCGATGGATAACGTGGGCGCTATGGAGAATTCACCTGATCTATCGGTGCACGAGTTGGGTTCACGTGTGCCGGTGCACAGACAATACCCGCTCCATGAATAGAGAGGGAGGGAGAGAGAGAGGGAGAGCGCTACATAATATGCACGGGCAAAGACGCGAGTGTGAAGTAACCCGCAGAGGCAGGACGAGTTAAAAAACTCAATAATACAGAAATAACGAGAGAGAATAGTTTCTTTTAATATTTTGTTTTAGTCACCGGAAGCAACTCAATTGCTCCCCCCATCTCTTTAGAAAATCCAGGGTTTTCTACTAGAGCCTTGGCTTCCGCCGGAGCTGCTGCTGAAGTTGCGCGCGTGGACATCCCAAATCCGTCCACCGAAACACCACCGCAGTCTCGGCACGCGCCGCGAATCGCTCCCTCCGTCGAGCCCCCGCCGAAGGATCCGTCGATATTTCACCTCGATAGCTCCTTGCCGCAATCGGAGCCACATCTGAGGTGAGTCTCCAAGGGCCCCACTTTTCGGTGTTTAAAAAGAACCCTGGCATTTTGGCAACTTTGATTGACCGCAATGGATCATTTTTAGTACAGGGATCTCATGGCTTGAAAGTTTTTCCTATCTCTGGCTGCCGCTGATTTTGCTGCTATCCTGTTTCGACTTTTTCCTCGAAGAGATCAAGCGAGATCAATGGAGGAGAGTGCAAAGAGACGGCGCGTGTGTGAAAATGATGGAACAACGAGGCGCTTCTTCCACTCACGCTTCAACAGAAGGTCAAGAAGCGGCTACTTCATCGGAACATGACTATGAAGTATTCTTGAGCTTCAGAGGACCAGATACTCGAGCAGGTTTTACCGACTTTCTTTATACTAGTCTTAAAGATGCTGGAATCCGCACATTTAGGGACTATGAAGAGCTCCACGTTGGGGAAAATTTTGCCCAAGAACTTCCCCAAGCAATTAAGCAGTCGAAGATCTCAATACCTATATTTTCGAAAGGATATGCCTCTAGCCCATGGTGTCTCAAGGAGCTAGTCCAGATGGTCGAGTGCCAGGAAAATGGAAGACAAAAGATCATACCCATTTTTTATGATGTGGCACCTTCTGAGGTTCGATATCAAACTGGGGCATATAAAGAGGCCCTTCGTTCACATGAAAATAAGAAACGATATGATGAAAAGACTATGCAAGATTGGAAGGATGCTCTCAGCACAGTCGGGCAAGACACGGATGGGACCTGCACAACGAGACCAACAGGTGACTTCTCCTAGCATTCCATCTCAAGTGCATTGTATCATTAGAACTCGATGCATTTCCATTGGTTTCTTTTGTAGGTTTCTGTTAGTCTGGTTGAAATTGAACTTTATGCCACATACATCACGCTCAATAATGGCACGGTCCAAAATTTGTCATTTTTCATTTCAGACAACATATTTTTCATTTTAGGCCATTCATTAACTCTCGCACCAACGCTAGTTCATGTAAAATAAAATAAATCCTCAAAGAACACATGCTGGATAGGTCTGTAGTTTTCAATTTTGCTCATCGATTCAACACAATTTTCTAACTCGTTGCCTTTTGACCTTCAACAAGCACTAGGCGAGAAGGTGAGTTTGCAAAAGAAGTCACTGAGAAGGTTTTCAGAGAATTGAAAAAGGCTTATTTGGTGGTATCAGATTGCTTGGTCAATGTTGACAACCAAGTAGGTAAAATCATGGCGATGATAGGTGCTCAGCCAACTGAAACACGGATTATAGGAATTCATGGGATGGGTGGCATCGGAAAGACAACTATTGCCAAAATCATCTACAATCAACTTTCAAGCAATTTCAAGGATTGCTGCTTTCTGTCCAACATCCGTGAAACGTCAAAAGTCAGGGGCATTGCATGCTTGCAGAATCAACTCATCTCTGACATCCTCAAAGTGAAACAAATGGATATGAACAACGAAGATCAAGGGATTGAGACAATAAAAAATAGGTTGTCTAATAAAAGAGTCCTTCTGCTTCTCGATGATGTGGAAAAAGTGAATCATATTGATGCATTTGTAGGTAATCGTGATTGGTTTGGCAAAGGGAGCAAAATTATTATTACTACAAGAAATAAAGAGATTCTCCATGTTCCTAATGTGGACCAAAGATATAAGGTTGAATGCATGGATTGCGATCAATCTCTTCAACTTTTTAGCAAACATGCCTTCGAAGAGATTATCCTTTAGATGAGGATATGGTCCAATCCAACAAGGCAATATGCATTGCTAGAGGTCTTCCGCTTGCTCTAGAGGTCATAGGCTCACTTTTATGTTGCATTGAAAACAAAAAGTGGGATGGCAAATTGAAGGAGTTGGAAAATATTCCTCCTGAGGATGTTCTGAGTAAGCTGAAAATAAGTTATGAGGCATTACGTGATCATGAACAGCGTATATTCCTCGATATAGCTTGTCTTTTCATTGGATATGAGAAAGACGTTGTGATTTATTTCTGGGATGAATCTAGATTTTTTCCGAAAGAAGCCATGGATGTTTTGGAAAACATGTCTTTGATGAAGATTGATGACAATAAAAAAGTGTGGATGCACGACCAAGTCGAGACCTCGGAAGAGAAATAGTTCGTCGAGAAAGTAACTACAAAAAGAGGAGCAAAGTAGGGTGTGGGATCCCGAGGAAGCATTGGGTTTGCTGAGGAAACAAAAGGTAAAACCCTCCGTATAATTCATCTCCAAGTTTCTTATGGACATTCTCTTTTCAAAGGGAGGCAGTTATTTTTTGTATTCTTTAGCACCATTGTGACGTACTCAATCAATATTTTTGCTTTTTCAAAATTAAAGGAACGATACTACTCTACTCAATCCCTTGAGATAGTGAATTTGGATAAATGTGTTTCCCTTCAACTCTTTTGTTTTTTAAAAATTTTCCTTTGGGCAGAAGAAGATAAAACTTGAAGCTCTTCGTCTCTCCTTGGACCATCAGTGCCCTTGCCTATGAAGACTTTAAAAGACTACCAAATCTAAGTTTCCTTGAAGTTTGCAGTTCAACGGGAGGTTTTTGTGCAGAAGAGTCTTCTTTGGCATGAATCGCTGTCAAATGTTTTTCCAACTAATGAGGATTTGCATCTCCTTCCACAATTACGATGGCTTTCTTGGTATTATATTCCCCCAACATTTAAAATTATAAATTTCTCTATGGAGGATGTGGTTATTCTTGATCTGTCTGGGAGTAACATTACGCACGAGTGGCAAGGGTGGAGCCACATGAAGGTATCTTTTATGGTAGGAAAAACTCATTATTTCATCTTATCATATTCGAAAGTAATCTTTGCATGATTTTTCTTTTCACAGGTGATGAAGAATTTGAAAGTTCTGAATCTCAAATATTGTCCTAGATTGGAGAGAATTCCTAACTTCTCTGCTCAATCAAATTTAGAACGCTTGATCCTACGCAGGTGTTGGAATTTAGTCGAAATTGACGAGTCAATTTGTCAATTGAAACACTTAGTTTCCTTAAGAGTAGATGGATGTCGGAACCTTCAAAGGCTACCACAAGTGGTGCTTAGAGATCTTGCAACTCTACAAACATTGCAATTCGTCGGAGAGGCTTTCGGATACAATCGGAAATTTGGGATCGCTGATTGAGTTGGATGCATCTAGTACCAAGATTGAAGAACTACCCAATTCTATCGGAAAGTGGAAGAATTTGAAAGTAGTGAAGATTGGTAGTGCCATACGCAAAGTACCCGATGCCCTCTGGATGATTAAGAGCCTGGAAGAAATAGAAGTCCAAGGTAGATATCCTTATATCGATGTGGAAATTGGCAATTGCATCTATGAAAATCGATTCTTGAGGAGCTTGTGCTTGACGGTTGTTAGAATGAACAAAGTACCGAGACTTCCTAAAAGTCTCGAGATTCTAAAGTTAACTAGAATATGTGTGGATACATTTCCAGATCTCTCAAACCTTGTTAATTTAAAGGAATTGGAGCTGGAGTTTGGCCGACGTAATGATGGTGGGGAATCTGGTGGGCCTGTGCAAGCATATGCAATGCCACGGTGGATTGAGAATTTAAGCAAACTGGAGTCCCTGAGCCTGACGTCCAATTACGTGACCACCTTACCCACGGATCTCAGTAGTATCCTTCCCCGACTCAAGTCACTTTCACTCGACGGTGATCTTCTGCGTTGCCCCCCGAGCCTTCCCTCCAGTTTATCAAGGTTATCCTTGAGATCTGAATACGTGACCACCTTACCAGATATTATAAGTCTTCTCCCCCAACTCCTGCATCTTTCACTCGAGAGCTGCCCTAATTTGCGTTGCCTCCCGAGCCTTCCCTCCAGTTTATCATCCTTGTATTTGGGGTCTGACTCCATGACCACCTTACCCACGGATATGAGTAGTCTCCTTCCTCGACTCAAGTCACTTCAACTCTTTAAGTGCCCTAATTTGCGTTGCCTCCCGAGCCTTCCTTCAGTTTATCATATTTGCAGTTGAGGGGTTGCGAGTCATTATCTTCCTGAGGGATCTATCGAATTTGAAGGAACTATCATCTCTTTCAATCCATGATTGTGCAATCTCAGAGATTCGATGCCGTGATCCTTTGGAGAACCTGCACCAATTGTGGCTTTTTGATCTTCGACAGTTGGAGACTTTACCTTCTCTATGTAATTTCAACAAACTAGAATCTCTTCTTGTAGTAAGATGTGGTAATCTGATTGAGATTCAAGGCGAACTACCACAATCTTTGGAAGAATTGATGATTTGTCAATGTGGATCTTTAAAGGAGTTGCCTGATCTGTCACCCTTGAAGGGACTGCAAATGGTTAAAATAAAGTGTTGCGGGAATTTAGATGTGGAGGCAATTTCTTCGCTTTGCTTGGAGAAGTCAGTCAAATTTGGGGAAGAAGACTTTTTTTTTCGGAATTGAATGAGGGAGAAGGTGACGAGTGCGAGGAAGAAGACGACGAATCTGAATATGAGGGAGAAGGCGACAAGTACGAGGAAGAAGACAGACGAATCTGAATATGAGGAAGAAGACGACGAATGAGTGCACGATCTTTTGAAAGCTTCTTGATCTGCGTTCACAAATTGTTCCCTCGTGTTCGAGCTTTAAACGGATTGAGGTAAGTTAATTCATCTGATGGCCAATGTTTTCCTTTCCAGCAATCTAATTCTTTCACGGATATGAACAGTGAAGTTTCCCATGCACTTTTAATTACCTTTTCACGAGTTGATGGCTGCAAATCTGATAAAGGCATTGAAGTTATGATACCTCCGTACAACCAAAGGGTTGTTAATTATGTACAAATATTCATTCTCTTTTCCTAGTTTGGTTTTGCTTTTTAGCTATATTTTTTCTTGGATGGTTTCTCCTTGCTTTTATGTTTCTTAGCTGGAGGTATGTATGTCGATTGCATTGTTTTTATTTGATATGTAACAAATTATTAGAAATCCTTGTTGATTTGCTGCTTCACATATTTCGAAGTTTAATCCTTGCCTCGCATTGGAGATAACTTTGTTATGCTATAAACAATTAGATGGAATGTGTGTTGGAAGGTCATATAACTATGGTTCTCATCCTGGAACTTTACAGCATAGTCAACTTATCGATGCAATTGTGAAATAGACACTCTGTATTGATATGCTTATGTTTAAGTTTATTTTCCAAGAAAGGTGTGCTTCTTAGTGGGATTTGCAAATGTTATGGAGAAGTTATACAATGAAGAAAGACGGATTTCACTTGGGTAGTGGCATCAACAGTTCGCACAGCAAACTTCCATCTGTGACAGGAGAGAGAGGAGCTACTTAGCTTCTCTGGTGCATCATAAAGCATCTTATAGTCAAAGGCTAATATTTCAGTATTCCTGGTGCGAAGGACATATGATAAGTCTCGCTGGGGTCGAAAATCATGTAAATGGACTCTTGTGTGATCTCCATTATTGCCTACATCTTTTAGAAATGGTTATGCCTATGTGATTATCTGTAATAGAAGCCCATTCATTCACCTCAAGTTGTACTAGAGGACTCTTAGGTTTTAAGTTTGACAAGAACTGTGAAGGGAGACATCTCAAACAACCAGCTTTTTGCCGGTTTCTAGTGTTGCTGAGGTTTTAGAGTTTGAGAAACTTACAGAAATGTTTCTGTGCAGGGAGCTGTGGCTAATTAGGCATCTGTACAAATGAAGACCGAATGAAGGAAAATGAAGATGACATTTAATGTCGCCTCAATTCCCTTTCACAATCTTGGGGCAGCAAACTGTGCATCCATCTGTCGAGAGACAGAAACTTGAAGATCAGGGAGGGAAGTCGTTACCTAATGATGAAATTGTCAAATCTGTTGAACTCGATGTTAAGTTTCAGTTGAATGTTTGGCATTTTTTTCCAGAGCAGGGCAGGGGTATTCATTGTGCAATTTGTAGCATCATATATAATGTTTTTGGGGGGTAAAAGGGCTATTTAAGCAAACGTGATTTTTTATTAATCTTTTTTGTGGGGCCACAGAATGAATATTGCACTTCATCTGGATGTGTGTTCTCTTCATTGACATGCAATAGAACTTGTTTATCAGTACACAAATGTTACTTTGCAAGGAAACACTCGAAGGGCTTGTCTGGACAGGGTGAAAAATTGTGTGCTTAAAGAAGTGTTCACGGTAGTGCCTGCCAAAATCAGTTCATGGACTTCTTGATGTGAAAATGGTGCTCAATCCTCATGAGTATGATAGGCACTCACAGCACAAGAAACAGGAATTGTTGGAATTCATGAAATGGGTGGTGATGTCAATTGAGTCTCACCAAAATTGTCTACAATAGTTTTCACATGGTTTTGAGTATTATTGCTTTCTTTCTAACGATCATGATACTTCAGAGCTCAAGGGCATTCAGTACCTAAAGAATTAACTCATCTTTTGCGTCCATAAGTGGAAATTGACTGAAATAAGTAATGTTGATGAAAGGATCAAGATAATTAAAGATAGGCTATCTAGTGAAAGAGTTCTCTTCCTTTCGATGATGTTTTACAAGAAGAAACAATTGAATGCGCTTGGGGAAATATCTATGATATTCGGGCATTACTGAATTCTTTGACGCTAAGTATCAAGTGCTGATGGATCTCAAGATTCTTAGTGCTTCACATTGTTTATAACTAAAGATAATCTCTTCCATTGATCACTTGATTACTTGTCTTTGAAAGAATGTAGATGTATACAGAGGCTTCCGGACTCAGTGGCAATGTTGTACAATGGCTACTTGAGTTCGATATCTCCTACACCTGCATTAAAGAGCCACCTTCTCGATGGGAAACATGAAAAGTTTGAACGTTATGAGGACGTATAATTGTTCCATTGAAAAGGTATCTAGTGCCTTATGGTTGTTGTAAAAGCTTGAAGAAATAGATGCAGCAAGGTGAAAGCTTGCAACTGGAAACTATAAATGACATTTGTAGATATTCTTCTTTGAGAATCTTGAAATTGACATTGATTTAAACATGACGATACCAAGGCTTTCTCGTCTCGCTACACATTGATTCATCGATGATGACATATTTCAGATTTCTTAAACTCGACTAGTTTAAATGATTTGTATTTGGCCATTTGACAAGATGTTTACCCATTGACAATTGTCCACTTGTGGAAAATCTATGCCGTGCATTGTGAGATTAAATAAAGTGGAGTCTTTGGCCTTGTCGTCTCGCCGTTGTAACCACCCGATCAATAGATATTGGTCAGCTTTCTCTACTCAAAAGACTAGAACTTTGGTGTCCTAATTGGCTGCGCCTCCAAAGGCTTCCCTCAAGTTTGTCTTATTTGTCTGTTGAATCTTGCCGGTGGAGGAGAACAGCGATGGATCTCTCAAATATGAATAGACTATCGTAACTAAGAATGGTAAAATCTGCAATAACAGAGATTCAAGCCCTTGACTGTTTGAAAAATCTATGAATTCTGGAACTCTTCGATCTTGAAAAGGGAGAGTTTCTTTAATCCAACTCATTTGAAGAAGTTGAAGTCTTTTGAACAAGATTATTGGAGTAATGTGGATTTTGCTTGTTGCAAAATACCAGAATCTTTGGAAGAATTGTTGATTGGAGGCCTTGCCATACCTGATCTAAGTTGATCGGGTCTAAATGCTTTGCAGAGAGGGGATAACATGTGTGAGGCCTGACTGTTTCAACTTGAAGAGGTTCAAATGATGCAATGTCTAGCATTGCTTAGGAGATTCGTCCACTTCTCGAAAAATTTAGAAGACATGCTCTACAAAGGAGTACATTTTCCAATAAGAAGTGCATGCAGTTCTTGAAAAGTCAAACATTTACAACCAGATATGTTGTCATGAAAGCTCTGAAACATAAACAAATTGCTTATTGGCCTAGGTCCTTTTAGCAGATTTCATTATTGTTTTCCTCGAATTCATTATTGTTTTCCTGGAATTGTGTTCTTTATACTAAAGTAGAATCACAATTTGGCAAATTGACTTGAAACCTGCACCCTTGTATAGTTAATTACTGGGCTTTTCGCAACCACTTTCTATTTTGAAGATGGATGGCTGCAAAATGCTCATGAAATGGACCATGGTTTCTTTTGATCTATTTCATGAGTTAGATTTGGTTAAGACATTCCCTTTCGGCGATTTTGGTTGGTGAATAAAATTTCTGGTAAAAGACTAAGTCAAATTGATATGTTAGTTTATTATAGTCAAGTGCATTAATCTTGTCAATTTACACATTGGCCTTTTATGTGAGATCCTCGAAACTTGCTCGGTTGTACACTTTGAAGCTGATATCCATGCCCTGTAAATATTAACGTCACTACACCTTAAACAATGAAGGATATATCCAAAGTGTAGGTTTTCATCAGAGACAGGAGCTCTGTCATTCACCTTTTCGTTTTCCTTGAAATGGAGCTTTAGGTTTCAACATTGATAAGGAGAACCACTGCCCAACAAAAGTCCCACATGACAACCTAAGCTTCTCTCTCTCGGTAACAAGAGAAATTTACAGGGTCTTTATGCGGGTAAGCTGTGGTTAACTCAATTAATGCATAGAATTGACAACTAGCTCACCAAGTAAAGGAAAATATACATGAGACGACAATACATTTTTCCCAATGCTTTGGTGTTGTACTCTGCCTTTTATCGCAACATTCGAACTGTAAATTATCATAAGGTATCAAGGACTTCGCTGGTCTCTTGCACAATGTGCTTTGAATGGTCATAATTAGCGATATATCCTTTGAAATGATGAAGGAAATTTAGTTCTAGTTCCTGTATATCAAGAGAAAAAAGGGAAAAGCTTACAACTCTCATTCCAAAGGTTGATCAGTGTTACATGTCAAAGTTAAGATGACATAAATTGTCTACTCCTAAAAGTTAAGATTTAGCAAAGGTTGCCAGTGGAAATGATGCGAGAGAAGGTCATCATCTGCTTCCAAGATGGCTTGATGTAATAATTAATCAGCATAACTCCCTGCCAGACAACAGTTGAAGTACTTGCGCCAAGAAGTCTTTAGTGACAATGTGCCTATATAGTAGAAGGTGAGGTCACAGATGGAGAAGTGGTCTCTCAAGGCACTCTTGCTTCACCTTACAAAACCGGTTAAGTCTGGCAAACAAAGCCACGGGCCCAAGATAAGATTGAGAGGTCAACTAGCGAACGCATTCATTCAATAGAAATCAGGGAGTTGTATTTACAAGAATGACACATTCAACTTCGTGGTATTTACATTCAGAGTGAATTTGAGTAGAGCTCTTATGCGTCTTGTGATGGTTGTGGCCAACAGATTGATGGAATCCATTTCATTACTGTCATCACAGAGGTCCCTGATAATCTTTGAGAAACCAGGTGCTGACCCGGGAGCATTTTAACTGAAGTTGCTCCTGGCATAGGAGTCTGAAGGCAGCCTCAATGTAGACGCATAAGGATTCCTAGAAAGCAAAAGATTTCCTTTGACGTCTTCACCTCCGTATTCCTTCAATCGTGCGTCCATTACAATTTTGCATGATCCCCATGTCTCAGCCATTAATCCCACGCCATAGTAGACTAAATGGTCCGCGATGCTGTTACCAGTTACCGATCCGCACGGATGCACCCTCATCAGTCATCCA
This sequence comes from Eucalyptus coolabah, assembly GCA_014182585.1. Classification (NCBI taxonomy): domain Eukaryota; kingdom Viridiplantae; phylum Streptophyta; class Magnoliopsida; order Myrtales; family Myrtaceae; genus Eucalyptus; species Eucalyptus coolabah. Next base: position 50,928,702 of record CM024627.1, on the reverse strand, counting down.
CGTATATTCCTGGTAACAAAGGACTGACATTCTCTAGAGCAAGCTGGTTTGTCACGACTCATTGCGTCTAGCATGACAAATCCACAAACTAATTGCTTGAACAAGTAGCCACGACTGAAACTACCTCATTACCTGCTACATGATGGGTCTTCTCCAGAGCTATAACAAACTTTCTCGACCTGATAAACCAGACTACTAAATCCTATATTATACAGCCATACCAACAACAAAGGGAACATTCCAAATACATGTGAACATTGACATAGAAAAGATTATGAGTAGTCACCAGAGTAGCAGGTGGAATCAAATCATTTTTGCATTATCTCACATCAATATGTTTATCCGTGGCTTTCTTTGAGCTAGTCGCCAATAATCATAAGCATTAGCAGACACACAATAATTAAAATGTGTATAATTGCACAAAGCTTAAGACTAGGTCAAGACTAGGTTATCAGCCATCAGGAAAAAGAGAGAGAGAGACAGAGTATATAGCAAACATTATTAAGCGTCTTAAACTTTGGAATCAGTAAGAAAAAACTCATGATGGCTCTTGCAGGAATGAGTCACTCAAATATTTCTAAAAAATCATGAGCACTACGAACTACCCTGCTTTGCTAAGACGATGACAAACAAAACAATTATTTTTTATACGCCGAAAAAAGAGAGTACATACATTTTAATAATGAGACTTGATTAGATAGGTTAGAAGAAATGCAAAGCAAACGTCAAAGTCAATCAGCAACAATTCCCCATAATATAGATGATATTCCATCAAGATCAAAGCCTTCCCTCTCTAGAGAAGTGATGGTAAGTCTTCTGTGGGAACCGAGAATAGTAAGGAGTCAAATGAGGCACAATATCATGTCCATTAGTAATATGTATTGTATTTGGCACACGGTCACTGTAGTAAGATGCAAAAACTGCATTGCCAATACGAGGTTTTAACATTTGGACAACCTCGTATTCAAAAATACAAGATTGTCCAAATGTTAAAACCTGAACATTCCGTGCTTCATGATTGACCTGGAAATGAAGCATCCCCAATTATATAAGTAGCGGGCGAATAACAACTCCGGCACACATAATTAGACAGCCAAATACCTTGAATGTTAATACATCAATGGCCCTGTCAGGATGGGCTGAAAAAAAAAAAAAAACATTGTGCATCAAAAACCATATATCGCATTTCACATACAATGGTGAACAAAAGAGCAGCCCTTTCTCTCCATGAGGTTTGAAGGTCTAGCGTTACTCTGCAAAGTCCCCGTCCACAATTTTCCCAACACCAAACCCCACACCCACAATAAAACCAACCCTACCCTCAGCTCAAGAAAAATGTTAACAATATGGAATAGTGGGATTGGGAGTCAATTCACAATCAAGGCGCATTTACATGCTGCCACAAGAAGCAATTGGATGTTGGTGGCGTGAGTCACATCCTGCTAATGGCATAAACAAAAAATTCCAGGTTCATGGTGAAAATGCCCCTTGAACTCCAAAACTTACCGTCATAAATAACTAAGGAGAAACAAAATAAAAAAAAAAGGGCCACACCGCATGGGCATGATGTCATAATTGGCTAAGAACAGTTTTCAGCAAGAAACTAGAAAAAAAAAAAAGTAAAATTTTAAAACCATTGTTTTAAGACAAGATGTTATGCTTGCTACTAGTTCTTCGAGAAAAAGTATAGTCTAAAGTTTATGCAACCTATGATCCTATCAAAGGCCACATGAATGTTTGACTCTCAAAAAATGACCACTTGTCATGAAGAGAGAACAATGGGACGTGACTTTGGGATGGGTACCATTTCTGGTATCAGTTCCACAACAGGTGCCTAGAAAAGTACACTGGACCACCCTGTTAAACAAAGCTAAGATCAAAAGCACAATTTTAAACATCTTAGAACTGGCTCCAACCTACATCATATTTGGCCCGGTAGTCTAATTGAAGAGGAGTTGCTTCATTTGATTAGGGAGAGACAGACAGCAACAGCACACAAAACACAAACTTAGGTTTGATATATAATCTATCTTAAAATGCATTAGCACTTTAAGATTACATGACATAAAATTTGAGCTTCAAGTGCCTAAAAAGTTATATGTCCAAATCATAAACATAACAACAATCCCATTAAGTTTCCAGCAAATGAACTTTGTAATGAATAGTCGGATGTCTTTACCCACTACATTTAAGTATTCAACCAACTCGAAGCTCCAAAGCTTAACATGTACGGCTCAATTCACACAACTAGATACTTTGGCTAAGAACATCTTTCAGCAAGAAACCAGAAAACAAAAGTAAAATATTAAAATCATTTGTGTTAGGACAATATGTTATGCTTACTACTAGTACTTCGAGAAAAAAGTATAGTCTAAAGTTTATTCAACCTATGATCCTGTCATAGGCCACATGAATGTTTGACTTTCAAAAAATAACCACTTGTCATGGAGAGAGAACAGCGTTGTCGATATGAAAAAAAAAAAAAAAAAAAAAAAAAACCTCCAATCTCCACACCTTTCATGTACGCAAACAATCACACGCGATCAAAACGGCGCGGATGGCCCGGCGAGATAGATACAGAGAGAGATCGATCCGCGAGATCCTCGCCCGCGTCGCTCGAATTCGAATCTCGATTCTGGTCCCTCGCGGCGGCGGCGTTCGTGGACTTTCATTATGGCGATTGAGAGCCGCAGCGACTTGTTGGGGGCGAAGGGAAGCGGAGGACGACGACGAAGTTACGTATCTTTCCTGATTTGCCCCCGGGATCTTCCCCCGTTGGCGGGCATATTCGGTGTCCGCGTTCGGTTATTTCGTCGCTTGCGCGAGGGCAATGAAGGGAGTTCGTCTGAAATCGGGGAGCGCTGAGAATGACCGCGCGGCGATTTCTTCTGTATTCTGCTTTTGCACAAAACTTGGGATCCAATCTGTCTCTTTTTCGGAGCTTCCGCTTCGTTTCTCCACGTCAGCACTTTGACTTGCGGCTTGGTTCATGCTAGAATTCCAAAAAAAAAAAAACTAAAATTAATGCTAATATTCGTGGAGGTATATGAAAATGCAAGTACTACTTCGGACGAATGTTTTAGAATTCAAGCTCGAATCAATCTAATAACTTGACTTATTCGAATTTGAAAAGAATGTAATTATGTTTGAGTGACTGGCAAGTGGAACTTCATCGTGAATCATGAAATCTACTTCTCTTAATTTAAGAGAGAGTTAGAGAAAGTGACTTGCCGTATGCATTGATTCTCAATGCTCTTGGTGTCTTTATTGACCTAGATACAATAGTTTTATTAAAAAATTTCAAAATAGCACACTCGTGATAAATTTATCATAAATTAATTTTTGATCATTATTCATTAAAAATCTATACTAATACACCTATGATAAATTTACTCATTATTAGTTAGTGTTAAAATTTACCATTGAATTGTTGAGTTAAATAATGTGTATTGCCGACAAATATAATAGTAGTTTTTGATTAGTTTATGTTAAATTTACTATTAAATTGCCAAGTTTGATGATAGTTGACATATGTACAAATTTAAGGTTTTACCTTCTCTTTATCATAGTTGTCATGGTATTCATCCAATTAAATGAAGATTAATGAAAAAATGAAGTCGTCACAAATATACCATATTGAAGTTTTTTGTGGTAAGTTCGTCAAATGTATATTAGTTTGGGATTTTTTATGATTAAAAATTAATTCTGAGTAAATTTATTACGAGTACACAAATTTTGAATTTTTCGTGACATTGACTCTTATTATTTTCTAGAATTTCAAGTCTAGTTGCTTTGTCTAAAATGTACAAACTGCTCATAATATGAGCACATTTAAAACTGATCACTATCTTGAAAATCACAGCATTGTCGTCTTATAGTTGCTTGATGGAATGTATGACTTGTACAAACATGGGGATTGAATACTTTATATATAAAAAGAACACGAAGTCCAATGAGTTTCTAATCTCAAACAAAAGGGTTGCAAGTGTACATTTTAGGAGGACAAAGATTGCGAATGAATATTTATTTATTTGTTTTGCATTTAGCTCACACTAATAATATAAATAAGAACATTAATACGAGGCGCGTCCCATATTTGGTGGCTCTCACAAATTTATATTGGTAATGGAATATTTATAAAACTACGATGAAATTAATACAAAAAACAATAAGTGAGAGTTAAGAAAAAGGTGATGTTCAAGAAAAATTATAGTGAAGAGCAAAATGATCAATTTTGTAGACGCCCAATCTTTTCCTTTATATGTACTAGAGATAAATGAATTGGTTTGACTTAGCTCAAACTTTACAAGCACAAAACTGATTAATACAGCACTCATTTTTTGTTGCTAGGTGCAATACTCATTTGCTTTATAAAGAGAAGATATGAACACGAAAAAATAGCAAACCCACCCCCAACACATGTTAGCTCAATGATAAAGAGGTCGCATGACCCTTTGTAGGTTCATAAATTTGAGCCATATCAAGGACGAATTTCCAGCTAGTTAGAACCCCGAGCATTTATAATCTCATTCCAAACTTGTAGCACGTCGATAGTATATATAATAATGGACTCATGCGCATATTAATAAATATATTAATTACATTTCAAACTAAACGCATTATAATGATTAATGAATAATATCAAGAGTAAATAGTCGTAGTATTAATCACATTTTCATACTTTTTAATTTATCAGAAAAGTTTCGCAACGCATCACGGCGTGGGCGGCGAGGCCAGGCCGGACCACCCCCGGATCCTCCAGCCGCGGTTCCATCTCGCGCGCTGGCCAGCGCTGGCTTTAATTCCCGCGGCGGGAAACGAAATTACATTTTCCTCCCCACTCTGACTGGCGGGAAATTCTCGCACCCAGTCGCACATGACGAAACCGAATCTTTGAAGGGGGAGCCGGAATAAGAAAAACCCAATCGATAATTAAAAATCATAATAAAAAGAGCGAAGGAACTATAAACAAAATTACGAAAATGCGCAAACCCTCCTCCCCCTAGTTCGCTTCCTCCATTTTCGGACACCGACTCCGATCGAACGAGCTACTCATCGGCCTCCGCCCCCTTTTTAATTCCGATCGTCGCTTCGGATTTCGATTCGGCCTCTCTCTAGAACGAGCAGCGACGAACTCATCGATCGACCGATCCCGCCGATCTCCGCCGTGAGCAGGTCTTCGGCATCGATCGCCATGGCGAGGCCCTCGAAGCAGCAGGCGTCGTCCGACGATGCCCTGTCGGACGGGTCCGAGGAGGAGTAGCCGCAGCTCGACGAGCCCGTCAACGAGGAGGACGAGGAGGAGCTCGAGGCCGTCGGCCGCTCCGCCAGCTCCGCTGACGAGAATGCCGAGGCCGAGGAGGACAATGAGGTTCGGTAGCTCGGCTGCGTCTCTCTTTTTTTTTTTTTTTTTTTTTTTACTGGATTAGTCGGGAATTTCGGCGCCGGATCTCTGGTTTGCTTGCTAGGCTTTGCGGGGTTCGGTGCCGTTGTAGGTTTCTCAGGTGTTTTGCGCTAGGTAGTGGATGTGGTGCTTCGTGTTTGAATGCGAGTTTTTACGAAGTTTTAGAATGAGCGTTGGATTTCGACCGAGGATGTTGAGTTAGGACACTTGAGACAAGCTGCTGTTCTAGTGGTCTCTCGTGATTCTTTTACTGCATTCGTTTCTGCAGATTGGCGCATGCTGTATTGATCCCTCCGCTTTACTAGTGTGTTGCGCAGAATGAAGGCTAATAATACCAAAGTATATACGTATAGATACATGTACTGTATTTTACCAAAAAAAAAAAAAAAGAAGATACATGTACTGTAAGGTTAAATTAGCACAAGAGTTGAAGCATTTTCGAGGTGAACCTGTTTCTTGCTCTTCGTTTGGGGTCATACTCTTGGTTGGATGAAGAAGAGTGGAAGTTGAGAGTGTCTCTCGCTCGTAGTGCAGGCATGGTGTTCAACCTTCATATTGTGCGTGCCAAAAGTTATGCCTTTGGTCGGTTGTTTATTTGCATCTCCATGGCTAGAGTACTTGAGCAGAGCTGCAACTTTTCATGGTTCTAATATTCGAAGCTGATGACTCGGGTTTTCCCCTTTTATTTCAACATTTCCTTTGATTGAAAGCTTCATTAATCACCTCTCACCATATACACTGGGGAAAACGATGGCAAACAGAGCTTGTCTATCTTTCTCTGCTTCTGTCTTTACATACACATGACTTCTTAAGTTGGCAAGTGCTTCCGTACGTCTGAAATGTTGTTAGATACTTGTAACTATGACTTAGTGAGTATTAGAAGTGTTGCCGCTACTTATTTATTTTTGCATTCTTTTTCCTCATTCATTGCACAGGAAGATAATGGTGAAACAGAAGTTAGCAAGATGAAAAGGCCAGGATTTGTGAAATGCAAAAGTTGAAGAAGCAGAAGATTCAGGAAATATTGGATCAGCAAAATGCTGCTATTGACGCCGATATGGTGCCTTTCCATTCTAAAAATGACTATTTCTTGCATTATTTCGAGTTCATGTATTGATTATGCCAGTAACATTTTCTTGTTTTTGAAATAATTTTTCAAGAATAATAAGGGAAAAGGGCGGTTGAAGTATCTTCTGCAGCAAACGGAGATTTTTGCTCATGTTGCCCGAGGAAACCAGTCCGCTTCACAGAAAATTAAAGGAAGGTACCATTACCAATGACAATTCTCTCTGTATTATGTGCATTGCAGATATGATCTCTTGTACATATGTTCCTTTTGACAACCTGCTGAACAATGTCTACATAGGTCCTAACTTTCTTCATACTTCATAGTTGCTTAATTGGGACTGAAAGCTTTGTCTGATCCTTGATGGGCCTTTTGCTATATATTAATAATTGCCTAATGCTGGAATTCTTTAGAGGAAAGGTGCCTATGGTCCAGTGGTCTAACCCTTGCTACACTTCCAGTTACATTTGGTGTTAAGGTTCCATATTCAAAGGGAATTGGGATTTGGTAACATTTATGCAAGTTAATGATGTTTGGTTGTAACCTTATATTGATTGTTCTCTCCCAGTGGACAAATAAACATCTGCTCAAGCTTAAAAGTGAAGAAAACATGTTGTGAAGTTCAAGTCATCATTTGCCAGACCATTTCTGTGTTCAGCATTCATGTTGGTTCAGTGACGTTTTTCTTTGCTTGACGTGTAGGGGTCGTCATGAATCTAAAATAACTGAAGAGGAAGAGGATGAAGAATGTCTTAAGGAGGAAGATGGCTTGTCTGGTACGGAAACATGCGGCTGCTGACACAACCCTCTTGTAATCTCTCTCTCTCTCTCTCTCTCTCTCTGTGGTTTGATTGAAAGAAGGATGCTGTACCCCTGCTTTGACTTGGAGAAGCTGTAATGTTTGCTGCAATTTTAGAACCCTAAATAATGTGGGATTGTAAATGTTCTCTTTGTTAACATTATTCCTTATCACTAACAATTATAATAATCCAAGTACTTACTTTGGTGTTGACTAAGTAGAGATTTTTGACATCCCTTCCTGGCCCTTGTCTAGGTGGGAACCTCTTGCACTGGGGACACCCTTTATTGTATTGTCGTCTGGCTCCAGAGAGATTCTGTTTTGCTCTGATTTATGCAATTATCTTGCCAACAGGATATCTCCAGCAAATATAAGTTAACTGCTTTCTTAAGTTCTATATGTATGCTTTTTTGCAGGTATACAAGGAAGATGCGGGATTACTAGCTTGCTGGATTGAATTGACTCATAAGATTGTATGAGAATGGCATTAACGGAATACTTGCAGATGAAATGGTAGGTCATGGGCTGCAGCATTTAGACGTGTGCAGTATGGAAGCTGGAAAGGCTAGAAGATGCAGATCTCAGAGAAAATTTGCTAATAGAAATTCCAATGATATCTTGGAGATATTCATCGTGTAAGAACTTGAAATTGACATGTGCTGAGATAACCAATTATCGAGGCTCCTAGGAAGTCTTATATGTCTACAATATTCATACCGAGTTGATGATGGCATTTCTGGTCTCTCCAACTTGAAAAGCTTGAGAGATTCGTCCTCAGCTAGCCAATAACTCTCTTCCCCCAGTTGACTAGGAACTTGAAAAGATTGTGGAAGATTCTATCCCCAGTGGATTGGTAGGTTAAACAGACTAGAGTCTTTAAAGTTGTCCTCTTCGATAATGACCACCTTACCGCAAGATATTCCGCAACTTTCTCATCTCTAGAGAGTTGAACTCTGTCGGGAATGTCTGTAGTGCCTCCCGAGGCTTCCCTCAAGTTTACCGTCCATATGTATTAGATATTTCCTATCAGTGGGTACATTAATAGACCTATCAACCTTGAAGAAACTGTAAGAACTTCTAATTGAGTATTGGGTAGTTACAGAGATTCGAAGCCTTGAAAGTCTAGAGAATCTTAAAACTTTGGAGCTGAACGAGCTCCACTGCCTGGACAAATAGGCCGACTGAGTGGCTAGAAGAAACTAATGGCTTTTCATTTACATCATCATAATGATCTGGTTGACTGGAATCACCGGACAATTTGTCCATCTACTCCAGCAACTTTATCCTGAAGTTTCTAATGTTTCAAAGTGGAAGAAATTAAAATGTATAGGCATCCACCCCCGGAGATTTGAAAACTCAACGCATTATAGAGGAGCTCGATCAAATTTGGCAAATTTCTGCAAAAGAGAAAAGAATGGACACTTGATCTGTTGAGTTCTCTCTTTTTTTTTTTTTTTTTTTTTGGATAAGAGGTGCTTCCCATTCTGTTGTACATATTTGTAACAAAGAGGTTTATGTAAATTTTCTTTTTTAAGTTCACTTTGCATGTTGACTAGTGATAGTTCTGCAAGTACCCTTGTTCAGATTTTCTTTGTTTTAATTTGGTTTGGTTTGGTTTAAATGTTTTAATGGCTTTGAATTGCTAATTGACTTACCTCATGAGGTCAAGTCAAATTATATGAACTCCAAGTGCATTATTGTCAATTTACTATGTGATGATTTATTTTTGGTACCTTATAAATTGATACTTCATCTTACTGAATTTGAAACTGGTCGATGCCCATACTTCGTGTAGGAGAACTTTAAAGTAGCTGTTACAATGTGCATGAAAGCATCTCAGCACTTGTGGCATCACCTCTATGGTAATAACAAACACAAAATTGCGACATGAAGAAGAATAATAATCTACATAGGTAAACACATGTCCAATTTGGTTTTTGGGTAAAGCAGATTTCTTAACTGGATTCACACAAGATGAGAAGTGGTAATGATTCTTAAATAAATTAAAGAAATGTTCCAGTTCCAACTTGGTCCGGCATTATTTAATGTTTACGTAAATATGAAATAATGACCCAATCATTAAATTTCAAATGAATAGAAGTGTGGCAAAACTTTTCCAAGTCTAAATATATAACATGGAATGATCTCGCGCCGTCTGCAAGTTCTTATCTTTTTGCATCTTTTTTATATCTTTTGTAATAGATAATCCACAAGCATTAACTGAGATAATGAAGAGCCACAACTTCGAAAACACTATTTGAAATAGAGAACTTTCATACTTGAGATCAGGAGTCAATCTATCTATATAATCATTATAGTCATTAGAGGACTTCACAAAACTTTTTGCCAATCACTAAAGAGGCTTCCAAGTTTGATTGGGAATTTAGAAATGCTGGTTGAGTTGGATTCCAAATGGGATTTAACAAGTCACATCAAATTCGTGAGCTTATTTACCAGATTTGTAGTGGCCCAAAGTTCTAATACAGCACTCATGAATAATTTTTCCATCTATATTGACACAAGACTATGCTTACACATTGGTTTTGTGTACTCTATTTTAATAGTATTTTGTATAATAATCAGCACAAAGCATGGATTTATAGGGGTTAAATGCGAATGTTGCTTCACCTCGGAATAAATGTGATTTTTATAATTTGATTGGTAGTTGGGGAGTGTCTTGATGAAGATCAAGCCCGATAATTCCATCGAGCTTCATGTTTTGGTGTCAATTTGGGCTTGGCCCTCTTAGCCCATTAAACTCGATTGATCGGAGTTCGCCTTGATTAGGATTTGGTGTTTTTTGGGGGGGGCGCAACAAATTTGTTTGGAAGTTCCATGTCTACTTTTGTTGACTTTGACTTTGAATGAATCCGCCCATTCATTTGGAGGCAAAAGTGGATTCTCATCCCCAAAATTCTGCTCCACATAGTAAGTGATTTTCTGCATTAGAGAAACGTAAATAATTGTCAACTGACAAAAAGGCTGGAGTGATGCTTCGAGGAAGCATCCTTATTAACCGATCTGGCAACAAAACTAACCCACGACTCTTATTCAGCCAATCCTACGGCTTCTTCAAAGTTAAATGACCTACCAAAAGGTCATTCAAAATATCTTCATTTTTACTACCTTAAGATTATGTGGTATAGGAACAAAGGCCTTGATAGTTAAGGCCTGCACCTATATGAAAAGTCTTTCTTTTCCTTCAAAAAGAGTAGGAGTTAGGCAGTGGGATCACCACTTGTTTTCTCTTTTTCCTGGAGCTTTTGAGCTATGATGGAGGAAGCTCAATTTTGATTCAAATGGAAGGAGTCTAATTTCAAAGAAATCTACAACGAGACTTTTGGAGTTTCGTTTGACCAAAACAAATGTCTAAGGGAGTATAATCAAAGCTAAAATTATCAGAAAACAAATTCGATCTTTTGTTGATCTCAATTCAAGGATTTTGATATTTCTAAGGAATTTTTTTGACTCATGACATGATTAATAACTTTAATCTTAATTTATTTTGTCATGCTCGGATCTATGTCAAAAGATTTGAGAACTAATTAATTCCGAAATGAGAATTATTTACACATTCTGATCTAGCAAGATTTTATTTTTCCTTCCTAGCTTCACCATCACGTGCCTCCTCCATGTTCTCCTTATCAAAATATCAATCAGTTCGTTTAATCAACATTTGTATCCCATGGAGATCTGGAGGTCTTGCTGATGCTGGCGCATTCACATTGCTCATGCACTGGCTTGCAACTTTGAGGAGGTCAGCTCATCAAAGTTACCAGTAAAAGACAAGTCAAATTGATGTTATATTACCACATTCAAGTGCAATTTAGCGCTACTACATTCAAGTGCATTACTTTTGTCAATTTATGCATTGATAATTTATGTGAGATCGTTGGAACTTGCTTGCCCGTACTTTAAATTTGAACCTTATAACGTTACCTTGTGAAGCATCATTTTGTTATACATCGAACAATGAAGGACATAGTCAAACGTATAGGTTTTAATCCGTGACAAAAGCTCTTTCATTCACTTTTTGGTTACCTAGGAATGGAGCTTTAGATTTTGACATTGTTAAGGAGAATCGCTAACCAACAAAAAGAGTCCTATATGTCTGCCTAAGCTCTTTTCTCTTGGTAAGGCTCTTTCTCCTGGTAATAAGTAAGAAAAAAATTATGGGATGTTCTATAAAGGTAAGCTGGGGCTATGGCTATTAACTCGTAGATTTGAAGATAGTATATCTTTCCCAACGTTTTGGTGCTACACTCTGGTTTTTGCTGCAATGTAAAAACTCCTGCTTATCGTACAATCTCAAGGGTTTAATTGTTCTCTTGCACGATGTGCTTTGAATTGTCAGAATTGGCAATTTATGCTTTGAAATGATAAAGGAATTTCATTTTTTCTGGTTTCTGCTAATGTTAACTTCGGCAATAAAAAATAGAAGGTAAAAACTTATAGCTCTCATTCCAAAGGCCGCTCGATCATTCTTACATGTCTAAACCAAGATGATATAAATTATTTACCTACTAAAAGTTGAAATTCAGCAAAGGTTGCCAATTGAAATGACATAAACTTCAGACAAGATCATCATTTGTTTCCGAGATGGCTTGATTTAACTGTTAATTTGCATAATTTCCTACCAAGGAATAATTGAAGTACTTGGTTGCGTGGATGTGCCAATGAGCTAGTAGTAGAAAGTAAGGTCACCGATTGAAAAGTATTCTCCCTATACAATCTTTATTTTTTACCTTATAAAACCGGTTAATCGCAATACCATGCAAGTCTTACAGTTCCATAGTTCACACACATCTGCCAATTATGTGCACTTCAACACTAGTTCAATCCCAAAAAAAGGAAAAAAAGAAAAAAAGAAAAGGAAAAAAGTTGCGTGATTCAGCCGTGGATAGCTTAGCTCAGCATGCACACATCTTTATTAGGTTTTATCGAGTCTGACAGGTAAACTTGTGAGCGCATTCATTCAATAGGCATCACAAAGTTGTATTTACAAGGATGATACATGCAACTTCCTGCTTTTTACATTACTAGTGAATTTCGGTAGAGATCCTATGCATATTGTGATGGACATGGAAAAAGATTGATGGAATGCATTACGTGAATAAGATTCACCCAGAGCTGCCTAATGATCTTCATGAAATTAGGCGCTTACTTAGGAGCATTTTATTTTAAGTTACTCTTGGCATGGGAATCTTAATACAGCCTCAATGCAGAAGGAGGACTCCTGGAAAGCATATGGTTTCCTTTGTCTTTGCTTCCATATTCCTTCAATCGTGGATCCATGATGATTTTGCACGATCCCCATGTCTCCACCATTAAGTCTTCACGATAGTAGACTAAATGGTTTGTGAGGATGTTACCAGTTACCAATCTGCAGGAACACATTCTGATAAGTCATCCGTAAATATTTCCAGTAATAAAGAACTGGCATTCTCTAGAGCAAGCTGGTCTGTCACGAGTTATTGCACCTAGCATGATAAATCCACAAAATAATTTCTTGTAACAGGTAGCTACGACTAAAACTACCTCCTTGCCTGCTACACGTTGGACCTTCTCCAAAGCCATCGCAAACTTTCTCGACCTGATAAACCAAACAACCAAATCCTATATTATACAACCATGCCTACAAAAAAAAGATTCCAATTACATGTGAAAACTGACATAGAAAAGATCAAAATTATCACCAGACAAGCAGGTGGAATCAAATTATTTTCACATTATCTCACATCGATATGTTTATCCATGGCTGTCATTGAGATAGTCACCAATGATTACAGGCATTAGTAGACATACATAATTTAAATGAGTAATACCTTATAATTGCACAAAGCTTAAGACTAGATCATCAGCCATGAGAGAGAGAGAGAGAGAGAGAGAGAGAGAGAGAGAGAGAGAGAGAGAGAGAGAGAGAGAGAGAGAGAAATGATACACATTATTACGCATCTTAAATTTTGGAATTGGTATGATTGTTTTGTGGGAATGAGAAGAGTTCCTAAAATATTGTTAAAAAGGTCATGAGTACCACGAACTACCCTACTTTGTTAAGAAGATAAAACAAAACAAAACAGATAAAATTATAAAGCCGAAAAAGTAAGACTACAAACATTGTTGGAAAAGATAAGACTTCTCCAATTAGATAGGTTGAAATAAACGCAAAGCAAACGTAAAATGCAGTCAGCAACAATTCCCCATAATTTACGTGATATTCCATCAAGTCATACCACCCTAGGGAAGTGATGGTATATCTTCCGTGGGAACCAAGAATAATACGAAGGCAAATGAAGCACAATCTCATGTCCATTATTTATATGTATCGTATTTGGCATGTTGTAGTAAGAAAAAAACATTGCATTGCCAATACGGGGTTGTGCAAATGTCAAAACCTGGACAATCTGTGCTTCTTGGTTTACCGGGAAATTAAGCATCCTTAGTTATCTAAGTAAATCAAGCAAGTGCTGGTTTGGAAAACAGCGTCCGCACACATAATTAGATAGCCAAATTACTTGAATGTTAATAATTTCACAAGAGGAAAAACTACTATGCATCAATGACCATATATTGCATTTCACATACGAAGGTGAATGATGGAACAGCCCTTTCTCTCCATAAGGGTTGGAGGTCTAGCATGACTCTGTCTGGATCCCATCCATAATTTTCCCAAAACCAAACCCCACAGCCACAACAAAACCCACCCCAAGCCTCGCCCCCACAAAAAGTTGTTAATAATATGGAATAGTGGGATTGGGGGTTAATTTACAACCAATGCGCATTTAAATGCTTCCACAAGAAGCACTTGGATGTTGGTGAGGTGAGTCATATCCTGCTAAAATCATGAACAAAACATTCCAGGTTCATGGTGAAATTGCCCCTTGAACCTCAAAACTTATGGTCATAAATAGCAAAGGAGAAACTAAATGTTAAAAATGGCCATGACGCATGCAAAGGGCCACAACCCATGGGCATGATGTCACGATCGGCTCAGAACAATTTTCAGCAAGAAACCAGCAAACAAAAATCACATTTTAAATCATCCAAGTGTTCGGACAAGATGTAACTTATGTCCTATCGTAGGCACATGAATGTCTGTATAATCTGAGTCAAATCCAAAGTTTGACCCTCAAAAATCACAACTTGACATGGAGAAGAGATTTAGCGGGACATGACTCTGGGGTGGGCACCATTTTTGGTACCAGTTCCACAGCAGGTGCCTAGAAAACTCTAGACACTGTCCAATAAATTAGAGACAAAAAGCATAACTTAGACATTTTAGAATTGGCTCTAGCCTACAACGTATATGGCCTGTATTCGGACTGAAAAGGAGATGCTTTTTTTGGTTAGAAAGAGACAGATAGAAACAACGCACAAAACACAAATTTAGGATGAATATATTCTAGTTTAAAATGCATTAACACTTCAAGATCACACGACATAGATTTTGAGCTTCAAGTGCTTGCAAAAGTTATATAGCCAAACCATAAGCATATCAATATACCCATAAAGTTTCCATCAAGTAAACTTTGTAATGATTAGTTGGAAGTCTTTATCCACTATATATGGGTATTCAGCCAACTTGAAGCTTCATGGCTTAACATGTAAGACAATTCACACAAATAAAAACGTAGACCTAGGTGGTTCAGGTAAAGGGATGTTTGCAGCCCATTCTGCTTGTGTTTTGTCTATGGGTGGATTTACCAAAAAACAATAGAGAGAGAGAAAGAGAATGATGATGATCAATTGTAAATATAAATATGAAACCATAGAAAGTTCAAGGTATCCAGAGTCTAAATCTCTTCGAGGCGAGTTGGCAGGAATTCCAAGTAACTCTTAACAGACCAAAACTAAATAAATGGAAGAACACAATAGAGAAGAACCAATATTTGAACCATAGCAATTTTTAAACTGTGTTACCACAAGATCAAATCTGCAAAAGGACGCCACAGTCCCTCCCATAGAATGCCCTATCACCATGATGTTGATGTCTCCATATAAATCCTTGGCTCTTTTAACAGCATCCAAAGTACCAGGTCAAATTGTTGCATCGTGATAAGAATAATAAATCCATGATGAATCTAAGCAAAGAAAATAGAATAAGAATGTAATTCATTCCAGATCAAGTATACACAACCTATAAGAAGAGGCTTATCATCTCTAGAACTCACCATGGCACCACGCATGTCAAGTAGTTTATGTCGAGCCATTTCCAATAGACATCTTCAACCCAATTCTATATGCTGTAGACATAAATAGAAGTAATCACTGACTGAAAAGCTCAAACAACTTTTCCAAGAACAGAATTAGTGAAGTATGTGATCTCCTCATGACAAAATCTAAAATTACAAGCACATAACATTCATGTCTCGATGGAAATAATTCACTGTTTTCCCTTCTTATGGACACCAAACTCATGTATTTTGTGTACGCATTCACTAGAGGCTACTCTTCTTAGCTTAAATTTTCATGAAATCCTTCACATGTCAAATGTAAGAGGAATAGTTGCTAAAGTTAACATGTAGACCTATGTTCTTGAGTACCTTTGAAAGTGTAACCGCAGCATTAAGGTCTTGGGCACCATAATATAAGCCTATACGTGATATATATTGATTAGAAATAAAGACAAGAAATTATATGAAATTCAAACATAGAGGCATCACAAGCATCGCAAATTGGTCACCACTGCGACACGAATTATACACTTGTAGCAAGTGCTAGACGTCAACTATCGGTTCAATGACTTCAACCCCTAATTTCATATCCAAAGGCATTAATAACCAGTCAGAAGATAATAAGAGAAGGCGACATATGCCCACAAAATCTCATCTCAAGAATTGGCCATTTAGTACAGAGGACCCATTCTTTATGCAACCTTAGCAACAATGTCATATTAAAACGTAGTCAAGTTACCTTTTCTTTCCATCACAACTAGGACATGTCCAACTAAAAAGTTATCTCAAATTTGACATGTAAACTTGCCAAATATAAAGCTCTGCATCTAATTACAATGTTATTGTATTGAAATGGTGAAACCTGAAGGGTAATAACAACAAGCTCTAGGTAAATGTCAAAATCTTTATAATGAACACTTACAGCAGATGCATACTCCACCACCATCGTCACAAGAGTGTAATTGTAAATAGCTGTATGAGCCTTGGACCTCACTCTAAGTTATGCATTTACCAGTTGAGAAAAATTCAGATTGAAAATGCAGTCACAAGCTCGTTCAATTACAAGCAAAGAAGCAAGGCTGTTATGTGTCTAGCAAACTATTTCGACAATCAAGTGGGAGGAACACTTCAAGGAAATAGCAACTCAAAACAATATTTCAGTAAATTTCTACCCTTCCTCCTTCGTGAACTTAAAGAACCATATATCAATGCGATGAAAGGCGAATAAGTAAACAACATAAGGTTCCTCTTTCCCATAAAGCTACTCCGTTGTAACCTACAAGCTACGGTCCATTACTCAACGGGAGAAAAGCTGAATAGCCGATGGTCGATCACTGTGCGATACTCGACAAATTTTATCCCCAAAGTAGAAATAGTAAGATGAAATCTATATCAAACAAATATAAGGAAATTCAATCGATCTAACCATATTCCAAGGCAGCATTGATCCGACTTGGTAATCCAAGAGCTTTACAAATCCAACCAAATACAACACGATGCTCGCCGTCACATGCTTGGACAACTTCCAAATCTACACCAGAGGGATCATTCAATATAGTTTGCCCCCATTCAATCAAGCACTACAGCTTCACAACACGGTCAATGATTCCCCCCAACCCTAAAATGCCTAATCAGCCAAATTCACTACACAAATCTCACTTTCCTAGGCTCAAAACTGACGTACTCGATACTAGAGCCTGTCTATATGAACCTTATCACAATCTAGACTCCTAATCCGAATCAAGTCAGAGGATCACAACCATAACTGATTACATGAACACGAGTTGCAATGAAGCATTATCAGAACCACCATCACCCTCAGCTCAACCATGATTAGTTCCACTCCACATTATTCTACAAGAGGGACGGATCGAACAACGTCGTCAAAGAAAGGAAAATAAAAAGAAAAACGATATCGCGCAACAAAAGAAATTCCAATCTCCACAACCTTTCCATATACGCAAACGATCACGCGCGATCAAATGGCGTGATCGCCCGGCGAGATGGAGAAGTCGATTGCGGTCTTCATCCGTATTGCTCAAATTCGAACCTCGAATCCTGGTCTTCGCAGATTTCGTGGACTCTGTAGCGATTTTCGCGACAAATGGTGATCGAAAGCTACGGCGACTTGGCGGAAAGGAGGGCGGGGATGAGGAGTTTGCCAATTTTCCTGATTTGCTCTCGGGCACTTGTTCTGTTGGCGGGTATATTCGGTGTCACGTCTGGTGATTTTTCGTTTTTGTGAGGGCAATGAAGGAAGTTTTGCTAAAATGAGGCGTGCTCCTGGACAAATTTGCGTTCTCTCTGTCTCTCTTCTTTTTGGCGCTTCCTTTGATGTCTTTCAAATGAGCACTTTGACTCAGCTTGGTTCAACTAGTGGGTTCGAACTAGAATTATAAACAATGCAGTAAAATTAGAGTCAATATTACTTTTTTTCATTGATGTTCGTGGAGGTATATAAAGATGCGGAGTACTCTATTATGATCACAAGCTTATTGAGATAATTTTTTGCAATTCCAAGCTCAAATCTATCTCATAACTCGAATTATTTAAAACTTTTCTTTTGTCGATACTATTCAAAATTGGAAAGAATGCGATTTGACATGTGTGGAGAATACGGCTTATTATGACCTATTGATTCTTGAATATTCTTTGAAACTTTATAGAAGCGGTTTCAATAGTTTTTATTTTTTTTTTAGGTAAATGTACATACAATAGTTTGAGCTGAGTCATTTTATCTAAAATTTACAAAATATTTATAGCGTGAATACGATTGGATTGATCACCATATTATAGAATGATGCCATCATTATCTCATAATTACTTGATTGATAAATGAGTCGTACAATCACAGGAATTGAAAACTTTACTTTATGTGTAAAAGATTATTAAATAAAAAAAAAAGGTCCATAATCTTTGAGAACAAAAGTCAATGGACTTTTTCACGGGGTATGTTCGAAGTAAAAGAGTTGTGACCTCACGCAACAAAAGTCACGTAATGTCATTTTAAAAATATCAGAGTGTCAATGATTTATATTTTTAAATCACATTTAGCTCACACAAACAAAATAATATAAGAACCCCACCCCAATGCATGGTATACGTGATGTTTGGTGGCTCTCACGGATTTATATTCATAGTCAAATGTTTATAAAATCACAGAAAAATCAGTACACCAAAAAAAAAGAAGAAGTGGAAGTTAAAGAATAAGTGAAATTCAAGAGAAATTACTAGGAAGAGTAAATTAATCAAATTTATAGAAACCAACCTTCAAATCTCTTCCTTTATCGGTAACATATACGCATCAATCCCTCATTCTCCTTAAGTCAAATTTTATAAGCACAAAACAAATATATAGATCACTCCTTTTTTATCAGACTCATACACTGCTAATTCACTTTGAAAGTATAAAAAAAAAACTAAATGTGAAAAAAGCGGTAGTCACAATCCAACCCCAAGCATGGCAACCTAATGACGAAGGGATCATGCCATCTTTCATTAATTCATGAGTTCAAATAATGTCGCAAATGAACTTTTAACCAATTAGTATTTCAAGCATTTACAACATTCTATGGAAAGAGTTTTAAGCTTTTGGCATATTAATTATGATGATAGACTTGCACATCTAACAATGGACTAAGTGATTATGGCTAAAATGAGATATTCTATGATGGACATAACATTTTATGTAATGATGAGAATGGATAATCATATTGATCATCTCTTCCCGCATTTTTTAACTTATCAAGAAAAAACAATTGCAATCCATCGGGACTTGGGCGGGAGGCCAAGTCGGACCTCCCCAATCCTTGGGCCGGTGGGTCCATCCTGCCCGTAAGCCCACATTAGCTTCAATTTCCATGGCGGGAAACGAAAATACATTTCCTCCACCGGCTGGCGGGAGTTTTCACATCACCCGCATAAAATGAAAATGGAAAAAAAAAAACCGCAATAAAAAACTACTACAAAAATAATAATAATAAAAGTGAAAAAATATTTAAAACAAAATTATGAAAAAAATGACTCTAATCGAACGACCCACTCCTCCTCTCTCCTCCTCATCCTCCTCCACTTGCTCAAATCTTCTTTGTTTAATTTTTGTTTGTTTAGATGTTTCAGTGGCTTTGAATTGCTAATTAACTTACCAAGTGAGGTCAAGTCAAGTTATGTAAATTCCAAGTCCATTATCTTGTCAATTTACAATGCGGTGATTTATCTAAAATATCTTATAAATTATTGTTTTGTCTTACTGAATTTGAAATCGGTCAATGCCCATGCTTTCTATAGGAGGACGTTAACTTCATTATACTGTATACATTAAAGTAGCCATTACAATGTGTACGAAAGTATCACACTAACAACAATGTGAAGAAGACAAATAATCTACATGAATAAATGCATGTCCAGTTTTTTTTTTTTTTTTTTTTTTTTTTTCCAGGTAAAGCACAGCTCTTCATTGGATTCACAAGAGTTAAAGAGAAGGTATAGCGATTCTTAATTGAAAAAAAAAAAAATTCTAGTTGCAAATGGACTTGGTCTAACATTATTTGATGCCGAGGTAAATATGATATAATGATCCAAATTGTTTAGTTTCAAATGAATAGAAGTGTGGCAAAAAAATTTCCAATTCTAAAAGTATAACATGGAATAGTCTTGCATTGTTTGCAAGTTCTTATATTTTTCGCCTCTTTCTTTTCTTTTTGTTAGATAGCATTAACCGAGAGACTAAGGAGCCACTCCTTCAAAAACATTATCTAAAATAAAGAACTTTTATACTTAATATTGGGAGGAGTCAATATCTTTTCCCATCTACGTTGACATAAGACTGTACCCACACATTGATTTTGTGTACTTTATCTTAATAGTATTCTGTATAATAATTAGCACAAAGCATGGATTTTGTCTAACTAGATCACTTTGTGACAAGCAATTTGTTGACACTAACAAGGGATTAAATGCAAAGGATGGCTTATCATGAAATAAACATGATCTTTTCTTTATTTGATTGATCGCTAGGGGGAGAGCTTTGACGTAGATCAAGCAACATAATTTTACTGGGCTTGATGTTTTGAAGTCAATTTGGGCCTTTGCCCAATCAACTCTTTAAACTGGATAGACCGAAGTTCACCTTAATTACGATGGGGGAAACGAACTTGGTTGGAAGTTCCATGTCTGCTTTTGTTGACTTTGACTTTGAATGAATCCGCCCATTTTTCTAGGGGCAAAAGTCGATTCTCATCCCCACAATTTCTGCACCATGCCGACCAGTGATTTTCCGTCAAGAAACGTAAATAATTGTCGACTTTGATGGCCTAGAGTGATGCTTCAAGGAAGCATCCTTATTGACTGATTTTGTAGCAAAACTGGCCCCCGACTCTTTGCATGTTTAGTCGATCATTTGTCTTCTGAGTTCAAATTCATTTTTAGTACCTCAAGATTTTGTGGAAAAAGAACATAGGTCTTGATAATTAGGCCCACATATGCATGAAAAGTCTTTCTTTTCCTTCCAAAAGAGTATGCGTTAAGGTAGTGGTACCCCACCTGTTTTCTTTCTTTTTTTTGGAGCTTTTGAGCTATAATGGAGGAAGCTCAATTTCAATTCGAATGGAAAGAGTATGATTTTTCAAAAATCCACAATGAGACTTTTGGACTTTCAATTACTAAAATAAAAGTTTAATGGAATGATAATCAAAGCTAAAGCTATCAAACAAATTTGGTTTTCCTTTGATCTCAAATCGATGAATTTAATACTTCTTAAGAGCCTTTTTTGCCTCATTGAATACTAATAACTTTAATTTGTCAGATTTGGATATACATCCAAAAAGACTAGAAGTGTTATTAAGAACTTTAATCTGTCAGATTCGGATGTACATCTAAAAGACTTAAAGAGCTTGTGAATTCTGGAACGGAGCAGATTTGGACCTCCGGATCTTAAGATATTTTACTTTTTCCTCCTTGGCTGCCCCACCATTTCCTCCGTGTCGTCCTCATCAAATAACAATAGGTTCATTTAGTCCACATCAGTACCCATCGAAATCTGAAGGTCCTTCCTCTTAAAATATTAAAAAAATAAAAATAATCTGGAGGTCTTGCTGTTGTTGGAGCATTCACATCAATCATGCACTCCCCGGCAACTTCGAGGAGGTCAGCTCGTCAATCACCGGGAATGACCATGGCCATGGGGTTAGGGTTTTGGAGGCGTGTGAGCAGAAAGCAGTGACGACGAGGGGAAGATCAAGGATTTGGAGCAAAGGAAGAAACGTGCGAAAGGTCGAGGAAGGATGTGGAAGGAGTTTGTCGTGGAGTTTAAATGAAGTATACCTATAAAAGAAACTAAATAAAAGGAAAAGATAAAAAAATTCTAACCCTGGGCATGTTGAATATTTTGGCCTCTTCATCCACATAAAGAGAAATCCATCATATGCTTTGTTCTCCCAAAAGTGAAATGAAGTACGACCAAAAGTGAAATGCTAAGGAGAAGTTGGACGAATGGTGAAGTCTCAATGGTGAAGTCTCAAGTGCTTAGCTGAAAGGCTAGAGGCAAAGCAAGAATTTATATTTCCATTCCACCTTTTTTTTCTTAAGTTAAAATTATAGCTCATTTCTTTTGCAAGAAAGACCGTGTAAGAGGATCATCTCTTTTCTTGAACCCTAAAAATTGCTAAGTCCAGTTTTTTTTTTTTTTTTAAAGCTTAAATTTGTGACTCTAAAAATTGTAGAGTTTATATTTTTAAGTTCGTCGCTGTCCAAGCAAAACGCCACAACATCCGTCTTGGACCAAACTTGATGAAATGTATTTTTGGTTACCACACAAGTTTTGGATTTTGATGATATAAAAACAATTTGGAATAAAAAAAAAAAAAACAATTGGTATTACGGTAAATATAAAGGTTAGGATTTTTTATGGAACCGCCCATTTGCCATCATCAACTTTGCTGCCCACCCATTGCCATCACGAGCCCTCAACTTCGTGCATCAATCCATCGGCGAGTTAACGCCTCACTCACTCGAGTCTTTTTTGTAGACCTCCGTCTTTTTCTTTCTGTGTAAAGTTCATAACCTATGTCCATGGAATTTGCGACTGGCAGAGGTCGCCAGCCTCGCATGGCCAAAATCTGAGGTTGCATGGGCGTGGTGTCGAGGCTCCACTTAGTTAATTCACTTGATTTTTTAGTAACTGAGAGAGGCCCTCAGCCCTGTTTATCATTAAAATCAACACCTAAAAAGAAAAAGGATAAAAAAAATTCCTCGACATGAGGGGCATTTGGGTATTCTTGCAGTAGCAAAAAGACAGAATGCGATTGATAGGGGAGAGAGAGAGGAGCCGAGGGAAAAGGACAAGGGATTGTGGTTATGGTGGACGGAACGCAGAAATGTCGGTGGTTACATGACTCACATGGGGTGACTGGTGATATCGTGGGTAGTGGAGCATAAGTCAGTTAATAATAAAAAGATGTTAAATCAATCAGGGCTCACGCGTATCATGAATGAGATGGACCCATACGGAAAATTCACATGAGCCATCTGTGCATGAGCTGCGTTCGCACGCGCCGGTGCGCGGGTGGAGAAGACCTGCTCGAATAATAGGAAGTGAAGACTGAAGAGAGCTGTAAATCCAGTCCATTTGCCGCGTTTGGCAAGGGCAAACTCCGAAATGATGGAATTTCAGCCCACGCGTCCCAATTGAAAATTGCCATATTTTCCCAAACTTCCGTTGTATTTTTCAGGTTCGGAGAGCACGAAAAAGGGAAGGGGCGTTTTCCCCAAAATAGCCCCATTTCTTTTTCCTGATTGGGACACACCATCCTGAAAGTCCCCCTATCCTGAAAATGACGCCGCAAATTATGTAAAAGCAAAGCCAAGAGTGGGTCCCATACCCTCACACCTGTAAATTTGTTGGCAAGTGCCTGGGCATTATCGCCATATAGTGTTGTCGGTTAATTTAATGGAAGAAGGAAGACGCGTTAGACACCGTGCGGTCCCGTTTCAGGGTGAAAGCAAACTCTGCAGAGTTAGCCAATCCTGTCCTCTATGTTTAATGACTCGCAGTGATCTCCATTTATAATTCTGACTTCGATTTAGATTTCGTCACGAGTTATGCTAATTTTGCTGCTATACAATTTGAATTTTTTCTCCGAGAGAGGATCAAGAGAGATCAATGGAGGAGAGGCAATGATTGGTTTATTCATTATTAGATTGATCGTTATCCAAACCGTAAAAAGCTTATGATATTGTATGTGCCAACTCTTTATGAGCGACTTTGGTTGATTAAAGAATGGTGGATCGAAATTGATTTTGGCAAATGCAACTAATTGGTTTCTGTCAAGTCAATATAACGAAACTTCAATTGCAAAGCGGCTATTTTTCTATTGTGAAATATAGAATTTTTAGTTACCACAACATTTATCTATAAACTTAGAAATACTTCCAAACAAACAGTATCTGTTCATAAACATTTTAATTTTTAAATAATCTAATCAATCGTGTCATCGATCAATAAAAAAAATTGTTGTTGTCTTAATTTAAATAAATGGAAAGTACAAAAGTGTGGTGTGTGTATATATATATATTTATTTATTTGTAGTTCGGCCTTGCATTGAAATGCAATCATTAGATTAAAAATTGCATGAGATTGGTCGATGTGATCTTGATATGGACGCCGATGATCCAAGCCTAAGCCTCATTATGCTTCGTTTTAACATGGCATTAACGTTAGCTGCTACTCTCAGAAAGAGAGGGAAAAATAAGACAGAACAGCACACGGGTGGTACAAGAAGACTGAAACATCACAGGATTAGAAGGGCAAAGTCAAAGTCTACGAAGACTTGGACTACCAATGGTCCATGATAAACCAGCTATGCTCCAAGAAGGAATCACACCGAATGATTCATTTATCTTGTACTTTGTGTCTCACAGCAAACTTCCATGAAAGTCGAGATTTAATCAAAAGAAAAAAAGTCTCTAAATCACTCTGTTAAATCCAACATCGATTTATTGTTCTCTCATTCACCCGCAAAAAAATGACAAATTGATCTCCAATTCTCGTATTCATCGATAATTTCATCTTGCAATTTCCTCTTGTCAAATACCATTATTTGAAAATTGAAAATTATATAAAAACAAACTCTTAGGATGTGTTTATCTCAATGATGATTTTTTTTTTTGTCACAGGAAATTTTTTTTAGAAAATTCAATTTTAGAGAAGGTAAATCAGAAAAAAAAAAAAAAAGATCGTTTATGGTGAAAACTAGTTGAAAAAATTAATTTTATCGTAATTGGTAATAAGTGAATCCACTAAATGCAGCTTGTATTGTTAAAAGTAATATGTAATGACTAATAAACCGGAATCGATATTGTCTTCATTTATTCTGCAATCCATCAGCATAACAACAATTGCAAAGGAATTAGGATAGAAATAAGGGAAAACGATTCTTTTTATCAAGTCATTTTCTAAGCTTTTTTTTTTTAGCTTATGATAAATGCTTTCCATCGATCGAATAGTTTTACGTAATTCAAACATTGACAGTAGGAAAAAAATTCAAAATGATTTTTCATCAAACAAACTGACCTTGACTTAAATAATGAAGGAAGAACATGAGAGAGAACTCCATTTTTGTTTTCTTTTTTTGGGAAAGTATTACCCTTCGGAAAAAAATTATACAAATGTTTGCAAGCTAATGTTGTTGATGAATCCAAACATATAAAAAATGATGTTGATATATGTCAAAATTGAATGATGATGAACCATATAATTGATGCCAATAAAGAGATCCAAAGTGAACAATGATATTACTTTGTACCCTTTCCTATCCCAAAAGGAGAAGAACATAAGTAAAATGCTAAAAAGAAGGTGGACAAATGTAAGGTCTCAAGCGCGTAGTGGAAAAGGACAAAAGAAAAGCAAGAATATAATCCAATCTATTCCACTTCTCTTAAAATGAGTTGAAAATCACTTATCTAAAGGTATCAAAGTGCTTCGTCAATATAGATCACAAAATAGATAAAATCATGAAAATAAGGAGTGTGCAAATAAGTGAAATACTGATTATTGAAATTTATGAAATGGTTGGCATCGCAAAGATGATTATTGTCAAAATCATATGCAATTAACTTTCACACGATTTTGGAAATTGTTGCTTTCATCCTGATATCCAAGGCTTGTGACTGCAATCATAACAAAAGGAAAGATGGGAAAACAATATCTCGATGACGATGTTTCACAAACATAACTAGGAAAAGAAATTCCTCGTGGCCAGGAAAAGAAGAGGGCAAAATAGGAAGGAACGATAATTAATAATTTCTTGCCACCGAAATGCATCCAATGTTTCTGTTTTTTTCCCGCACGGGCTCTTTCAACTAAAATCTTGCCGACAACACAAAGGCAGGCTAATTTCAAAGCATGGGCGGGTTAGGGTGTGCATGGAAACGTTTCTAAGAAACGTTTCCAGAACACTCAGACATTTTGTTCTAACAAAAAAGCAACAAACGCGTTTGATGGCTTTCGTTTTTTTTTTAACAAAATAACAAAAAAAAAGAACAACAATTTGTTGTTTTGTTTAAAACAAAAGCGAAGAAACGTTTCTTCTCTCTTCTCTTCTTCTTTTTCTTTCTTTTTTTCTTCTTTTTCTTTCTTTTCTTTCTGTCGCTCGCCTCGCCATGGTTTGCGATCGCCGTCCGAGGCTCGGCCTCGCCAGACTGGCGAGCCCGAGCTCGCCTAGCCAAGGCGAGGCTCGGCGTTGCCGACGCGGGCAAGGCCTCGCCGTGGCCGGGGCGAGGCCGCCGCCCGTCGGCCGGCCGCCGGACGCCAGGTTTGGACCTGACCAAAAAAAGAAAAAAAAAAGAAAGGAAAAATGAAAAATAAAATAAAAATGTTTAAAAATTAAAAGAAACAAAAAAAGAATAAAATTTACCAAATGTGTTTCGTTCATTTTTTATTCCTGACCAAACGCGACCAAACGCGTTCTTTTGTTCAAAATCGCTTTCCCAATGAAACACTTTTTTGTTTCTGTTTTGGAACAAAAAAAGAACAGAAAGCTACTATTCGCACCTTAACTTTCCCATGTTAGCGGGACCCACATTTTCTTTTTTCCTTTGCTTTGGTGCTTTATTTCTTTCATCATCACTTTGCTTTTTTGACAAGATTTTCCTTGGATTCTTGCGGGCCGGTTTCATCGTGAATGACGATTGAGGTCCCCGTGAGTTAATTACTTTGATAGTTGATTGATTGGTGGCCACCATTTGATCAATGATTTTTTTTTTTTTGTCAGCAGCATTTGATAAATGATTCCATGACACATTCAATATTTTTCCGGGGATTTATAATGAGAATTTGTAAAATAACATGAGTTCACCGTTGCACATGACAGATTGTGGATTTTCATTTACTTTTACTTTGAATGAATCCACCCATTTATTTTGAGGGCAAAAGTCCATTCTAATCCCAAAATTCTGCACCACATAGATCAGTGATTTTTCAAGTTAAGAAACATATATAATTGTCGACTTCAAGGGGTTGGGAGTGAAGCTTCGAGAAATCATCCTTACTGACCCATATTGCAACAAAACTGGCTCACAACTCTCTGCATATGCACCTATCCTTTGGCTTCTAAGTTTAATGACCTACCAAAAAGTCATTCAAAAAATCTTCCCTTTTAGTTCCTTAATATTTTTGTGGCAAAGGAGCAAAAGTCTTGATAGTTGATGCACGCATCTAGTACGATTAGCCTTTCTTTTCCTTTAAAAAAGAGTAGGTGTTTAGGTAGTGGGATCCCACTTGTTTCCTCTTCTTCCTAGAGCTTTTGACCTATAATGGAGGAAGCTCAATTTTGATTCAAATGGAAGGAGCCTAATTTAAAAATCTGCTACGAGACTTTTGGACTTTCATTTTACTAAAACAATAGTTTAGTGGAGGGTAATCAAAGTTAAAGCTATCGGAAAACAAATTTGGTCTTCTTTTGATCTCAACTCAAAGAATTTGATACTTCCATGAGTCTTTTTTGACTCATCAGCTTGATATGATTAATAACTTCAATTTATTTATTTATTTTTTTATGTCTGAAAAGATTTGAGAATTTATGAATTCTGGAGTGAGAACCTTTTACACCTCTAAATTTGGTAAGATTTTATTTTTCCTCCCTGGCTCCACCACATGCTTCCTCCATGTTGTCCTCATCAAAATATCAATCAGTTCGTTTAATCAACAGCTATACCATATCGAGGTCTGAAGGCCTTGTTGGTGCTGGTACATTCACATCACTCATGCACTAGCCCACAACTTTGAGGAGGTCAGCTCATCAACTATGAGGGGCATGGGGTTAGGTTAGGATTTTGGAAAATCAAGGGATTTGGCGCAAGGAAGAAATGTGTAGTTTTAAGCTCATCATTGATCAAGCAAACCGCCACATCGGATCTTCAACATCCATCATGGACCAAACTTTGACGGAACATATATTTTTAGTTATCATACAAGTTTTGGATTTTGATGATACAAAAACAGTTTGGATAATTAGCATTGTGATGAATATAAAGGTTAGGAATTTTTAGGGAACTGCCGCTTGCTGTCGTCAAATTTGCCGCTGACCCATGGCCATCACAAGCTCTCAACTTTGTGCGTCAATCCATTGGCGTGTTAACGCCTTGCCCACTCAAGTCTATCTTTTACACCTTCATCTCTTTTTCTTTCGCACAGAGCTCATAATCTATGTCCATGGAATTCGCAATCGACAAAAGTCGCTAACCTTACATGGCCATAGATCTGGGTTGCTCAGCTGCCCGTGTGAGCCTTGACTTAGTGAGTTTGCTTGATTTTCTAAACAATGGTGAGAGGTCCTTGGCTCTATTTATCATTAAAATCAATACCCAAAAGGAAAAAGATAAATAAATTCCTCGCCACGGTCTTTTTTTGCCAGCAGCAAAAAGACAAACGCAATCAATTTCGAGTGTAGTGAAACAGAGGAAAAGGGGGTCGTCATTATGGATGGATGGAGCAGGTGCTGTCAGCACTCGGTGATCACATGGGGTGCTTTGTTGACTTGACTTTGAATGACATCGTTTGAAGTTTAACTAATAAATCTAGGTTATCTATGAGTAATTTAAATAAGATACTAGAATCGATAATTAAGAGCATTTTTCCTTTCAAAAAGAAGAGGAGTGAATGATCAAATCATGATTTACCAAAGAAACTGTTTTTGGACTCATCAAGTCATTTTTAGTGAGTATAATCAACTTTAATCTTAAATGTCTTTTTTAACTCATTGAGTTATTTGGTCACCTTTAATCTTTTTTTTTTTTTTTGTCACGCTTGGATTTATGCCCGAAAAGATTTAAGAACTTATGAATTTTAGAATGGAACATTTTTACACCTCCAAATCTAGTGAGATTTTGTTTTCTATTGTGAAACATGGAATGTTTAATTACCACAAATTTGATTTAGAAAATAAAAAATACTTGTTTGCTAAAAATACTTTGATTTTTAAATAAATACTTTGGCCAATCGATTGATGGTCATCAATCAATGTAAAGTTGATATTGTCTAATTTAATTAAATGAAAAGTAAAAAGTGCCGATACATGTGGTTTTTGTTGCATGAGATATAGGTCGATGTGATTATGCATCGGAAAACAATCTAAAATAAGCTCCTTGCCTGAGATTTAAGGCGATTAACATTAGCTACCTTTCTCAAAAAGAGAGAAAAGATAAGAATGAACAGCATACGGTATATGCAAGAAGATTGGAACATCACGGATTAGAGGGGCGTCAAAAGTCTACGAAGACTTGGACTACCAACAGTCCATGATGAACCAGCTTTGCTCCAAGAAGGAATCACACCCACGATTCATTCATTTGGTAACTTTGTCCCTCAAAGTCATACTTCCATAAACATAGGGGTTTTATCAAAATGAAGGAAAAAAGGTCACTAGATCACTCCGTAAAATCCAAAAAGGACTCATCATTCTCCCATGCACTCGCAAAATTTACATGGTAACAAATCAATCTCCAATTCTCATATTCATTGATAATTTCATCACACCATTTCCTCCAGTCATCTACCGTCATATGAAAATAGAAAAAAAAAAATCTTACGATATCTTTATCTAGCAGAGAATTTTTTTCCTTGGGAAAATGACTTTAGGAAATTAAATTTCAGATAAAGGGAATCAAAAGAATTTGATTGCTTTGAAAACAAGTTAAAAAAACTGATTTTATCATAATTGGTAATAAGTGAATCCACTAAATGCGGCTTGTATCATTAAAAGTAACACGGAATGACTAATAAATTGGAATCAATTTTGTCTTTGTTTATTCTATAATCCATCAAAATAACAATGATTACAAAGAAATTAAGATAGAAATTATGAAACCATACTTGTAAAATATAGATATGATCGTACTTTGGGAATGCAGAGAATTTGAGAATTAATAAAGTATATTCATCTCACTTTGAAGGGTAGCAAGAAAATAAGGGTAACGATTCCTTCTTGCCAAGTCGTTTTTCTATAAGCTTATCGTTTTTAGGATTAATACCACGAAAATCTCAAATTAGTACACCCCTTGATAACACAAAAATCCAAACTGACATTTATGACAAATTTAATCTTTTTTAGTTTTTTTATATTGAGTTAATACTATGAAAAATACAAACTAATGCACATGTAACAAATAAAGAGTAAAACTCCAAATTAATACATTCATCAATTGTCAAAATTTGATGTATGCTTTTGTTGACTTGACTTTGAATGAATTCGCCATTTTTTTTGGGGGCAAAAGTTGATTCTAATCCCAAAATTTCTGCACCACAAAGTCCAGTGATTTTCCGCGTTAAGAAATGTAAATAAGTATCAACTTTGGCAGGCTAAAGCGATGTTTCGAGGAGTCATCCTTATTGACCAAATTTTGCAGCAAAACTGGCCCACAACTCTCTCTACATATTTCACCCGGTCCTATGGCTTCCAAGTTCAATGACCTACCCAAAAGTCATTCAAAAGATCTTTCCTTTTCATTTCCTTGATATTTCTATGGTGAAGGAACAAAGGTCTTTGATAGTTAAGACTCGCATCTAACACGAAAAGTCTCTTTTTATTTAAAAAGAGTAGGAGTTAGGCAGTGGAGGAAGCTCAATTTCATCCCACTTGTTTTCTCAAGAGTATTTTTGACTCATCGAGTCAATTGATTAATAACTTCAATCATAAATTTTCTTTTTTCAAGTTAGATTCGGACGTACGTCTGAAAAGACTTTAGAGCTTATGAATTCCGGAATGGAACAGCTTCACATCTAGCGTGATTTCACTTTTCCTCCTTGGCTGCCCCACCATGTGCTTCCTTCATGTCGTCCTTATCAAATACCAATCGTTTAATCGACGTCAGTACCCATCGAAAATTGAAGGTCTTGCTGGTGTTGGAGCATTCACATCAATCATGCACTCCCGGCCAACTTTGAGGGCGTCAGCTGGTCAATCATAGGGAATGACCATGGCCATGGGGTTAGGGTTTTGGAGCCATGAGCAGAGAGCAATGACAACGAGGGAAGATCAAGGATTTGGAGGGAGTAAAGGAAGAAACGTGCAAAGGTCAAGGAAGGATGTGGAAGGAGTTGCCGTGGAGTTTAAACGAAGTTTATCTAGAAAAGAAACTATATAAAAGGAAAAGAAAAAAAAAAAATTCTAAACCTGAGCATGTTGAATATTTTGGTCTCTTCATCCAAATAAAGAGAGATCCATCATAGGCTTTCTTCCCCCGAAAAGGAGTGAGACCAAAAATGAAATGCTAAAATCAAGGGGGACAAATGGTAAAGTCTCAAGCGCCAAGCAGAAAAGGATAAAAGCAAAGCAAGAATTTATATTTCGATTCCACTTTTCTTTTGAAGTTAAAATTGTAGCTCGTTTCTTTTGCAAGAAAGACCGCGCACTGGATTATCTCACTTCTTGGACCCTCAAAGTTGCTAAGTCCAGTTTCCTAGACCCTAAAAATTGCAAAGTTCAGATTTTTAAGTGCATCCTTGTTCAAGTAAAACGCCACGTCAGATTCTCAACATCCATCTTGGACCAAACTTTGATGGAATGTATTGTCTGGTTATTTTATAAATTTTGGATTTTGATGATATAAATACAGTGGGAATAATTGATATTGTGGTAAATACAAAGGTTGGGATGGAACTGCCCACTTGTCGTTGCCGAATTTGCGCCCATTGCTATCACAACCCTCAACTTTGCGTGTCAATCCATTGGCAAGTTAACGCCTTACCCGCTTGAGTCTGTCCTCTACGCTTTCGTCTCTTTTTTTCTTTCCGCTTAGAGCTCATATCTTATGTCCAAGGAATTCACGACCGACAGAGGTCACCAGCCTCGCACAGGTACACATATCTGGCTGCATGGTCGCGGCATTGGGGCTTGACTTAATTAATTCGCTTGATTTTTTTAGAAACGGAGAGAGCCCCTCGACCCCGTTTATCATTAAATCAATACCAGAAAAAGAAAAGGATAAATAAATTCCTCGCCAAGGGGGGCATTTGGGTATTTTGGCGGCAGCAAGAAGACAGAATGCAATTGATAGGGGAGAGAGGGGAGCAGAGGAAAAGGACATGTCGTGATCATGGTGCGTGTTCTGTCAGCTGTCGGTGGTCACATGGGGGAGTGATGATATTGTGTGCAGTAGTGAAGCCAGGCTGCTAATAAAAAGTTCTCCTTCTCATCTCTGGAGAGGATGCATTTGTGATGAGGTATCGGGGAGCTTATTATTACTCCTAGAAACAAAGATATTCTCCATGCTTCCGAATTTGATTACAGTATTAACTTAACGGCATTAATCCCAATCAAGCTCTTCAACTTCTATTGGCAGACCGTGTAACCATCTGCTGGGAGCCAGAAACTTGTAAGACTAGTGAGGGAAGCCATTGCCTTTTGATGGAATAGTTAAATCTGTTGGAACTCGATGTGAAGCTTTAGTAGAGTGGTTTGCTTTTTTTTTTTTTTTTTTTTCTCTCAAAGAAATTATTGAACTAGATACAAGGATTCATTTTGCAATTTGGGGCATCATATGCGGAATTTTTGAAAACCACATACCTAAGAAAATAACTACCATCACTACCACAATTAGAATTTGAAATCCAAGTTAAGGATGCGTTCATTTTGCGAAAATAAGTGATTTGAAATATAAGTTTTGAAAGATGATCGATTATACCGTTTGAAAAATTAGTCAATGAAAATATTTCTATTGTCAATAACAATTTATGCCTAACTATTTTCGTGGGTAATGAAAATTTTTTCCATCCATTTATTTTTCTGAATCATATAAGCAATCATTTTTTGAAAAATATTTTACAAATCACTCATTTTTCTTGAAACAAACGCACCTTAAGTTTGGAAAAATTTCATTATGGACTCTCAATGGTAGATTGATTAATATTCTATCTTGTAATAGGAGAAACAACCTAAGTTTTTTATGACATGTTCATGAATCCCACATCTCTTGTTTATGGAATTCATATACTCTTTAAATACATCTGGTCTTTATCCACCTATTGGCTTAGTCTTCTGAATTGATATGATAGTAGAGTTGATATTATACCAAAGTTAAGTTATGCTCTAGTGTATTTCGCTCGTGCAACCCCCTTTGTCAAATTCTACATGTTTTTTTATTTTATTTTTTTAATGTTATATGGCAAAAAGTTTAGAGTTAGGCAAGGATTTGCACAAAAGTGTGAAGAGCGAGCTGCGCCTTTAAAAACATCATCTGAAACACTTATTAGTTGAGATCCAAGAGATGTCAATGTTTTGTTAATTATCCTAGTCATTGAAGAGGCTTCACTGAACTTTTCTGAGTTATTAAAGCGGAATCCGAGTTTGATTGGTGAGGATAAATCGGAGTCTCGTGCTTGTTTGGATGATGCAGAAGGTCGAAGAACATATATTTGGAAGTGGAAGTACCAAATGGAAGTTGCTCGATGTATATGCAGTACCAAGGCTTATTTCGAAAAGTCTCATCTATCAACGTTGGTTAGAACTGCACAAGAGCACGTTTCCAGTGAAACCATTGAAAGCTTGAAAACTAAATTAAAATTTGAATATAAATTATAATCTCAACCAAGAGGCAATTTTATTGGTCAGCGGAAATAGAACTGGGAGATGGAAGTTAAATGAAAACTCCATTACGCATAAAGAAAGTGGGGGTACCCTCGTGATACGTTTTCAAAATATAATGTTTAAGGAAATACATTCGTAAAACTTATATTAAATTTACTATAGATATAAAATCAGATTTGACCAATAATTAAAGTTGAAATTTGAAATTCGCATCGGTGGAATTCGGATGCTATAGAAAAACTCAAATTAAAATAATCTCTCGTTAGAAATGGCAAGCAAAGTATAAAATGTGTTAAGATAAAGTAAAACGGTAGTCTAATTTGAAAATTAGAAATTTGTCCTTAAACTAGTAATAGACAATCTTTTAGAGAATTTATGTCAATAAGAGAAAGCAAAGGTCTGTACGTCTTCAATGACTTACATTTTGTGCTTTTGTTTGAAACTATATATTCAATTTAATGTTCTCTATAAGCAATTGAATAAATAGTTGACATCAAATAAGATAAAAAGGAGGATATTTGATATAGCTTATTTCAGTAACTACACTAGCAATTAAATCAGCATAATCGTATCTATATATCTATAGTTAAAGTAGAGAAAACAGTTGCAACGGGGCATGCCGCATAACTATTGTGTTTTTGTGCATGGGTTTGCTTGGTGTAGCAAGATTGTGAACTGCCTACTTGAATGTATCTTGCATTTTTTATAACTAGGATTTCATGCAATGTGAACAAACGTTTGAGAAAAATGCCAAACAATGTTGATCAAGGACTGTTATAATATTTTGATTAATGACATGGGGGCTCTCAATCACCACAATTAGAATAGCAAAAGAAATCATGGAAATATCTTGAAATCAGTTGATGAACCTTATTTTATGCTGTTGAGAAACTTGAAAGAATCCGTCCATATTATTTCACTAAACCTATTTTATGCATTATGTGTTAAAAAGCAACTACACCAAGTAACATGAAAATCAATCAAAATTTATGCCATAAATTACATGCTCAACCGACTTACCGTTAAAAGGAAGAATTAGCTTCTGGCCAAGAGGGCATTGGAGTAATTTGGCAGCAGCAAAATATGCATCCAGATGATCAACGGATTCCAGAAAATAACGCGGTTTTGGCCATTTAAGGTGCGCGTGCGCGGATCAGGAACAGGAACAACTCATACGACCCGACGGGAGGCTGTTTTCCTAAAATAGCCCCGACTCGACCCCAAACCCCAAAAGCGATGCTACAATTATGTACGAGCAAGGACGCGCTACGGGCAAGTGCGTGGGCCACGCGACACAATTGTGGTCAGAAACTCCACAAAGACAAGGATTATTAAAATTCAAAAGAATAATAAACGAAAGCACTCTGATTTTTGTAAAAAAAAAAGGGGTTAATACCCTAAAAATCCAAAATTGGTACACTTGTGACAAATTTACCCCAAACTATTTTTCCGATCATGAAAAACCCCAAACTGGGTAAACTTGTGACAAATTTACCCCGACCGACTATAAAAACAATAAACCCAGACATTTATGATAAATTTGTCCCAAACTAATTTATTTGACAGCAAAAAACCCTAAACTGGTAAATTTATGACAAATATACTCTATGCTAAATTGGATTAATACCACAAAAAAATCACAAAAATTGTAAACTGTGACAAACGGAGTATAAAATCCTAAATTGATATACTGGTTAACTGTCACGTGTCATTTAATTTAATAATTTGAGAATAAAATTTAACAAAAACTAACATAGGGTAAATTTGTCACATATGTACCGGCTTGGAGTAAATTTGTCAAATGTATATCAGTTTGGGGTTTTTGGTGGTCAAAAATAGTTTGGGGTAAATTTATCACAGTTATCAATTTGAGATTTTTTAGGGTATTAACCCCAAAAAAAAAAAAAGAAAGCACTCTGATTGCTCCCATCTTTTTAATATTCTATTTTAGCCACCGAAAGCACTCGATTGCTCCCATCTTTTAGAATTCCACTACTCTATCTAACCCCGCTGTCGTGTCTTTCCTTTTTCAATTGCGTTATGACGGTCCATAAAAAGAAGAATTGAGTGGGGAGGGGCCACTTTGGTTTTAAAAAAACCCGCATTCGTCAACTTTGACGGGCTGTAATGAGCCGTTCTTATTGACCAATTCTAGCAAACTGCCCTAGACCTCTCCATATTTAGCCAATCCTGTCTTCTGAGTTTAATGACCTACAGAGATTTCCATATGTAGTTCTGGCTCCTAAACTTTTTCCATCTCTAGCTGTCACTGCTTTTGCTGCTATACTTCTCAATTCTTTCTCTAAGAGAAGATCAAGTGAGATCAATGGAGGGGAGGGCCAAAAAAAATACTCATATGTAAAAATGAGGGAATAGCAAGAGGCACTTCTTCTACTCATGCTTCAACAGAAGGTCACGAAAATGGCTATTTCATCGGGATATGACTATGAAGTATTTTGAGTTTCAGAGGACCGATACTCGAGCAGGTTTTACCGATTTCCTTTACACTAGTCTTGATAACGTAGGAATCCGCACATTTATGGACAATGAAGAGCTTCGCGTTGGGGAAGAGTTTGCCCCAAAACTTCTCCAAGCAATTAATCAATCGAAGATCTCAATACCTATCTTTCGAAAGGTTATGCCTCTAGTGTATGGTGTCTTAAGGAACTAGTCCAGATGGATGCTAGCCATAAAGCTGGAAAACAAAAGATCATGCCCATTTTTTATGATGTGGCACCTTCAGAGGTTCGAAACCGAACTGGGGGTTATGGAGAGGCCCTTGGTTTACATAAAGAGAAGCAACGATATGATGAAGAGACTATAAGTCAATGGGAGGTTGCTCTCAGTGCAATTGGGAGCATAAGTGGATGGGAATTGCATGGAAAGGAGGAGGACAGGTGATTACTTTTAGCATTCCATCTTATGTGCATTGTATCATTAAAACTAGATGCATTTCAATCATTTTCTTTTAAGATTTGTGTTAGTCTTGTTCAAATTGAATTTTATGCTATAAAAGTGATTACGCATAAATCACGTTAAATAATGGGACAATCCTGATGTTGTCCTTGTTTATTCCAAACAAAATTTTCTTCGGTTTAGGTCCTTCATTATCAACTATAACAACACCAATTGATCTACCATGAAATAAATCCTCGAAGAATGCATTACGAATATGTCTCTAGTTTCAATTTGGTCTTGTCAAAACATAATTTGGTTCAGCACGGTTTTCTAACCGGTTGCTTTTTGACCTCCAACACTAGGCAAGAAGGTAAGTTCGCCAAAGCAGTTACCCAGAGGTTTTCAATAAGTTGAAAAAGGCTTATCTGGAGGTATCAAACTGCTTGGTCAGTGTCAACCACCATGTAAATGCAATCATGGAAATGATAGGTGCTCATACAAGTGAAACACGGATTATAGGAATCCATGGGATGGGTGGTGTTGGAAAGACGACTATTGCCAAAATCATCTACAATAAACTTTCAAACAATTTCGAGAATTGTTGCTTTTTGCCCAACATTCGTAGCTGCACGAGCATTGAATGCTTGCAAAATCAACTCATCTCTGACATCCTCAAAATGAAAGGGAAAAATATAAAAAACATAGATGAAGGGACTTGGATAATTAAAGACAGGTTGCCTAATAAAAGAGTCCTCCTTCTTCTCGACGATGTGGAAGAAAAGGGTCACATGGATGCACTTGTAGGTAAGCATGATTGGTTTGGTAAAGGGAGCAAACTTATTATTACTACTAGAAACAAAGATGTTCTCAATGTTCTTGAAGTGGATGACTCTTATGAGGTTGATATCATGGATCCCGATCAATCTCTTCAACTTTTTAGCAAACATGCCTTCAGAAGAGATTCTCCTTTGACGATCATGTCAACCAATCCAAAAGGGCGATAGGCATTGCTGGAGGTCTTCCGCTAGCTCTTGAGGTCATAGGTTCACTTTTGTCTCGCATTGACAAGAAAAAGTGGGATGGCAAATTGAACGAGTTGGAAAATGTTCCTCCTAAGAATGTTCAAAGAAAGCTGGAAATAAGCTATAATGCATTAGATTTTCGAGAAAAGCATATGTTCCTTGATATAGCATGTTTTTCTCATTGGATATGAAAAAGACAATGTGATTCATTTTTGGGATGAATCTAATTCTTTTCCGTAAAGAGCCATGGAAGTTCTACTGAACATGTCTTTGATAAAGATTAAAGATGATAATAAAGTGTGGATGCATGACCAACTCGAGACCTTGGAAGAGAGATAGTTCGTCGAGAAAGTAACATGAAAATAAAAAAGCAAAGTAGGGTGTGGGATTATAAGGAAGGATTGGATTTATTGAGGCGACATAAGGTAAAATCCCCTCATATAAATTCTTAGTATTTATGGATTTGTTTTTCAGAAGATAAGCTAATTGCTTTTTGTGTTGTCTAGCACCATTACAACTTACTCAACGAATACTTTATTAAAGGAATGATAATACTCAACTCAACCACTTAATGTAGTGGACTTGAATAAATGGGTTTTTCTTCAACTCTTTTATTTTTAAATGTTTCCTTTGGACAGGGACAAAAAGAAGTTGAAGCTCTTCGTCTCAAATTTGACCATAAGCAATCGTATCATTTTACCTATGAGGACTTTAAGAGCCTATCAAATCTAAGGTTCCTTGAAGTTGATGATTCGAAGGAAATTTTGGTGCAGAGGAGACGCTTCTTTGGCACTGGCATGAATTGCCATCAAATGTTCTTCCAACAAATATTTTCCAAGAGAATTTAGATCTTTTCCACAATTACGGTGGCTTTCTTGGCATAATATTTCCCAATGTTTAACATAACAAATTTCTCCATGGAGGACCTGGTTATTCTTGATCTATCAAAGAGTAGAATTAGGCATGACTTGAAGGGGTGGAGTTACATGAAGGTATGTTTTATAGTAGACAACACTTATTATTTCGTCTTATTAGATTCAAAAGTAATCTTTGCATGATTCTTCTTTTATAGATGGCGAAGAATTTGAAAGTTTTGAATCTATCCTGTTGCCAACGCTTGAAGAGAACTCCCATCTTCTCTACTCATCCAAATTTAGAACGTTTGATCCTATGCCACTTGTGAATCATTAACCGAAATAGATAGGTCGATTGGTAAGTTGAAACGTCTAGTTTTCTTAGAGTTAAGCTACTGTAAAATCTTCAGAGGCTGCCAAACGAACTAGGAGATCTTGCGCGCCTTGAATACCTATCTCTGAATTTTGCAAATCATTGAAGAGCCTTCCAGATACAATTGGGAATTTGGAATCACTGATTGAGTTGAAGTTAAGCTATATGATGATCAAAGAACTACCTGATTTTATCGGAAAATTGAAAAATTTGAAAGTAGTTAGGATGTGGAATGGTGAAATAAGCAAAATACCCGATGCATTTTGGACTATTGAGAAGCTTGAAGATATATTAGGCCATTGTGGCAACGCTCGTGTGAAAATTGGCGATTGCATGCACAGGAATCAATCGCTAAGGGAATTGCATTTGATGGATGTGGTTATACTGGCACTGCCGAGGCTTCCTGAAAGTCTTATCTATCTATATTTGTCTAACTTGTACATGGACGCGTTTCCGGATCTCTCAAACCTCACTAATCTACGAGAATTGGAGCTGGGGTTTGGCTGCGGTTGTACCGATGGGCCTCTGGAAGATCCTGTGCAGGTAGATAATCTAATGCCGTGGTGGTTGGGGAATTTAACCAAACTGAGGTCTCTGGATTTGCGCTTTGATTGTCCGACCGCCTCCACAATAGACGACCCTAGCCTCCCTCCTCAACTCGAGTCACTTCGCCTGTCCTGCTCTAATCTGTGTCGCCTCCCGAGGCTTCCCTCAAGTTTGTCCTCCTTAGAGTTGCACGGTTGCCGCTCACTTTCCTCGATAGAGGATCTATCGAATTTGAACGAACTGTCATCTCTCTCGATTATGGGCACTGCAATTACAGAGATTCAAGGCCTTGGTTGTTTGGAGAACCTACGAAGTTTGTGGCTTCATTCTCTTCGACAAGTGAAGATATTACCCGATCTGAGCAATTTAAACAAACTAAGTGGTCTTAGAGTATATAATTGTGATAATCTGGTTGAGATTCAAGGCGAACTACCAGAGTATTTGGATAGGTTGAGTATTTCTTATTGTGGTTCGTTAGAGAAGTTGCCTGATCTGTCAGGCTTGAAGGAACTGCAAACGGTTGAAGTGCGAAATTGCACGAAATTAATTGTGGAGGCAATTTTCGGCTTTGCACGGAGAAGTCAGGCGGATTTGTGGGAGAATCTACGATATTTGCATATTGCTAACCTTGAACAGGTGGAGATACTACCTGATCTAAGTTATTTAAGCAAACTAAGGAGTCTTGAAGTAGACTCTTGTCGTAATCTGGCTGAGATTCAAGGTGAACTACCACAATCTTTGGAAAAATTGAAGATTTCTGCTTGTGAATCTTTACAAAAGTTGCCTGATTTGTCAAGCTTGAAGAATCTGGAACATGTTTACATAAGACGTTGCACAACATTAAAGGTTAAGGCAATTCTCGGCTCTGCTCAGAGAAGTCAGGCGAATTTGTGGGAGAACCTACTATATTTGGGGATTTGTGGCCTTCGACAGGTGAAAATACTACCTGATTTAAGTGCTCTAAACAAACTAAGATGTCTTCAAGTATCAAGCTGTGGCAAGCTGGTTGAGATTGAAAGCGAACTACCACAATCTTTAGAAGCATTGGGGATTTCTTCCTGTAAATCTTTGCAAAAGTTGCCTGATCTGTCAAGCTTGAAGGTGGAAATAATGAAGATTTCTTCCCACAGATCATTAGAGAATTTGGATGATCTGTCAAGCTTTTTTGGGCCGCAAATTGTTGTCATTGTACGTTGTCCAAAATTAAATGTGGAGGCAATTCTTGGCTCTGCTCGGAAAAGTCAGGCGAACTTGTTGGAGAACCTACGATATTTGCAGATTCGTGGCTTTGAACAGGTGAAGGCACTACCTGATCTTCGTAATTTAAACAAACTAAGATGTCTTCAAGTAGAAAAGTGTCCTAGTCTGGTTGAGATTCAAGGCGAACTACCAGAGTCTTTCGAAGAATTGGAGATTTATTCCTGTGGATCTTTACAGAGGTTGCCTGATCTGTCCAGCTTGAAGGGACTGCAAAAGGTGGTAATGAAAGGTTGCATGCAGTTAAACGTGGAGGCAATTTATCGTCTTTGCTTGGAGAGGTCTGTCGAATTTGTGGGATAAGACGACGAATTGGAGTGAGAAGACAAATCTGAATCTGAGCAAGAAGGCGACGAATCTGAATCTGAGCAAAAGACGACGAATCTGAATCTAAATCTGAGGGAGAAGACAGCAAATATGAACATGAATTTGAGGGAGAAGACGATGAATGAGTGCACATTGCTTTTGAAAGCTTCTTGATCCACAACCACAAATTGTTCCCTTGGGTCCAGACTTTAAACGAATTGAGGTGAGTTATTATCTCTGATAACCAATGTTTTCCTTTTTTTTGGCAATAAAATTCTTTCACAGATATGGATGGAGAACTTTACATGCACTCTTTAATGACCTTTTGTTCATGCTTGAAAATCTGATGAAGATATTGAAATTATGTTACCTTCATTCGTACAACCAGAGTGTTATTAATTATTTGCAACCATCCGTTCTCTTTTCCTGGTTTGGTTTGGCTTTTTTAGCAATGTTCTCTTTGGATGGTTTCTACTTGCTTTTATGTTTCCTAGCTGGAGGTATGCATCTCGATTGCATCATTTTTCATTTGATACGAACAAATTATTAGAGATGCCAGTCAATTTGCTGCTTCACATATTTCGAAGTTATTAACCTAGCTTCGCATTGGAGATAACTTTGTTATGCAGTAAACAATTCGATGGAATGTTTGTTGGAAGGTCATATAACTGTGGTTCTCATCCTGAAATTTACAGCATAATCAACTCATCGATGCAATCGTGAAGAAGACAGACACTCTGTATCGATATGCTTATGTTCAATTTATATTCCAGGAAAGGTATGCTTCTTACTGGGTTTTGCAAATGTTATGGAGAAGCTATAGAATGAAGAAAGACTAATTTCACTTGGGTAGCGGCATCAATAGTTGGCGCAGCAAACTTCCATTTGTGACAGAAGGGAGGACCTACTTAGCTTCTCCAATGGATCATAAATCATCCTATAGTCAAAGGCTCATATTTCAATATTCCTGGTGCGTAGGACATCTGATAAGTCTCACTAGGGTCAAAAATCATGTAAATGGACTCTTGTGTGATCTCCATTATTGCCTACATCTTCTAGAAATGGTCATGCCTCGGTGACTCTGCAATAGAAGCCCTTCCATTCATCTCAAGCTATACTAGAGGACTCTTTTAGGTTTTAAGTTTGACAAGAATTGCTAAGGGAGACATCTCAAATGACTGGCTTTTTGCTTGTTTCTAATGTTGCTGAGAGGTTTCAGAGTTTGAGAAACTTACAGAAATCTTTCTGTGCAGGGAGCTGTGGCTAATTGGGCAGCTATACAGATGAAGACAGAATGGAGGAAAATGAAGATGACATTCAAAGTGCAATTTTACGTCCACTTTATAATTACTTTGGGAGTTGATGCCTGGGAATCTGAAAAAGGTATTGAATTTATGTACCTCCGTACGACCAGAGTGTTCTCAATTATGTGTGAAAATATGCTTTCTTTTCTTAGTTTTGTTTGGCTTTTTTAGCTATATTCTCTTTGGATGGTTTCTCCTTGCTTTCATGTTTTCCAGCCAGAGGTATGCATGTTGATTGTGTCCTTTTTATTTGATTTATGACAATTCATTAGAGATCCTGGTCGATTTGCTGCTTCACATATTTAGAAGTTGATACCTCACCTTTGCATTGAGATAACTTTGCTATACTGTGAACAATTAGATGGAATGTGTCTTCAAAGGTCATAGCACTATGGTTCTCATCCTGGAATTTTACGACATAATCAACTCATTGTTGCAATTGTGAATAAGCCAAACTCTGTATTGATATGCTTATGTTCAGTTTATTTTCCAAGCAAGGTGTGCTTCTTGGAAGGATTTGCTAATGTTACGGAGAAGTTATAAAATGAAGAAAGAACTTCACTTGGGCAGCGGCATCAATGTTAGTGCAGCAAAGGTTCCATCCGTGACAAGAGAACAGACCTATCTAGCTTCTCCAAGGTATAATAAGTTGTCATAATGTTAGGCTAAATTTCGGTATTATCAGTGCATATGATAAGTCTCACTTGGGGTCTGAAATCATGTAAATCGACCCTTGTGTGATCTCCATCACTACCTCCATTTTCTCAAAATGGTTATGCCTAGGTGGCTATCAGTAATGGAAGCCCTTTTATTCACCTCAAGTTATACTAGAGGACTCTTTTTGGTTTAAGGATCGACAAGAAGTGCTAAGGGAGACATCTCAAACGACCGGCTTTTTGCTGGTTTCTAATGTTGCTGAGATATATATATATATATATATATATATATATATATATATATATATATATATATATATATTTTTTTTTTTTTTTTGGTAAGTTTGCTGAGAGATATTGAAGTCTAAGAAAATTACAAAAATCTTTCTATGCAGGGATCTGTGGCGTTTTTGGGCAGTTGTATAGATGGAGACCCAAGCAAAAGGCAGATGATGGATGAAACTTGAAGCTGACCGTATTCCCTCTTATAATCTTGGGGTGGTAAACACTGTATTCGTCTGTTTTGGGGGTGATAGGGCTATTTAGGCAAATCTGATTGTGTTTTTTCCTTTATTGTGGGCCCACAAAAATGATACATTTCATCTAATGTGCGTTCTGTTCATTGTTATGCCGTAGAACTTGCTTATCAGTACCCAGATGTTCTTCTCTGAGAAAACACTTGAAGGCCATGTCTGGACCGGGAGAAAAGTTGTGTTCTTAGAGTGGTGCTCAAGGTAGTCTTAGTTG
Source organism: Eucalyptus coolabah (assembly GCA_014182585.1). NCBI lineage: Eukaryota > Viridiplantae > Streptophyta > Magnoliopsida > Myrtales > Myrtaceae > Eucalyptus > Eucalyptus coolabah. Next base: position 50,885,219 of record CM024627.1, on the reverse strand, counting down.
CTCATCCCAAATCCAGTTCATGGACCTCTCGATGTGAAAATGGTGCTCAATGTAGTCTTAGTCATGAGTTGTAGGCACTCACAACACAAGAAACATGGATTGTTGGAAGTCATGGAATGGGCCATGCTGGAGAGACGACTCTTGCCTAGCTCATCTACAATCATCTTGCACATGGTTGTGAGCACTGCTGCATTTTTTCTAACATCTGTGAAACTTCAGAGCTCAAGGGCATTCAGTTCTTGCGGAATTACTCATCTCCAATATCCTCAAAAGGAAGTTGACAAAAATAAGTAATGTTCATGAAGGGATCAAGACAATTAAATATAGGCTTTTCAGATATAGAGTTCTCGTCCTTTTTGATGTTGTTGACCAGAAGAATCAATTGAATGCACTCATGGGTAACATTTGTGATATTCGAGCACTCTGAATCCTTCAGTGGGGAATATCAAGCGCTGAAGGATCTTGAAATTCTCAGTGCTTTTTGTTTGTAATATCGGTGCTTTTTGTTGATTAAAGGCACTACCATCCTTAAAAGATTCAGCCATTTCCTGAAAAATTTAGAAGAAAATTTCAGCAGAGGAGTTCATTTTCCAATAAGAAGTGCATGTGTCCAATAAGAAGTGCATGTGGTACTTGAAGGTCCTGCATCCACAACTAAGTCTGCTGTCAAGGAAGATTTGAAACTTAATTGCTTATTGCCCTATGTCATCTCAGCAGAACTTCATTGTTGTCTTTCTTGGGATCGTTATCAGTTATACATAAATTACAACCACACCTTGGCAAGTTGACTTGAAATATAATGTTCTTGTAGGTATAGTTATTCGTGGCTGATTTTGCAACCGTTTCCTGCCTTTAAGATGGATCGTTGTAACCTGCTTATGAAATGGGACAATGATTTCTTTTGATCTATTTCGTGAGTTTGATTTGGTTTATATATATTACTTTTTGATATTTTTGGTTGGCTAATTGAGTTACCAGTAAAAGACGAGTCAAATTGACGCTAGTGTTAGTGCATTTTTCTTTTGGTTGGCGATTAGAGTGTACTACATTCAAGGGCAGTACTTTCATCAATTTATGCATTGGTCATTTATGCGAGAGCCATGGAGCTTGCTGGTTTGTACTTTAAATTTGAACCTTGTAACCCTGTCTTGTAAAACTCAACTTTGTTATTCCTTAAACCATGAAGAATATAGTCATATGTATAGGTTTTAATATGTGACTAAAGCTCTTTCATTCACTTTTGGTTACCTAGGAATGGAGCTTTAGGTTTTGGTAAGGAGAATCATTAAACGACAAAAGAGTCCTATACGACGGCTTGAGTTCTTCCTCTCGGTAATAAGTAAGAAAAACTTAAGGGTTCTTTCTGTAAAGGCAAACTACCCCAGTAAGAAAAACTTAAGGGTTCTTTCTGTAAAGGCAAACTACCCCAGCACAGTTACTAGTATATTCGATGACGGTATATCTTTCCTAACGTTTTGGTGCAATACTTCCACTTTTACTGTAATGTACAAACTCCAATTTATCATGCAATGTCAAGGACTTAACTGGTTTCTTGCACAATGTGCTTTGAATGGTCAGAATTGGCAATTTATGCTTTAAAATGACGAAGAAATTTTTGTTTTTTCCGATTTCCACTAATGTTTAGTCCGGCATATCAGAAATAGAAGGTAAAAGCTTACAGCTCTCTTTCCAAAGGCCAATCAGATCATTCCTACATCTCTAAGCCAAGATGATATAAATTGGTTAACAGTTGCAGTACTTGGTTGCGCCGAGAAATCTTTTATGTGCCAATGAGCTAGTAGTAGAAGGTCAGATCACTGATTGAAAAGTGCTCTCCTTAGACAATCTTTGTTTCACTTTACAAAACTGGTTAATTGCAAGACCTTGCAAGTCTTACAGTTCCAGAATTCACACACGTCTACCACGTCTACCAAATTTGTGAAGCTCAACACAGGTTCAACCTGCAAAGATAGAAAAATATAAATGAAGGAAAAAGGCAGCATGATTCAGCTTTTAATAGCTCAGCACAGCATCCACACATCCCTTTAAGGTTTTATCGAGTCTGGTAAACAAAGCCATAGGCCTAAGATTAAATTGGCAGGTAAACTTGTGAGCGCATTCATTCAATAGGTATCACAGAGTTGTGTTTAGGAGGATATACATTCAATTTCATGCTATTAACATTCCAAGTGAATTTCAGTAGAAATCCTATTCATCTTGTGACGGACATGGAAACAGATTGATGGAATGCATTACATGAACAAACTTCATCCGAAGCTGCCTAATGATCCTCAAGAAATTAGGTGCTGACTTAGGAGCATTTTATGTTAAGTTACTCTTGGCATCAGAGTCTTAACGCAGCCTCAATGCAGAAGCAGAAGGATTCCTCAAAAGCATAAGGTTTCCTTTGTCTTCACTTCCATATTCCTTCAATCATGTCCATGACGATTTTGCATGATCCCCATGTCTCCGCCATTAATTCCACACCATAGTAGAGTAAATGGTCTGTGATGCTGTTACCAGTTACCAAGATGCAGAAACACACTTTGATTAGTCATCCGTAGGTGTTTCTGGTAATCAAGGATTGGCATTCTCTTGAACAGGCTGGTCTGTCACATGATGACTTATTGCACCTAGCCATGATATATCCACAAAATAATTGCTTGTGACAGGTAGCTACGACTGAAACTACCTCCTTACCTGCTGCACATTGGATCTTCTCCAGAGCCATCACAAACTTTCTTGACCACATAAACCAGACTACCAAATCCAATATCATACAGCCTTACCTACAAAAAGAGGATTCCAATTACATGTGAACACCGACATAGAAATTAGTAAAGATTATCTCACATCAATATGTTTATCTGTGGCTGTCATTGAGCTAGTTGCCAATAATATAGGCACTAGCAGACATACATAATTTAAATGAGTAATACCTTATAATTGCACAGAGCTTAAGACTAGGTCATCAGCCATCATAGAGATAGAGAGAGAGAGAGAGAGAGAGAGAGAGAGAGGACAGGGAGGGAGAGGGAGGGAGGCAGAGAGAAAGAGAGAGTAATACATATTATTAAATTTTGGAATTGGTACAGGAAACTATGATAGCTTTACAGGAATGAGAAGGGTTCTTTACGTATTGTCAAAGAGGTCATGAGTATGAACTGCCCTGCTTTGTAAGAAGATAAAACAAACAAAACTATTAAAATTAATGTGCTGAATAAAGTGAGTGCAAACATTGCTGGAAAAATAAGACTTCTCCAGTTAAATAGGTTGAAATAAATGCAAAGCAAACATCAAATGCAGTAATCGAAAATTCCTCATAATTTATCTGATATTCCGTCAAGATCAAAGTTATACCACCCTCGGGAAGTGATGGCATGTCTTCTGTGAGAACCGAGAATAGTACAGAGGCAAATGAGGCACAATATCGTGTCCATTAGTTATATGTTATTGTATTTGGCATGCTGTAGTAAGACACAAACATTGCATTGCCAATATGAGGTTGTCCAAATGTCAAGTAAATCAAGCGAGTGCTGGTCTGGAAAACAGCTTCAGCACACACAATTAGACAACCAAATTACTAGAACGTTAATACTTTCACCAGGGGAAAACTACTATGCATCAATAACCATAAATTGCATTTCACATACGAAGGTGAATGAATAGAACAGCCCTTATCTCCATGAGGGTTGGAGGTCTAGCGTTACTCTGTCTAGATCCCATCCATAATTTTCCCAAAACCAAACCCCACCGCCACAACAAAACCAACCACCCCACCCTCATTCCCAAGTAAATTTACAACCAAGGTGCATTTAAATGCTCCTCCAGGAAGCACTTGGATGCTGGTGGGGTCAGTCACATCCTGCTAATGACATAAACAGAACATTCCAGGTTCATGGTGAAATTGCCCCTTGAACCCCAAAACTTACATCATTAATAGTGAAGGAGAAACTAAATCCTAAAAGGGCCAAAACGCATGGAAAGGGCCACGACGTAAACAAAACATTCCAAGTTCATGGTGAAATTGCCCTTGAACCCCAAAAGTTATAGTCATTAATAGCAAAGGAGAAACTAAATCTTAAAAAGGCCACACGACATGGGTATGATGGCTCACAACAATTTTCAGCAAGATATCAGCAAACAAAAATGACATTTTAAATCATCCAAGTGTTCGGACAAGATGCTACAATTGCTACTAATACTTTGCGAAAAGGTTTAGTTTAAAGTTCATGCAACCTATGATCCCATTGTAGGCCAAGTGAATGTTTGTATAATCTAAGTCCAAGACAAAGTTTGACCCTCAAAAATCACAACATGTCATGCAGGAGAGAATTAACCGGACATGACGTAGGGGTGGGTACCAATTCTGGTCCCAGTTCTGCAATAGGTGCTTGAAAGACTCTGGACCACTCTGTCCAATAAAGCTGAGACAAAAAGCATAATTTAGACACTTTAGAATTGGGTCCAACCTATAACATATTTGGCCCCGTAGTCCGACTGAAAAGGAGCTGCTTCTTTTGGTTAGCAAGAGACAGACAGAAACAGCGTGCAGAACACAGATTTAGGATCAATATATTCTAGTTTAAAATGCCTTCGCACTTCAAGATTACATGACATAGAATTTGAGCTTCAAGTGCTTGCAAATGTTATATGTCGAACATATCAATAATCCCATTAAGTTTCCAGCAAGTAAACTTTGTAATGATTAGTTGGAAGTCTTTATCCGCTATATTTAGGTATTCGACCAATTTGAAGCTCCATGGCTTAACATGTAAGACTCAATTCAAACAACTAGATACATAGACCATAGGAGACTCAGGTAAAGGGTTGTTTGCAACCCATCCTGCTTGTTTTTTTTTTTTTTTTCTATAAGTTGATTTGCCAAAAAGAAAAAAAAAAAAAAAGAGGGGAAAAAAGAAGAAGAAGATGCTGACCAATTGCAAATATATATATGAAGCCATAGAAAGTTCAAGACATCAATATATGAAATTGACAGAAATTTCCAGAGAACTATTAACAGACCAAAACTGAATAAATGGAAGGACACAATAGAGAAGAACCAATATCCAAACCATAACAATGTTTTAACTAACTAGCCACAAGATCAAGTCCTCAAAAGGATGTCATAGCCCATCCATAGAATGTCCTGTCACCATGATGTTGATGTCTCCATATAAATCCTTGGCTCTTTTAATAGCATCCATAGTACCAAGTTGCATCGTCGTATTGTGATAAGCATAATAAATCCATGATGAACCTAAGCAAAGACAATAGAAAAAGACTGTAACTCATTCCAAATCAGAAGTATCCACAACTTGCAAGAGGCTTATCGTCTCTAGAACTCACCATGGCAACAGAAATGCCAGGGTAGTTTATCTCGAGCTGTCTCTAGTAAAGATCTTCAACCCAATTCGGTATCTTGTAGAAATAAATAGAAGTAATCACTAATTGAAAAGCTCAAAAACTTTTTCAAGAACAAAATTAGTTAAGTATGTGATCTCCTCATGATTCCATCTAAAATAACGAGCACATAACTTTCGGTAAGTTCGGTGATTTTGTCCTTATTTGCCCTCGGCGCTTGCTCTGTTGGCGGCCATATTCGGTTAGTTCGGTGATTTTGTCGTTTCCGTGAGGGCAACGAAGGAAGTCTCGCTAAAATGAGACGCGCCCAGGGCAAATTCCTGTTCCCTCCGTCTCCCCTCTTATGGCGCTTCCTCTGATGTCTTTCAATTGAGCACAGCAAAAGTCACAAAATGTCATTTTAAAGATATCAAAAAGCGTGAATGATTTTTTTAAAATCAAATTTTATAGAAACCAATCTTCAAATCTCTTCCTTATTGGTGACGTAAACACATCAATCCCTCATTCGACTCAAGTCACATTTTACAAGCACAAAGCAAATTCATAGATCACTCCTTTTTTTTTATCAGGCTAATGCACCACTCATTCACTTTCAAAGGAGAAAAGAATAAAATTGAACATGAAAAAGTTGCAGTCGCAATCCAAGCACGATGACCCAATGATGGAGGGATCACGCCATCTTTCACTAATTTATGAGTTCAAATTACGTCGCAAGCGAACATTTCACCAATCAATATTTTAGGCATTTACAATGTTATGTGAAATTTTTTTCAAGCTTTTGCCATATTAGTTACAATGATGGGGTTGCATACTTACAAATAAAACAAGTGGTTATAACTCAAACGAGATATTCTGTAACGGATACAATATTTTTATGTAATGATAAGAATGAATAATCGTATTGAACATCTCCTTCTCACATTTTTTTAAATTTATCAGAGGAAAAAATCGCAATCCATCATGGCTCGGGCGGGAAGGCTGAGTCGGACCATCCCCAATCCTCGTGCATCTCAACGATTGTTGTTTCCGCTGAGTTGACCACTTGTGCTAGTGCAAAACGATTGACCACTTGAGGTTGCCCTATGTGGTGACAGTTGCTATCATTGTTGTTTCTGCTGTTCTTTTCAAAGATTTCTTCCAGACAAGACTAAGCATGAGTAAGATCACTGAAAGAGGGCAGTCCAAATAATGATGCTGCTATAAACCATTGAGTAGCGTGAACGGTGAACTGACTGAATAAAATGATGAAACAGGTATACCTCGGTTAGTACCTCTCGGAGGACTTTCACATGAACATAAAAATGTTTGCAAGAGCTATCCGGTGTGAACCCCCCACCAATTAGCAAGGGATGCATGATTTTTGGGGAAAAAGTCATGTCGACTAACTTGCTAGACATTGACTTCATTCGATTCGTATGCTGGTTTTAGCGGACAAACGTCAACAATCTCTATCTCAAAGGAGAATTCCCAGATGGAAGGGAAAGATTGACATGGACTTCTGCCTTCAAAGGGATTGCTGTAGGACCTCAATTCAGTTCAGTCAGGTGGACCTTTCGATGATGAAATGGTGCTGTTAGATGCTAGATTCCAGGTACACATGAATTTAGAAAGATTGATCTCCACCACCTACCAAAGGAGCCTGGTAAAATGGAACGTTTGAGAGAACACTTGATCGATGGGACATCAATAAAGCATATGCCTGAATGTCCAGGATTGAAGAGTGCACAAATTCTCTGTGCTTGCCATCGTTCCTACTGACTACAAAGCCTTCAATCAGTCACCTGACTTCCCCATTGAGCTTTCTCTGCAAGGAGCTGGGATCACGAGAAGCTATCCAGCCGATTGGATCCCTTGTAAGCCTTAAACACTAGTCTTCCAGAAACTGCAAGTCAATAAAGACACTATTGGACTCAATCTGGAATTTGGAATCACTTGCTGAGTTCGATAAATTGAACATGGACATAGAGAAGCTGCCTGGTTTGGCCAGGAACATGAAGTATTTGAAAGTATTGAAGATGAGGTTCTCTGTCATAAGAACGATAACTAGTGCAGTATGGAAGCAGGAAAAGCTAAAAAGAAGTTATGATGAAACGAGTATACCTTGGTTAGTACCTCTCTGAAGACTTCACATGAAAAAAAAAATGTTTGCAAATACATACGTTTATCTAGCCCAGTAGTCTGACTGAAGAGGAGCTGCTCCATTTGATTAGAGAGAGACAGACAGAAACAGCGCACTGAACACAAATTTAGGATCAATATATAACCTATCTTAAAATGCATTAGCACTTTAAGATTATGAGACATAAATTTGAGCTTCAAGTGCCTAAAAATGATATATGTCCGGACCATAAACATATTAACAATCCCATAAAATTTCCAGCAAGTAAATTGTGTAATGAAAACAGACCAAAAAAAGAGAGAAAATTTTTTGTAATGAATGGTTGGACGTCTTTACCCGCTATTGAGTTACTTAATAAGTGTCCTAGGGGCACTATTCAACAAAATCCCTGAGAAAAAGATTCCACGATGCCTCACATGCAAGCCGATCTTTACATATGAAGCACATAATCTATACGTCAACTGGATGCAGGAATAAAGGCATTTAATCAGAGGTAGCAAGATAGAAGAAAATGAGGGAGCGCCAGGATTTAAAATCGTAACATGCGTTATGATACCAATTTTTATAACCCATTTTTGTCCAAAAGCTTACACTGGAAACGAGCAAGTTCATAATGTGTGTATTGCATATTGATCTTGAAAGACGCTCTGTTTAATACCAAAAATATACTTCCGAGATATGTCTGTCTTAAAGATCTTAAATTGGTCATCTCTTACGTACATGAAATCCAAATGCCTGATTGTTTTTTTGTGAATGAATTTGCAGGCTGCCCAAGCAATCTGCAAGCTTGGTGAAGTACTGGGTGAATCCCTGTCTCCTAGTCATCAAGTTTTGCGCATATCTCTTATGGAAGAACTTCCAGGTCGATTATGGGAGGTAGGAAATGTCTTGGACTTTTTTACAGGAGAGGCGATGTGTAGTTTGTCTTCTAAAGTACTAACGCAATGGCATGAAACTAGAATAGCAGGAATAAAGGCTGAATTATGTCACATACTATACCAGTTAAACTTCTTTGCCTTCTTATGACAAAAGATAATAATAATAATAAACAACTTCCTTGCCTTCTCAGATGTTAATCCGTCAATTCCTTCCTACAATATTGTAGGGGAAGGAGGCTCCCTTGTTTGCCTTGGGTGCTCTTTCAAAGACTTGCCATCAAGCCATCGCCAAGGAATATCCCAACGCTGCTGGTGCTATTCTGGATTTGCTATCCTCTGCATGCACAAAAAAGGACAAGAAATACCGGGAAGCGGTACTTTTAAGCCTTGATCAGGTAATTCCAGATTATTGTGTGTTCGCGAATGCAATTGTCTTCAATTAGAAAATGTAGGGCTTTACGAGCTCTCACATCAAGAAACTTTCCAGCCATACATTGTTCGGAAAGTGCTGTTTCAGGTTGATGTCATCTTTTTAATTCCCAACTAAAATCTGCCCCCGATCATCCCCCTTCCTCTCTAATGAAGATATTGAATTTTTCATGGTTTTTCAGATTATAAAAGCATTTGGCAATCATGAGTTCTTCAACATGGTTTTTCCAAAATTGTTTGACATGTGCAGTTTAGGCACTTCTGATAAATCTGGACAAGCACATTCAGCAAGTGATTCTGCTAAATCAGGTTCATCCATATTTCTAGCTTGTAACTGTCCAGCTTTCAGGATTTTGAGTTGTCCTGCATTGCAACTCTGAATTCCATATCATAACTTTCTCTCGTTGTTAAACTGTGCATTTTACAGGGCATGGTTGATATGTGCAGACTATGATGGAAAAGAAGATTCTTCTGTTCCACTAGAAAAAGTACTGGACTGTATCCCATCATGTATCCATGTGGCATATGTTGATGATATTCTTGAAAAGAAAAATAACTTGGAGCACCTCTGGATTGCCTCTCCTCACCTGAGTTGTCATGGACTGGTACCTTCATAACCAAATTTTTCTTAGGTAAATGCAGCATGGAAAGTGTTTCTATTAAGCGTTTCATCATGCAGTCAAAATATTGGCTTTTCTATCAATTAAGGGACTCTGCTCAAGGATTCATGACATTTTGCTTGATTCTCAGCAAGCTTCTCAACATGCAAATGCAGCATCTTTGTTTCGTGACATAATTAGTATCCACTTTCTAACAATATTGCTGAGGAACAGGGTAACTAAGGATGATATCTCTAACTTTGGTTAAGGAAAACAGCTTTCCTTTATTATGACGGACATATTGCACTTACCAGCTTTAGAATCAGTTGTCATTCTGTTCTCCAAATTCTTATCTGGATTCCAATCATCTGTTTTTCCTACGCAAGTTAAAGCTGTTTTCTTCGATGTTACCCAAAGTGGCAGACTGCATAGCCACAGTTAAGATAGCACAGGTATGTCTTCACTCTCCCTTTGTGGTGGAAATCACCTTTGCCTTCATCTTCGTCAAAACAATCTGATCTTGCGTGGCTTTCACCTAGATGTAGGATTGTAGCATTATCAAGTCCCATGCATATATAGGTGACATTACTCCAGTAAATAAGAGTTTCATTAAGTTATCCATCAAGAGTTCTGGAGTCTAGATAGCATACAGTGCCTTCGCATTGTGAAGAAGCAGAATTTTTCCTTGTCTTCAATTTTTCAAGTTTCAATGGTTCATCTTGCACTGTGGACCAATAATCTATTTGATACTTCTTCAAATTTAGGTTCATGTCAGTGCTTCAGAGTGCCTTTTGGGGATGATCACCCTTTGTAGGGAGCTTCCTTCAACGTTCTGGACAGATGTAGGTTCGAAGGGTTTGCTGGTTCATCTACGTGAGGTGGAAAATGAACAAGCCAAGTCCTTGCTTAAGAGATGCATCCATTTACTAGAGACTTCTTAGAGGAAAATGTGAAAGCGAGTTGATTTCAAAGAAGGGTGAGTAGAGAGTTGTAGCCACTGCAGGTGAAGTATGATAAATGGGTAAAATCAGTAAAAAGCTGAAGTGAGGAAGTAAAATAAAATGGGTAATGATCGATCTTGACTGTTTGGTGAATCAAGGCTAACACCGCCTTAGCAACCTTTTGGATAAACTGAAATGTTCGACCAAAGGAAGAAGCAAGAATTAAGCAAGCAAAATAAGAGCTTAGCTAGACATGTTTTAGGAAGTACACACGTTGGCCCTGCATATCTCAAGCGCGGATAGATTTAAATAGATATTGCACAGGCTTGATATCTTTCATTTAATGAGCCGGCTACTTTGTTCTTTTTTACTCTCATTCAGCTCTGTACGTTCATATTAGCAAACACCAAATAATTCTGAACTAACCAGTCCGATGATCTTTTTTTTTTTCTGTTCGAACACGAGCATGCTATTGTTTTTGTTTTTTTCATTGTTTTTGGTTATTTAGTTAGAATGAATTCTTGGGAGCCAGAATCCCGATCCATCTAATGATTGGTGATCCGATGCAGCCTGTTACGCCTCACTAGTAAATTCACCAGGAATGGAAGGACATTTCTATGGTCTCGTTCCTGAAGCCTCAACATAGACAGAGACGCGGTGCAGACGACTTGTTCATGAACAAAGATTTATTGCTGTAGTTGCAAAACACTAACACAAGCGATCATCCATTTTCCTGCTTTGACAGGAGAATCTGGTGGGGACAGAACTGCTGCTTTCACGTGCAAGTACACAGCCTGAAGGGACTGATGAATTTACATAAATTAACGCTTGTATACTGTGCACTTGGGATAGTCTGGGGTTTCTTAATCGGGTCTTTCTTACATTATAAAACTTTAGTTTAGACTGGGAGAAATTTGATGGCAAAAAGTAACGCTCTCGGTGTATGATCTTTCCCATGGGCTGTCTACCATCTTAACTAAGAGACTAATTTCGGTATGATGTCGTGAAATATAATCTGACATCTAAACAAACCATGTCAGGTTCCTTCATTGTAGGGTGATTCTTTCATCTTTCTTTGCTTGAGAAGATCTTTACCTCGATCCTTCCTTTCTACTTTTGAAGATACTCTTTTCTTCACTGCTCAAGCACCTATCTCAAAAACATGATCATTCAACGTGTTTAGTGTTATTGCATTATGTAAGATTTGTCAAAAATTTTGAGGAAGTTCGACTCCTAGGTGAACATCTGCTGGTTAAATAATCTGATTTTTTTAAAATTGCGAGTGTTCTAAGAAAAAGGATCCAAAAGTCCTAAGCTTCTTATTCTAATGTATTAGACATTAGCAATTCAAACCCAATCGACTTGATGATGTGAATAGCAAAGCATTTGTTTCTTTAACGTTATAACTTGTTGGGGCTTCAAAGCTTGCTTGGCTAATTCAAATGCGCTTGGATTTTGGCTTGCTAACTCAGGTTATAGGTCTGACCAAAAAATAAAATAAAAAACAGATTATAGCAGTAAGAGTGATAAAAGAAGACAAGAAATCCAAAGTTTGACCCTCAAAAATCACAACTTGACATGGAGAAGAGATTTAGTGGGACATGACTCTGGGGTGGACACCATTTCTGGTACCAGTTCCACAACAGGTGCCTAGAAAACTCTAGACACTGTCCAATAAAGTAGAGACAAAAAGCATAACTTAGACATTTTAGAATTGGCTCTAGCCTACAACATATCTGGCTTGTATTCGGACTGAAAAGGAGCTGCTTCTTTTGGTTAGAAAGAGACAGATAGAAACAACGCACAAAACACAGATTTAGGATGAGTATATTCTAGTTTAAAATGCGTTAACACTTCAAGATTACACGACATAGATTTTGAGCTTCAAGTGCTTGCAAAAGTTATATAGCCAGATCATAAACATATTGATATTCCCATAAAGTTTCCAGCAAGTAAACTTTGTAATGATTAGTTGGAAGTCTTTATCCACTATATGTGGGTATTCAGCCAACTTGAAGCTCCATGGCTTAACATGTAAGACAATTCACACAACTAAAAACGTAGACCCTAGGTGGTTCAGTAAAGGGATGTTCTGCTTGTGTTTTGTCTATGGGTTGATTTACCAAAAAAGACCACAGAGAGAGAGAGAGAGAGAGAGAGAGAGAGAGAGAGAGAGAGAGAGAGAGATGCTGACCAGTTGTAAGTATAAATATAAAGCCATAGAAAGTTCAAGGTATCCAGAGTCTAAACTCTTCAAGGCGAGTTGGCAGGGAATTCCAAGAAACTCTTAACAGACCAAAACTGAATGAATGGAAGTACACAATAGAGAAGAACCAATATCTGAACCATAGCAAGTTTTTAACCGTGTTACCGCAAGATCAAATCTGCAAAAGGATGCCACAGCCCCTCCCATAGAATGCCCCATCACCATGATGTTGATGTCTCCATATAAATCCTTGGCTCTTTTAACAGCATCCAAAGTGCGAGGTTGAATTGTTGTATCGTGATAAGCATAATAAATCCATGATGAACCTAAGCAAAGAAAATAGAATAAGAAAATAGAATAAGAATGAAATTCATTCCAAATAAGAAGTATCCGCAACTTGCAAGAAGAGGCTTATCATCTCTAGAACTCACCATAGCACCACGCATGCCAGGTAGTTTATGTTGAGCCATTTCCAATAGAGATCTTCAACCCAATTCTATATCCTGTAGACATAAACAAAAGTAATCACTTACTGAAAAGCTCAAACAACTTTTCCAAGAACAAAATTAGTGAAGTATGTGATCACGTCATGACAAAATATAAAACTACAAGCACATAACATCCGTGTCTCGATGGAAATGATTAACTGTTTTCCCTTCTTATGGACAGCAGACCCATGTATTTTGTGAACGCATTCACTGGAGGCTACTCTTCTTAGCTTAAATTTTCATGAAATCCTTCACATGTCAAATGTAAGAGGAATAATTGCTAAAGTTAACATGCATACCTATGTTCTCGAGTACCTTTGAAAGTCAGAATCGCGGCATTAAGGTCCTGGGCACCATAATATAAGCCTATATGTAATATATATTGATTAGAAATAAAGACAATAAGTTATATGAAATTCAAACATAGAGGCATCACAAGCATCGCAAATTGGTCCCCACTGCAACACGAATTATACACGTGTAAGCAGTGCTGGATGTCAACTATCAGTTCAATGACTTCAAACCCCTAATTTCATATCCAAAGGCATTAATAACCAGTCAGAAGCTAATAAGAGAAGGCAACATATGCCCACAAAATCTCATCTCAAGAATTGGCCATTTAGTACAGAGGACCCATTCTTTACGCAACCTTAGCAACAATGTCATATTAAAATGTAGTCAAATGACCTTTTCTTTCCATCACAACTAGGACACATCCAACTAAAAAGTTATGTCAAATCTGACATATAAACTTGCCAAATATAAAGCTCTGCTTCTAATTACAATGTTATTGTGTTGAAATGGTGAAACCTGAAGGGTAATAACAACAAGCTCTAGGTAAATGTGAAAATCTTTATAATGAACACTTACAGCAGATGCATACTCCACCACCATCGTCGCAAGAGTGTGATTGTAAATAGCTGTATGAGCCTTGGACCTCACTCTAAGTTCTGCATTTACCAGTGAGATAAATTCAGATTGAAAATGCAGTCCCAAGCTCATTCGATTACAAGCAAAGAAGCAAGGCTGTTACGTGTCTAGAAAACTATTTTGACAATCAAGTGGGAGGAACACTTCAAGGAAACATCAACTCAAAACAATATTTCAGTAAATTTCTACCCTTCCTCCTTCGTGAACTTAAAGAACCATATATCAATGCGATGAAAGGCGAATAAGTAAATAACGTAAGGCTCCTCTTTCCCATAAAGCTAGTCTGCTGTAACCTACAAGCTACAGTCCATTCCTCAACAGGAGAAAAGCTGAATAGCCAATAGTTGATCACTGTGCGATACTCGACAAATTTTATCCCCAGAGTAGAAACAGCAAGATGAAATCTGTATCGAACAAATATAAGGAAATTCAATCGATGTGAGCATATTCCAAAGGTAGCATTGATCCGTACTTGGTAATCCAAGAGCTTTACAAATCCAACCAAATACAACACGATGCTCAACGTCACATGCTTTGAAAACATCCAAATCTACACCGAGGGATCATTCAACTATAGTTTGCCCCCATTCAATCGGGCACTATAGCTCCACAACACGGTCAACAATTCCCCCCAGCCCCGAAATGCCTAATCAGCCAAATCCACTACACAAATCTCACTTCCCCAGGCTCAAAACTGACGTACTCAATACTAGAGCCTATCTATACGAACCTTATCGCAATCTAGACTCCCAATCCGAATCAAGTCGAGGATCACAACCATAACCGATTACATGAACATGAGCTGCAAATGAAGCATTATCAAAACCACCATCACCCTCAACCATGATCGCACCGCTCCACATTATTCTCGCAAGAGGGACGGATCGAACAACGTCGTCGAAGGAAGGAAGGAAAAGGAAAACGATATCGCACGACAAAAGAAATTCCAATCTCCGCAACCTTTCCATATATGCAAAACGATCACGTGCGATCAAATGGCGCGATCGCCCGGCGAGATGGAGAGCTCAATTGCGGTCTTTGTCCGCATTGCTCGAATTCAAACCTCGAATCCTGGTCTCGCAGCGTTCGTGGATTCTTGTAGCGATTTTCGCGACGGATGGCAATTGAAAGCTCCGGCGACTTGTCGAGGGTTTTGCGTTCGGGTGTTTTTGGGTGGGGGAACGGAAGAAGGGGGATGATGGATTTGCATTACTGATTTGCCCTCGGGCGCTCGCTTCTGTTGGCGGGCGTACTCGGTGTCACGTCCGGTGATTTCGTCGTTTCCATGAGGGTAATGAAGGAAGTTCAGCTAAAATGGGGCGTGCTCCTGGATAAATTTCCGCTCCATGTCTCTCCTCTTTTGGCGCTCCCTTTGATGTCTTACAAATGAGCACTTTGACTCGGCTGGGTTCAATTAGTGGGTCCCAAACTAGAATTACGAAAAAATACACGAAAATTAGAGTGAATATTACTTATATTCTTGGGCATATAAAGATGCGGATTACTCTATTATCATCGCAATCTTATCGAGATAAATTTTTGTACTTCCAAGCTCAAATCTATCTTATAACTTGAATTATTCAACACTTTTCTTTTGTCAATATTAGTCAAAGTTGAAAAGAATGCAATTTGACATGTCTGACAAGAAAGCATAGCTTAATTGTGGACCATGGAACCATATAATTCGAGAATGCGGCTTATCATGACGTATCGACTCTTGAACATTCTTTGAAACTTTATGGAAGTGGATTTGATAATATTTTTATTTTTTTAGATCAACGTATATACAATAATTTGAGTTGAGAGGTTTTATCTAAAATTCACAAAATATTAATGGCACAAATACAATCAGACTCATCACCATATTATAAAATGATGCCATCATCATCTCATAATTGCTCAATTGATAAATGAGTCGTACAATTATAGGGATTGAAAACTTTACTTTATGTGTAAAAGATTATTAGATAAAAGAAAAAGGTCCATAATCTTTGAGAACAAAAGTCACTGGACTTTTTAAGGGGCTATGTTGAAAGTAAAAAGAGCTGTAACCTTACGCAAAAAAAGTCACATAATTTTTTAAAATATCAAAAAGAGTGAATGATTTTTATTTTTAAATCGCAATTAGCTCACACAAACAATATAATAAAGAACCTCACCCCAATGCGCGTTATACGTGATGTTTGTTGGTTCTCACGGATTTATATCCATAATCATGTTTATAAAATCACAGAAAAAATAATACAAAAAAAAGCGGAAGTTAAAGAATAAGTGAAATTCAAGAGAAATTATTGGGAAGAGCAAATTAATCAATTTTATAGAAACCAATCTTCACATCTCTTCCTTTATTGGTAACATATACACATCAATCCCTCATTCGCCTTAAGTCGAATTTTATAAGCACAAAAAAATATTTATAGAACACTCCATTTTTTTATTAGGCTCATACACCGCTCATTCACTTTGAAAGTGTAAAAAGACCAAAATTGAATGTGAAACAGTCGCAGTCCAACCCCAACCATGACGACCTAATGGTGAAGGGATCATGCCATCTTCCATTAATTCACAAATTCAAATCACATGAGTGAGCTTTTCACTAGTTAGTATTTCAGGCATTCACAACGTTCTATGGAAAGGATTTTAAGTTTTTGGCATATTAGTTACAATGATAGGCTCGCACAATTGACGATAGATTGAGTGGTTATGGCTCAAATGAGATTTTCTATGACAAGAATGGATAATCATATTTATCATCTCTTACCTGCATTTTTTTAATTATCAAAAGTTCTCATAAGCAACTGAACATGTTCTCCAAGCATGACAGGCTTGAGGTAAAAAGATCATTTGCGAACCAAAACATACAACAAAATGATTGTGCTAATGACAGGGTAAGTAGCAACAATCGAATGCAGAATAAGAATTAGGTAACTATATTAGCAAGATATTGTGTAGATAAAGCTCACCAAAATCAAGAGCCCTTGCACGAAGACATGCTTTTGTGACTTCCTGACAAAGGTTGCAGTTAAAATTCTCATGAATTCGAAGATTTGACAATCTCCGTGATGAAAGAAAAAACCAGGTTAATTTATCGACTACGCAAAAATTAAAATTATACTTCTCAAATGGAGCAAAAGGTCAACTGACAAATCTGTGTAGGTTCTGCAAAACATCAAAGAGAAGCTTAATATCCTCTCTGTTCTTGCAATTTTCAATCATTGACCACATCCATGCGTTTGGAGCCATTGTTCTTTTCGTGTTAATGGATTCAAGAATTTTATCATACAACTCCTTCATGGTCTCTGCATAATATGACAAGAACCAAATATCAGAGAAAGAACTACACAATTTGTCAAGAAACAAATTAGATGGGGAAAAGGAGGGAACCCAGGAAAAGGAAGAAACCTGTGGGTTCCTCCTTTTCAGCACTTGCTTCAGAAGAATACAGTAAACTCGAAATTATCGAATACGAGGCTGCAGGCAATCTATTGCCATGAACCGGCCCTGTGAACTCCAACGACAATCACATCAAAAACTTTCACAGCCAAGAGAAATGCAGCTCCGTTTTGTATCAACAAACTAATTCAACCCAGAACCGACATTCAAGAACATGAAACAACTCGACTCAAAGAAACAATCCGACGTGATTAATCCTATTACAGAATCACGTCTCCAACATCAAATGCACAAAGCAAACACGAAGAACACAATAAAAATACGACATCTCAATTAAACAAGCACAATCCTGACAGCATAATCATTTCTCCGCTTCAACTTGACCAAACCAGGTGCACATCCCTCGAATGAGTTACTCAGAATTCTTCATCAATCATCAAACGCCAAAAAAAAAAAAAAAAAAAAAAACAATAAAAAACAAATCCGACATCCCAGAAAAGCCCCCGCTAACAAAGAACCATCGCTCCGGCATCTACAATCCACGTCGAGATCCCTCGGCAGCAATAAACAAAAAAATCCGACGGCCGAGAAGCGCGGTACCTGCGAAACCGAGGGACTGAGCAGTAGAGGAGAAGGAGGAGCTGCGATCTCGACGTGCCTGCGCCCGAATCCGAGAGCATTCCGCGACTCGGCGGTCATTCGGAGGGACGAATCCAGCCGAGCCGAGATGAACCGGAGGCTTGAGAATGCAGCAGAGCCTGCGAGCTCACGGCGGCGTGCATAGCTCCGGCGCGATCGAATCAACGAGCCGACGAGTTCCTCGCGCCAGAAGGTCCGTGCTGCTGCCGAGCGAGGTTTTTCGGCTGCACAGGGTTTTGCGAGGAGGAAGAAGAAATGAGGTAATGTTCGCCTGGCGGCGTCTATGGCCACTTACGGTGTGGAACGTTCAGAAAGCTTTTGCAAACGGCACTCTCAAATGGAAATGGACAAATGTTTAGAATTGCTTCTTATTTAGCCTAAAAAAATAGATTATGGCAAGTTGAGAGAAATTTAAATTCCATTTGTGAAGCAAAGTCTTTGTAGGATTAATTGACGATATCTTGATTATTCATTTTACTAACATTATTATAATTCATCTTCACAAAAAAGACGATATTTAGCTTTCTAAGTTGATATTTTTGGGATTAATTGGCCCATACTGATTTAGTGGTTCAGAAGAGGATTTGTATGTATATTTGGAATATCGTATAAGTTGAATTTTCTACATGATTAAGTGCAAACAATTTCATATTTGACGCCATGTGAATTTTATGGTTTATAAGGTAAATGATATTGGGAAAATATAAAGAACATGTCTCATTTTTTACTCAATGACTTATTACGTACCTCTAAGTTTAAATATACAAAATACATAGTTTTACCTTTGGAGACCCTTTGCACTTCCGCATCAATTTGCCTTGCATCTTAATTTTTCTCAAGAAAATGTCTACGCCATATCCCAAATTCTTATGTAAAAAAAAAAAAGCACTCGAAGCCAATTGAAAATTAAACCATTGGAACAAAAACTAAAATAAGTTTTCAAGAAGGGACGGTTTGATCTTTTCAATATTGGATTTTACTTAGATGCATGCGAAAGTTAATTGTAAACAAGGTTTTTCATTGAACTACCCACAGTAAGGTTGGGTTGAAAGCAAAAAAAAAAAAAAAGTCCCACCGATAATAAGAAACGAGCTGTCGTTTTCTAGATTCGAGGGAAATACTCCCTTTTTAACTTAAGCTGCAACTGTCTCCTCCACCCTCTATACACAACAGAAAAAACTCCTTCCCTTTGTCAGCCACGGAAACGGACCGCTTAAGCAAATCAAAACTGCAACAGACAAAGAGGAAAAAAACCCAAAACTTCATTACAATCTGATGCATAAAGGGAGAGAGGATCAATCCTCCAATCTTAATTCCTTTCGATTGACATTCTTTTTATAAAAATGGGTTGTGGGGAGTCGAAGCATGCTGTTGCCACCGGAAACACCATAACCAAAAGCAGGAGTTCAAGCGCCCATCCAGAGAAGAACAAACAAGTGGAGCAGAACGTTCCTCAGATGGAAGCAATTGGGAATGGCGTGGCATTACTTGTGCGACAAGAAATCAATAATGCAATGAGCCAGGATACGGGAACTGCAGCTGATGTTAAGGACATAACTGAACATCCTGGGCCCAAACAAGAAGAAGGGAACAGAGGAGAAGAGACAAAGGCCGAGGATGAAGACAAAGAGGAAGAGAAGCATGTTGAGGAAGAGAAGGAGATTGAGCCAGAGCAAGAGTTAGAGCCAGAGATGAAACCGGTAGTAGAAGAGGAAGAGGCAGAGCCTGGGAGATTCGTATCCCGCGACTCGCCAAATCATTACTTCTCTCCGAGAAGAGATGAGGAAGCGCTGGAAGGGAACGTGTCTGAGGGGCTCTCCTCCGAGTACAACTCACCCGGCATGAACCAGCGAAGGAGGACGAGTACGGTAAAGTGGTTGTGGAAGAGAAGAATCCAACTGGACTGGAAAAGGCAGAGGAATGGAAGAAGGAAATTGATGAATTTATAAGATGGGCTTAAGGCCCATCCGCTCAAGTTGGGCCCAAAAAGGCCCGGCCCACGGGAATAGGGCCCATGGATGAAGGGGCACGATTAATTATTTTTGGAAGGACAGATATAAGGGAGGAGAGAGAGGTAGAACGTAACTCTTGGCATAATAACGTACGTACGTCTCCCTCTCCTTCCAACGCTCTCTTTTTCTTCCAAATGCTCAAGGCGACGCGGTTTCCCTATTCAAGTCGAATTGACATCATCGGATCAGAATTTCTTCCTCGATCTTCGGCATTGGTGTTTAATCTGTGGCTAACAAGGTACGCTCGAATCCATGGTGTGCTTTACGATCGGTGATACGTGTTTTCCTAGCTTCGTCTTCCCGCATTGATTTAGGGGTTCGATTCGGTGTCGAATCCGGTTTTCGGGGATCAATCATTCCCAACATTGGTATCGAGCCCTAGTTCACGTTTTCCCGATCAATTTGATGTTTTTTGATTGATTTTTCGCAAAAACTTTCGACCGTACGGATCAGGGCGAGAAATCCCGATACCCGAGCGTTGTTCGGCCATTTTTCTGAGTTTTCGTAAGTCGAAATCAAATTCTGAAGACACTGGGAGAAAGGCAACGTCGAGACGAGTCCGGCGACTGGTCGCACACCGCCGTACGACGCCGCACGCGCCCACACGCGCGCCGTAAGCCGCTGCGCGTGGGCGCGACGCGCCCGGGAAGGCGGGCCGCCGCGCGTGCTCCACACACACCGGTGGCGAACCGGCACGTGCGCGCGGCGGCCGCGAACCGGCACGCGCCAGTCCTCGGACCGACGCGTGCCGACGCCACGGATGACGCCATCGTGACGTCATCCAACGGTCGGTAACCGCTCGGATGACGCCATCGATGACGTCATCGCGACGACGGTTGGCCGGGCTGGTCACCGGCCGGCGACCCGACCCGATCAGCCTGGCGCGTGCCGCACACGTGCGGCCGACGCCCGCGTGACGTCGCACGCTCACGCGCGAGGCACGTGCCGGCCGACGCCCGCGTGACGTCATCCAAGACACGCGCCCGCATGTGTAGGATGACGTCCGCGTGACGTCATCCCCCGCACGCAAGAGGCACGTGCGGTCGGTCCGACCGGTCCGACCGGTTCGACCGCCGCAACCGGTCCGACCCGCGCGCCCGTTGACCCAACCCGTTGACCAGTTGACCGTTGACCGACGACCGTTGACTCGTTGCCTTTGACCGTTGATCGTTGACCCGAAAAAAATTGTTTCTTTTTCAGTCATGCCTATGTGGATTATAAGTAATCCATTTTTAATTCTGCATTTGTTGCATGAATTTTGGAAAATTATGTATTTTCTCTTATATTAATTATGGATTATAAGTGATCCATTTTTAAT
This sequence comes from Eucalyptus coolabah, assembly GCA_014182585.1. Lineage (NCBI taxonomy): Eukaryota > Viridiplantae > Streptophyta > Magnoliopsida > Myrtales > Myrtaceae > Eucalyptus > Eucalyptus coolabah. The sequence goes on along the minus strand of CM024627.1, from coordinate 50,863,903 downwards.
TCCGCATTTTTGCGGGAACTATGATGCGTTATGCAAGAATACCTGCAATCCTGAGAACGGACGAGGGAAATGCAAGACTTAAAAGGCTGATGTCAGAATTAGCTAATTATCAGTGGCATGATAGTGATTTAGTATCACATGTGGTCAAGGTCAATCAAATGATACAGAAATCATATGGAATGGTTATCTTATGCTGGATTTTGAGAAGGTGTCGGCTTTGATGAACACTCTTCCACCCGAATGGCAAGCAAAGTTGTTGAATCGGCTATGGGAGGTTGCCTTTGACCGTTGATCGTTGACCTGAAAAAAAAATTGTTTCTTTTTCAGTCATGCCTATGTGGATTATAAGTAATCCATTTTTAATTCTGCATTTGTTGCATGAATTTTGGAAAATTATGTATTTTCTCTTATATTAATTATGGATTATAAGTGATCCATTTTTAATTCTGCATTTTTTGCAGGAACTATGATGCGTTATGCAAGAATACCCGCAATCCCGAGAACGGACGAGGAAATGCAAGACTTAAAAGGCCGATGTCGAATTAGCTAATTATCGGTGGCATGATAGTGATTTAGTATCACATGTGGTCAAGGTCAATCAAATGATACAGAAATCCTATGGAATGGTTATCTTATGCTGGATTTTGAGAAGGTGCCGGCTTTGATGAACACTCTTCCACCTGAATGGCAAGCAGTGTTGGATCGGCTATGGGAGGTCAACGTGGTCCCGGGTTATAGGAGGCTGGTGGAAGCTTTTGTAAGAGAGTATTATAGGATTGAGTTGGCCAAAACTTCAACCCTTAGATTGAGCGCCACATGGCGCCGAGTGAATGCGCCTTGGAGGCGACATGAAAGCTCTCTAAAAGTTTTTCCATGGTTGGCAAATGTGCCTTCAAATTTCTTAGATATTATGGCTGATAAATTAGAATGGACATTCCCTATTTATTTCTTTGATTAATTATGTAATGTTTACTACCCGATTGTTGTTGATGTAGCAACCGATATATTAGTTGTATCATGTGAAAGCATTGTTATTTTATTGAATGTTAAGATTTTTATTTGCTTTCTCGCTATTGATGGTTGCTGTGGGTAATTAGTCAGGTAGTAATAGAAGTTTTTGTAACTTCATAGAATTGATTTTGCATATGACAATCATATTAATGATAGTTTTAAGTTAGGATTTTTGGAGGATGATTGGAAATATAGTGACCTTTTGATTCTCGAAACCTTACTTGAAATTATTTATTAATATGATGGGTCTATGCAAATAGGGATGCATAAATGATAGGCATTAATTATTCGTGCATGTATGTCTGATGTGTTCAGAACGATGGTTCAGCAACTAAGAATGTAATTGCTAATATGAACGGCAATAATTGTGAAATATTGAATATGAAGATTCAATATGTGCTGAAAAAGCAAGAAGCACTAGAAGCTCTTGACCATGATATGGAAGATCTTAAGGATGCCATGCGCCACCTTAAGCTAGTAAAGGACCGCCTAACGGTATTTGAGCCGAAAATAGACATTTGTTATGCTGGTTCTAGCTCGAAAGGGCTTTGTGCTCTAAGCGCAAGCGTATTGATTCGTTCAATATGTGGGAATGTAAAGGATCAAGTCCTTATTGCGAGAAATCAAGAATTAACCAACAAGAGAGGAAAACGTCCTCAAGTGAAGAAAATGTTAAGGGTGAAATGTTACAATTGTGACAAGAGAGGTCACTATGCTCGCGACTGTCGTGAGCCAAAGAAGCAATACACCTCTTGTACATTTGAGAACTTTGCTTATGTGTCAAGTTCTGAAATATTGGCTGAATCCAATCCTATGTGGACTGTAGATTCATGAGCAATAGACCATGTAGCGAAGGATAGAGGATCCTTCGTGGAATTCCAACGATACCAACTGGAACTAAGTGGATCTATATTGGAAATAACTCCAGAGCTGAAGTTAAAGGGATTGGCACCTGCCAATTGAACATGAGTGGTGGACGCACCTTTGATGTTCTATATGCTCTGGAAATTCGTCGAAATTTAGTGTCTGTCTTAATGTTGGTTAAGCTTGGTTTTTGGTGTGAACTTCCATAATAAATGTGTAGATTTGTGTTTAGATACAAACTACTATAGTTGTGGTCACTTACTGAATGGTTTTATTGTACTAAATGTTGACTATGATAATGTCAATATGTTATTCCCTTGTTTCACATCTTCTACCTAATATAATAATGATGTGAATATTGTGGCATGCTAGACTTGGTCATATGGGCCAACAACATATGAAAAGACTAGCCAAAACAAAAAAAAGCTTGTTGGACAATATTGAAAAAGTCGATTTGTCCATATGTGAGCATTGCCTAGTAGGGAAAATGACAAGGAAACCATTTGGAAAAGGTAAAAGAGCTGAATTTCCTCGGCATTTAATCCATTTGGACATTTGTGGTTCAATGAATGTGAGAGGAAGGCAATGGGCTGTTTATTTCATCACTTTTCTATAGATTATTATACTCGAGTCGGATATGTTTATTTGATTTCTCATAAATCTAAAGTATAAGTTGTTTTAAGGTTTATGAACCCGCAGAAAATCAATTAGATAAGAAAATAAAGGTATTTAGATCCGATCGAGGTTGAGAATTTTTATCCGATAAATTCAGAAAATTATGTGATGAAAAAGGAATAGAAAGATAGTTGTCTATTCCATATACTCCTCAACAAAATGATGTTGCGTAGAGAAGAAACAACCATACCGGAAAGGTTAGGCCCAAGATGGCGCATGCTAACTTACCTATCACTTTCTCGGGAGTGATGCGTTGTTAATCGCCGCCAATATACTTAACCGGATGCCTTCCAAATCGCTTATTTCCACTTCATATGAGTTATGGACAGTTAGAAAACCGGACTTAAGTTTTCTTAAGTCATGGGGTTGTGCTGCCTATATTCATGAGTCCTCTTACAAGTTTGGGAAATTATGTCTCAAAGGAAATAAGAGTATTTTCATGAGATACTGCGAACACTCGAAAGGGTATGTGTTCATAGGTGAACAGGAAAGTGGGAGTATAATTGAATTTGAATCACGGAATGTCACATCCTTAGTGGATGAATTTCCTAAGAAGGGCCAAATAAGGGAAGATTGTTCCCTATTTGAGACATTGGATCAAGATAATGATATTAGTGGAGTTCATCTAAGTGGGGGTAATATGAGATGTGATGAATTGAATTCAATTCATTCTCAATTGCAACCACCTGATGTGACGACATCATCATTACCTAATCCAAGTGGGAGCATAATAGGAATGATGTGCTAAGTGTATAATCTCCCATACGGTGAACAAGTCGCCAAAAATATTCCCCGTCGATGTTTTGACATTGAAAGGGAAACTTTTATTGTTGCTCCACGAGATAAGGATGAGCCAAGAAATATTAATGAGGCTCTAAAATGCCCTAGTAAGGAAAATTGGATTTATGCAATGAAAGAGGAGATAGAGTCAATGAAGTCAAACCAAGTCTGGGAACCGGTTGATCTTCCAAAAGGACACAAAGCTATTGGGAACAAGTGGATTTTCAAAATAAAGTGAAAGGCTGATGGCTCGATAGAAAGGCATAAGGCTCGCATTGTGGCAAATGGGTATAATCAACAGGAAGGAATTGATGATGTAGACACATTTTCTCCTGTAGAGGGATTTACCTCGATTCGCATTATTTTGGCAATAGTGGTTAGTATGGATCTTGAGTTACATCAAATGGATGTAAAGACTGCTTTCCTCAATGGAGAATTAGAGGAAGGAACATACATGGAACAACCCGCTGGTTTCATAATGAAAGGCTAAGAAGAAAATGTATGTCGACTTTGGGGGTCGATATATGGCCTTAAGCAGTCATCGAGATAAAGGTATATATATTTTCATAATGCCATAGTGGCATATGATTTTACAATGATTGACGAGGATCATTGTGTATATATCAATAAATCCAATGATCAACTTGTGATCATATCATTATATGTTGATGATATACTAATTGCCTAAAGCAATATGGAGTTGGTTAATACTGTCAAGAGATAGTTGTCTTCTAACTTTGAGATGAAGGATATGGGTGAGGCTGCATACATTCTTGGAGTTAAGATTTCAAGAGATCATTTTGAAGAGATCGTTGTCTCTTTCACAAGAAACCTATATAAATAAGGTTCTTGAACGATTTCGTATGCAAGACTCGTAAACCCATAGACACTCCTATTGCAAAAAGTGAAGTATTGAGTCATAGTCTGTGTCTAAGGACTCCACAAGAGAAGGAACAAATGAAACATGTTCCTTATGCTAGTACTGTTGGGAGCTTGATGTATGCTATGATGTGTACAACACCCGACATATGCTTTGCAGTCGGAATGGTGAGCAGATACCAATCCAATCTAGGTCAAGCACATTGGAAAGCCATTAAAAGAATACTGAGGTATTTAAAGGGGACTGTTGATTATACGCTGAGTTATTAAGAAAAAGGATCTCGCAACTCAAAGGCTATTCTCGATGCTGATTGGAGAGGAGATTTAAATGAAAGAAAATCTACCTCTCGGGTTTGTTTTCTTACCGAATAATGGCACCATATGTTGGAGCAAAGTAAGAAACAAAAGTGTATAGCCTTGTCCACGATAGAAGTTGAGTTCGTGGTATTATCAGCAGCAATATAAGAAGATGTTTGGCTTAAGAAATTTTTTGGATCATTTAGGTGTTATTGGAAGTGCTGCAGATTCATTGTTGGTTAATTGTGGTAGCCAAGCAGCAAAAGTGTACACCAAAAATCCAAAATATCATGGCAAGACCGAACACATAGATACCGAGTATAATCTTGTCAAGGATATGGTTGCACGAAAAGATGTAAACTTAGAGTACATACTATGCATGGAATGGTAGCAGATCCTATGACAAAGCTAATACTTAGAGATGTGTTTTGTGGCCATATGAAATCTCTAGGATTGCGTAGAGACTGATGTACTGAATATTATAATTTCCCTAAATGTTCACAATTTGATGAATTTATGTTTTCATCATTAATGCCTATGAATCTTTGTTTGATCTTTATGCATCTTAATGCTTAGTGCATTACTTTAAGTTGAGAAGTATGTCGATGATATAATATTAGCCCACTCATACGGGTAATCGCCTCTATTTACTATGTGATAAATAGAGATGATACTGTTTTAAAGCTTATTATCTAGGTGATAATTGAGAGCTCAAGCTTAAAACACGTATGTCGCCTTAACTAGGTGTTAAGATGAGGATATAATACTTACAATGTCCGAAAGTAAAATACCCCACATATTTTACTTTATCCGTCTAAAATGCCGATGTGGGTTCTCGATGAATTTTGTGAATGAGTAGATACGTGAACTCAAGTTAGACATTGGGTATGTCTGAATTATCATCTGTACGGTATTGAAAGGTGTAGACATACACTCCATGGGAAAGAAGTTAATACCATAATACGTATTTCATACTACGTATGCATAAGACGACCAATAAGAGTGACAAAAGTTTGATCTCAACTTTTATGTCGTGTGAGACTCTTGAGGAAGAGAGTTCCTCAATTTCTTAGTCCCCTAATGACTCTTACTTATTCTCAAGATTTCTATTTAGTGTTTGCTATCTTAGGATGTTGCTAATGGTCATGAGTGATTCGATCTAATGGGGCATTTCTAGAAAAGCAAGCTGGACTGAAATTGAGAGTTTGAAGGAAAGAGGAAGATCGATTTTGGAGAATCACATTGTAGTTTTGTATTCACCGGTTAACCAATTATGACTGTCTTTGTGATAATCATAATTATGAATACAATATATATATATCATTGTTTGAAAGAGATCAAGAGAGATATAAATGTGATCGATCGATCTAGGGTACTGCATACTAAATATACTCGGAGTGTGATGCCCACTATGAGCTGCTATATATATTTCTAATGAATGTATGGCAACGAGCTCTCAAAGTATGCTGGTCGCACGGATTATTCACCGGTATGAATGTTGAAAAGAGGAAAAGATGATTCTGTTCGGCCCACCATATTAAGTGAAAGTCTATGATGGATTTTTCTCGATGGGGCTGAGTATGGAATGTCCGCCCATGTTGGTTTTGGACCATCATGTGCGAGTGGGAGATGATGAATTTATAAGATGGGCTTAAGGCCCATCCGCTCAAGTTGGGCCCAAAGGCCCGGCCCACGGAATAGAGCCCATGGATGAAGGGGCACGATTAATTATTTTTGGAAGGACATATATAAGGGAGGAGAGAGGGAGAACATAACTCTTGGCATAATAACGTACGTACGTCTCCCTCTCCTTCCAACGCTCTCTTTTCTTCCAAACGTTCAAGGCGACGCCGTTTCCTATTCAAGTCGAATTGACATCATCGGATCAGAATTTCTTCATCGATCTTCAGCATTGGTGTTTAATCTGTGGCTAACAAGGTATGCTCGAATCCGTGGTGTGCTTTACGATCGGTGATACGTGTTTTCCCGAGCTTCGTCTTCCGCATTGATTTAGGGGTTCGATTCGGTGTTGAATCCGGTTTTCGGGGATCAGTCATTCCCAACAGAAATTTACTCCGCTCCTGATGAGGTACTTGAATGAGTCTTGTGAGATTTAATGGCTGAGTTCTAATAATAGAGACATGTATTCAGGATCGAAAGGTCGCGGTTGCAGGTTCGCAGACATATGTCTTAACGTGGATTATGTTTATGCTAATCTACACAACCCGTTTTTTTCCCTTGATTTTGATACATTTACTGTGCATTTGGACATTGACGCGAAGGCCAAGAAGTACAAACATCTCACACTTGACTGTTTGAGCTGGTTTTCTGATCGAGATGGTTGACTCTAGAAAAAGTTTACGGAACCATGTTTCTGTGCAGAGTCGTGGCTGATTTAGCAAGTGGAGAAGTAGCGAAGAGCAACTGAATCGAAGAAGCAGCATTGTGAGAACAACTTCCATAACTAATCTCAAGCAGCCTTTTATGTGTTAGTTACTTAGAATAACAGTCATGTAGTTTGGTTCTAGATGCTGAAAATTGTCAGAACAGAGAACACACTTGAGGTTGGAGCCTGGAATGTAATTTATATCATTTGATATGCGTGCATTGGGGCTGGAGAGATGATCCTAATTTCTATGTAAAAGAAACTCCCAAGGGATGCTGTCACCTTGCGGTGTTACACTCTCAGAAGACAGTTGAAATCAAAAGGATCCTTGAATCACATAAGGTGATCAAATCATAATCAAAGAGTCATGGAGGCTAGATTTAAAGTACTTAAAACAAGTACACTAGCTCAAATGCAATTTGAACATCTAGCTATATCTGAAATAATGACTACGGCATTGGCACTTCATTTTAAGACATCAAGTGAATAGCGGCAGTGTATCAAAATTTTATTCTAAACTTGGAATACCTAAAACTAATGTTCTCACATTATCTGAATGCAAGTCCTTGGCGGAGAAAATTTCGTGACTGGTAGTTTGGAAAGTGGAGGGCCACATCTCCAGAACCACATCAGAAAGATCCAACAATTTTCATGCTTAGATATAAGTAGAGCAATTTTTTTCCTAATTGTAGTCTGTGAGCTCGGAGCCTAGTATGATCACATTTTCAATGATCACTCAACGTGGACATCTTTATTTCTGAGATGCCTAACAATGTGGGAATGTGCCTGTCCTAATTTTGATGGATTAGTTATAACAGAAGCTGAGGTTCGGTATCAATTCTTCCCAGATAGAGGGGATTCTCAATCATCCTGACTAGATTATTGAAAAAAGATATATCTATATCAAAATCATCCACGAAATTGTTGATGACCCTTACACTATGCATCAGAAGATGAAAACACGAAACCCCACTGCTCTTTGGCTGTATATCGGAAAAAATAGAGTTACTGAGAATTGTTGATTTTGTCACTATCAAATTACGTTGCGATATCCTATCGAAACGGGATAACCGTGTCTAGCAAATCAACTTATAATTAATTATCCCTGGAGATTGTCTTCTGCCGTTTATTTCAAGGATTTCTTCAAGAGAAGACTTTAAGTAGGCATTACTGGAGATGGTGCTACAAAAAAAATGAAGCAGCTGTAACAATTGAATGGTAGACCCGTCTACTTGCATATACGCTCGAAAAAAAATACAGGAAATGAAGGTTTGATCAGGATTTGATTACAAGGGTTTGTTGAGCTTTATGGGATTATATACTTGAGCAGGTATTACCGACTTCCTTTATATCGGCTTGATCAATGCAGGAATCCGTGCTTACAGAGATGATGAAGAACCGTGCATTGGGGGTAGAGATTGAAATTAAGCTTCTCCAAGCAATCAAGCGGTCAAGAATGTCCATATCGATTTTGTCAAAACATTATGCCTTTATTGAATGGTGTCTCAAGGAGTTGGTTCAGATGCTGGAGTGCAAGAAAACCAAGAGACAGAACATCATGCTAGTTTTCTTGGATGTGGAACCTTCTGAGGTTTGGTAGCAAGAAACAAGAGGTGATACAGTGGTGGAACTATTAGCGAACGGAAGGCCACTCCATGGAAGTTCGAGCACTAAAGGGAGGGAACGTAAAAGCATGCCCGACAGATCATTCAGAAATCATGCCAAAAATGGCATTGTTCACCGGGGTTTGACTTTTTCTTAGCTTAAGTATATGTTGTAAGTCCATTTTCATTCTTTCACTCGGCGAATAATTTCAACAAGGATTCTGTCCAAACGAGGTCTTAAATTTTTCTAATTTGGTTTTGCCTGACAATCCGTTGGTCAACCCAAATTTCCAATTCCAAGTGTTCTTCTACTCCCCAAGTATCAGCCTCAAAAGTGACTTAGAGAAAACATTCATCAAGATGGTTTTTAGCGAGTTGAAAAAGGGTTATTCAGTATTATCGGATTGCTTGGTTAAAGTAGATAACCGCGTGAGTGAAATCATGAGAATGATTGGCCCTTATATAGATGAAACACTGATTGCTGGTACCATGGAGTGGGCGGTGCTAGAAAGACCACTCTTGTCATAATCGTCTACAATCAACTTTCACCTGATTTTGAAGATTGTTGTTTCCTTTCTAACATTTTAGAAACTTCGAAGGTGAAGGGTGGTGAGTAATTGCAGAATTAGCTCATCTTTGACATCCTCAAAAGGAAATGGACAAATATAAGTAACCGTGATGAAGGGATTAAGATGATTAAAGATAGGCTGTGTTTCGAAAGGCTTCTTCTCATCAATGATGTCAAAATAAAGAATCAATTGAATGCATTGATGGGCAAGGGTGATTGGTTTTGTGAAGGAAGTAAGCTTATCATCTCTAGAGAAACAAATAGGTTCTCAATGTCCTGAAGTGGATTGGACCTATGAAATTAAATGCATGGATTTTGACAAATCTCTTCAATCTTTCGGCAGACATGCCTTTAGAAGAGATTGTCTTTTGGATGATTATCTTGCCCACACCAGAAATGCAGTATGCACTACTGGAGATTCCTCTAACTCTCGAGATTGTTCTTTCTTGATTAAAGGAACGATAGTACTCCAACCCCTTAAAATATTGAATTTGAATAAATGCATTTTGCTTAAACTCTTTTGTTTTTAAAATTTTCCATTGGGCAGGGAAAAACAAAAGTTGAAGCTCTTCGTCTCCACTTTGACCATGAGTGGTAGTACGATTTTACCTATAAGGACTTTGAGAAAATATCTAATCTAAGGTTTCTTCAAGTTGATGATTGGAAGGAATACTTTCATGCAAAAGAGGCTTCTTTGGCATGAATTGCTATCAAATGTTCTTCCAATTGATAATTTCCAGGAGAATTCAAATCTCCTTCCACAATTACGATGGATTTCTTGGCCTAAAATTCCCCCAACATTTAAGATTACAAATTTCTCCATGAAGAATGTGATTATTCTTGATCTAACAAAGAGTAAAATTACGCACAATTGGAAGGGGTGGAGCCATATGAAGGTATGTTATATGCTAGACAACACTTATCATTTTGTCTTATTAGATTATAAGTAATCTTTGCATAATTTTTCTTTTTCATAGGTGATGAAAAATTTGAAAGTTATGAATCGACTGCATGTGCGAGAGAACCCCGACTTCTCTCGCTCATTCAAAATTAGAACGTTTGATTTTACGGACTGTCACAAATTAGTTGAAATTGACAAGTCGATTTGTCAATTGAAAAGCTTAATTTTTTTAGATGTAACATCTTGTGTGAATCTTCGAAGGTTGCCGGACAAGATGGGTAGAGATCTTGCAAGTCTCAAATACCTATATATGAGCGATTGTGAGTTGTTGGAGGGGCTTCGAATACAATTGGAAATTTGGAATCATTGAATGAGTTGAATATAAGTGAAACGGGGATTAAGGAACTCCCTAATATGCTATGGACATTAGAGAAGCTCAAGTAATAGAAGGCAAATGATGCATCATTTTCATATGAAAATCGGCAATTGCATATATAGAAATCGATCTCGAGGATCTTGATATTGTATGGTACAACAATACATGTGGTATCGAGGCTTCCCGAAAGTCTTACAATTCTAAAGTTGTCTACATTTTACACGATGAGCCGCTAGATCTCTTAAACCCGCCTAATTTAAAAGAATTATGGCTGGACTTCAGGCCATCTTCTAATGAATTATGGCTGAACTTCAGGGCATGTGATTCTCGATGGGGAATCCGATGGGCCTATGGAAGAGGCTCTTCCGATGCCATTGCGGACTGAGAATTTAAGCAAACTAGAATCCCTATCCCCGAGCTCTCGGTACACGAACACCATACAAATAGATATGAGAAGTCTCCTCCCCAACTCCAGATCTCTCACTCGAGGTGCCCTAATTTGCGTTGCCTCCCGAGCCTTCCCTTCACTTTATCATTCTTAGAATTGGAATATGAATGCTTGACCACCTTACCCATGGATATAAGTAGTCTCCTTCCTTGACTCCAGTCACTTCCACTCAAGTGCCCTAATCCGCATTGCCTCCCGAGCCTTCCCTCAGCTTATTAGAGTTACATTTGTGCGCATTCAAGTCGGGTTGTTCCATGGAGGATCTATCGAATTTGAAGACACTATCAACTCTTGGCATCATTGATTGTGATGTCTCGGAGATTCGAGGCCTTGATCGTTTGGAGAACCTACAATATTTGGGGCTTTTGCATCTTCAACAGGTGGAGATATTACCCAATCTAAGTAATCTCAATAAATTAGGGTCGCTTGTAGTATTGCACTGTGGAAATCTAGTTGAGATTCAAAGCGAACTCCCACCATCTTTGAAAAAATTGGAGATTAATCAATGTGGATCTTTACAAAAGTTGCCTGATTTGTCAAGCTTGAAGAGACTGCAACAAATTAAAATATGGGGTTTCGGGAAATTAGATGTGGAGGATCTATTGAATTTGAAGAAACTATCAATTATTTCCATCTCGTTCTTGTGCTATCTCGTAGATTCGAGGCCTTGATCGTTTGGAGAACTTACGAGTATTGTTGCTTTTGGAACTTCAACGGGTGGAGATATTACCCAATCTAAGTAATCTCAATAAACTACAGACTCTTCAAGTATTTGTTTGTTGTGATCTGGTTGAGATTCAAGGCGAACTCCCACCATCTTTGGAAGAATTGGTTATTCATGAATGTGGATCTTTACAAAAGTTGCCTGATTTGTCAAGCTTGAAGATAATGCAAAAAGTTAAAATAATGAAGCAAATTGTAGCTGCCGACTTCTTTCTTCTTCATTAATTATACTTAATTCATAAGCAAGTGTAGTCTAGTAATCTAGAGTTTTCCAAAAATGGATCATATTTTAACAATTTGCAATAAGTCTGGGAAAAGATCGCATTGTCTAATGAATATCGCGTTGATGTAAATATCAAGTTGCTATAACTTTGCCCAGAACGTGTAATTTTGTCTCCGGGATATTCTATCAAACAAGTTGACTGCATGGACTAACTTGAATTAAAAACACACAAAGTCAACTCTTCTCTCTACCGTATGATTCGACGAGCGATACCCCGAGAATCTTGAGCAAAAGGCACACAAAATTCACTTTCTCAGAAGACAGACATGGGGAAGTGCAGTTTTCTGATTCGATCAATCTACTGGGAAGGGAGCAGGGCATCGGCGAGCGGGAGGAAGCTGAAGACGCCGTCAGAGGCATGAGTGCGCCCGTGGAGGGCAAGGAAGGATTGTCGACGAAGGGCCAGCGTACAAGCTAGGCCCAGTGGCTAATGAGAGACGGCCATTTGAGGGCATGTGCAAGATCACGATGTCGAACAAAATCAAGGTGTTCTTTCGCAACACAAACACTTTTGAGTTGCTCAAGATCTGCGCTTCTCGGTGTGTATATTTTGTCTTCACCTGCATTTAGACTATTGAATCATGTCTCGAGTTTTTCGCGGAAAAGAAGAAATATAAAATAAATAAATGGGCACACGGTATACGAATTCTTTTTGCCGACAGAAGTCCCTGCACGAAGAGGTTTCTTTTCTTGGCGTGAAGTCCTTTGCTCTTGAAGATTGAATTCTCGGTGGGGCCCACGCCATGGGCTTTCTTCATTTAGCCAAGCCTATAAGAGAAAGGAGTAAGCGAAGTCCTACAGGTGAAGACTCAAGAAAAGAAAGTGGGGCCCAAGGTCAACAATTTGACCTTGGGCCCACACAGGGATGTATAAAACCGGTGTCTCCAGGAGGGTTTCTTCTTTCGGTCGCCGTTGCAGCTTTACGAAAACCTACGAAGCGCACATTCACGATCCGCGAGGATTCCGAAGCCGCCGAAGTGATATTGCTGCCGAAGCCCTACGTACGTGAGAAGCCGCACGCCGCTTGAAGAAGATCCCAAGATCTTGAAGCCTCGCGAAGCCGCACGTAGAGAGTTTCGTCACGCGGTAATTTTGTGCCGTGAGTTTATTCCCACCGAGTTATTATTTATACACTTAGGTTTTGGGGTTAAATCTAGGTGCGGTAAACACTTGAGCGATTGAGCGATTGTAAACTCGATTCTATGATTTTAGTGGATTATTTGCCGCTCGCTCTCCCCGTGGACGTAGGTACCGATACTCGGACCGAACCACGTAAATTTCTGGTGTCCTGATTTTTTTCTCGTTTATTTCTCTCGGTGATTTCGCGTTGACGTAATTTGCAAGATCCCGTCGTTTCCGCGTATTATATCCCAACAAAGAGACGATGGAGGCCACGACCGCAAAGATCTGCGCTTTCCCCGTGAGGAATGCATGACCCACGGCGGTGGCTAGGCACCACCGCCGTCACCACCGCAATCTTGCCCGTTCGCATGTTCTCCGTGCGTGAATATATATATATATAAGACTGTCGATGATATTAGCTCACGTATAATGACGTGGCAGTCTACGTGTTTAAAAGGAGGGAAGGGAAAAAAAATCAGAAAAATCATAAGAAACCAAACGTCCTCTTTGTCCGCCTTAAATTGTCGACCGTACCACATAAGACTGTCGATGATAATTGAATCATCATGTCACCGATTTTCATAGAAAATCAGTTAAAGGAATTATGTTTGAATTATCAAAATGTTTAAGATTAAATTGATAAAGTTAAAAATTTTAAAATTAAATTCCATACAATAAGTTAAAGATTGATTCAGTAATTTCTCAAATCACACTCTAACAGACACGCTAACCCAACCCCCAAGGATTAGAAAGTAGGAAGGATGAACAAAAATTCTGATCGTTATCTTCAAATTGCTTCAAATATTTCTCCTTTTATCGTATAGAGTTCGACTCCGAAAGATCAAATATTGTTTAATTATCCAATTCCATTACAGAAAAATTGTTCATGGATCCCAATATAATTAAAAGTGACATGAACTCAAGAGAGAATGACAAGTTGACAACAGAAGATAGGATCGAATATTACGTACTTATACATTAAATAGGTTACTAGTAATTTTGCCCTAACTTGGTAGCACTCTTTGTAAATTTTTTGTGACGATGGTCAATTTTTCTAAAATCTTAAGCCTATTTATCGAAGGCATGGTCAATATTTAAATACTCTAACGCTACCCTCATGCATAAGCTAAATATTGGTCTAAGACTAAAGTGTAGAAATATCTAATTGAAGAGGCAAATAGAGACTTGATAAGACTTGAATGCGAGAACTCTTGCTTAGGCATTGTTTAAAATCTAAGTACTCCAACACTCTTCACGCATTAGATTTCGGCTAATATACTCAATGTAGACTATAGAATTTGTGCTTTTATATATATATATATATATATATATATATATATATATATATATATATATATATCAATGGAATACTTATAGAATTGGATATTCATCCATTACTCAAGTAAGTATAAAACCATTCGATAAAACATAAGTGGTAAACTACAATAGAAATGACGACTAATGATCAAGGTTTTTACCCTTTTATCAATTGATGATTGTAACTCAAATAGAACCGAGTGTGATTAATTTAACTGTATTTAGTATTATACACGGAATAGTGACAGGTTGGATCGTCATTACGAGATGACATTCACAATGCTAAAGAGATCTCACTGTAATTATCATTGTATTTATTTAAATTGTGAACCATTTCCACTTTATAAAAGAGAAATCAATTGAAGACGAGCTGATGATACTTGGTCACCTAGGAGAAACATTAGAAAGGGTCAGTGGAAGTTTTGTGAATTAGACCGATAGGATTGAGTGTTCTCACATTTCTTCCAACTGAGAATGTAGGCAAAGATGGTCGGGTAGGTGGGATAGTATCAGCTCCTAGCATATGAACCACGGGCGACATGGTTGGTCGATCTATTGGGTCTTCTTGAACGCACAATAGACCGATGTGTATGCACTTTACCACTTGAACTGCATCACATGACTCTTTGATTGATGGATCGGTAAGTTCCAAACTTCGACCTTCGGACCACAACTTCCATGCCTGTCATTTTGGAAGGGAAGTAAGCAAGGACAATTGCACATAATTATGAGGTTTCATATTAAAAAGTGTGGTGACTAGGAACATACAAGGGTGAGAAGGCTTTCACCGTGCTCTTGGAGATGAAAACCGTTATTCTTTCGCCCACTTATCATCTCTAGCAAGAGAACTCCAAAACTAAAGACATATGATTTAACAAAAAATAGCCCTTGCATCGCATATTCCGGTGCCATGTATCCACTGACTGAAATTATGTGATGAAGTGCAATTACTTAGAAGTAAGAAACAATTGTTGAGAAATATTTTGAGTAATAAGGGTAAAATAGTAACTTAGTTATGATTAGGGTTAAGCACATATGAGCATATATATTTGTAACCCTTTTCACTTTTTAATAATAAAAAATAATTATCTCTTTCACATGGTATTAGAGCGTTGGCCAGAACCCTAGACGACGGAGCAGCCACTCACCGCCGCGACCCGCCGGAATAGTCGGCTGTTGCCGCTGCTCATCATCGAAACCTCCTGCCACTCGAGCGTCCCTCTTCCTTTCTCTCACTTCTTCATGCGGCTCGCGTGCGCTGCTCGTGCGGCTTGCATGCGCGGCTCGCGTGCGTGGCTCCCGCGCGCTGCTCGTGCGGCTCGCGTGCGCAGCTCGCGTGCACTGCTCGCGCTTCTCGCGTGGCTTGATCGCGCTCGTGGCTCACATAGCTTGATCGCACTTGCGGTTTGCGCTACTTCCACGACTCTTGCGCGCTACTCACCTTGGAGAAACATCTAAAAGGGTCACTTCATTAACAATGGAAGTTTTGTGAATTAGACTGATAGGATTGAGTGTTCTCACATTTCTCCCAACTGAGAATGCAGGCAAAAATGGTCGGGTAAGTGGGATAGTATCGGCTCATAGCATATAAACCACGGGCGACATGGTTGGTCGATCTATTGGGTCTTCTTGAACGCACAAGACCGATGTGTATGCACTTTACCACTTGAACTGCATCACATGACTCTTTGATTGATGGATCGGTAAGTTCCAAACTTTGACCTTCGGACCACAACTTTTATGCCTGTCATTTTGGAAGGGAAGTAAGCAAGGACAATTGCACATAATTCTGAGGTTTCATATTAAAAAAGTGTGGTGATTAGGAACATACAAGGGTGAGAAGGCTTTCACCGTGCTCTTAGAGATGAAAACCGTTATTCTTTCGCCCACTTATCATCTCTAGCAAGAGAACTCCAAACCTAAAGACATCTGATTTAACAGAAAATAGTCATTGCATCGCATATTCCACTGCCATGTATCCACTAACCGAAATTATGCGATGAAGTGCAATTACTTGGAAGTAAGAAACAATGAAAAGCTATTTTCTATATTTAAACTTCTATGATAGGTATATGCTCATTTTGGTGTTGTTGAGCTGATCATCAAAGTTCTTTGTTGGCCTAGTGAATCATTCAAACATATGACAGATGTAGAAAGATATTAAAGAACTTACTATGTTCCAACAACCCTATTCGTGTTGGCCTCATCTTGATTTACACCAAAGATCATTGCCATTCCGAAATCAGATATCTTTGGATTCATCTCGCCATCTAGTAAAACTAGCTTTCAGATCCCTATGGACAATTCTTAGGCAAGAATCCTCATGTAGATATAGAATCCCCGAGCTATTCCAAAGGTGATGTTCATGCGCATCTTCCAGTCTAAAGATTGCCCCATAGTTGAACCTGTCGATCATGAGAGACTCAGATGAACATCAACTATATAAAACTAAAATTAACTAGCTAAAATATTCATTGCATCTGCTAAAGCTCAAACCAAAAAGGAAGACATCCAGGCTTTTGTTGGGCATGTATTCATATATCAAGAGTTTTTCTTGCTCTTACAAGCAGCATCCCAATAATCAAACAAAGTTCCTATGTTGTAGTCTAGCAATCGAGATCACTTCATTCTTAAACTCAATAAGTCCTTGGCCTGAGGTTCTTGAAAGCCTTTTAACTACAATTTCTTTTCCATCTGCCAATGTGCCCTGAAATAGGGTAATGTCAGTAGTGAAATCCCTATATGAGAATTAGCAATGATAACCAAATTCGAATTAGTTCATGTTCGGATAGTAACCACCAATTTTCCCAATTTTACCATAAACAGGTGTTAAGTTGCTTCAATGCTTACCTTGTACACGGGGCCAAACTCGCCTTCCCCAAGTTTACATTCATTGGAGAAGTTTTGTGTGGCCGCATGTATAATGTCTAATTGTATCACAGATAATGCCTCGCACGTGCCATTGACGGTCCCCGCGCACGTGCGGCACACGTGCAGCTGACGTCATGGTGACGTCAGCTGGCACGTGCCTTACAGGAGCCATCGATGGCCCCGGCGCATGTGCGGCACGCGTGCAGCTGACGTCACGATGACATCAGCTGGCGTGTGCCTTACACACACCATCAACGGCCAGCGCACGTGCGTCACACGTGCAGCTGATGTCACGATGACGTCAATTGGCGCGTGCCTTGCACGTGCCATCGATAGCCCCCGCGCACGTGCGTCGTACATGGCGCATCGGCCGTGTGTGCACGTGCGACGCACGCGCCTGCGTCTTCGAATCGGCGCGTGCAAGCCGTTTCGCTCCGGTTGCGCATGGGGGTGCATCCGACGGCCTTTGGTGGCGTTCCGCCACTCGTCGTGCTTGTCTCGATGAGACCCTCGACCTTACACCATTATAAACTGATTTTGACTTATAGAAAATCGAAAAAACGGATTAACAAAGTGCTCGGATGTTGGGATTTTTCCACCCCGATCAGTGTTGGCCGATTTTCAATGAAAATTCAACAAAAAAAAAATCATTCATAAACATGAAAGGGGTCGGGAAAAACATGAATAAGGATCGGGAAACATGAACTCTCACTCTGATACCAATGTCGGGAATATCGAATTCCCAAAAATCGAATTCGACACTAAATCGAACCCTTAAAACAAGTGTGGAAGACGAGCCCAGGAAAAAGACATGTATCATCGATCCTAAGGCACATCACATAATCAAACGTACTTTGTTAACCACAAATTAAACACCGACACTGATATGAGGAAGAAGAATTAATCATGTTCGATCCGATGACGCCAATTCGCCTTGAAGGAAGAGAGTTCCGACTCCTTTTGTTACTGTTCTTCTTTTGGAGTATTTGGAGGGAGAGAGGGAGGAGGAACGTACTGTGGCACCCCGAAACACCTAAGGTCGCCACAAGTACCTATCGCTCCACCTAATGAACACTAATTACATCTCTTAGTAGAAGCATCGTAGTTCATAGGCATTTTTTTTTTTAAAACGGTCTTAACGCAACTTATTAGTGGAAGCACAAACAAGTCTCACCATTTCTTCCTCCAACAATCATGATACAATGCACACCACTAAGCACCATAAGAAAAGATAAAGCCAAGACACTTTTATTTATATATTTTCATGATGGATTTCTCGGTCGGTACAACCAAAAAGAAAGGCCAAGACTTCTAACTACACTTGGCCACAACCCAAAAGATACCTCGACCCCTATAATGATCACGTGCCATCCTCCATCTATCAGTGTCGGCTATCCCCAAAAAGAAACATCAGCTCTCTACTCCTCACTCGGCCATCACACCTGACTTAGGCCCATCACATTACTTATTTAAAACCATCAGTCTGTGCACCGACAGGAGTGCCTTGGATGCAAAGGATCAGGCATGAAATCTAGAAAGCGAAGGAAATATTTCTTGGTGCATCGAGAATCTTTTTTTCTTGAACTTGGAAAGAACGCGAGCACAGTAAGAGTAATTCAAAGATGACCATGGACTTTCTTTTAACTCAAGAGGAGTAGGACAATAAGTGACTTCTGGAGGGCGAGGTGAAGAAATTGATCAAGAGCCAAGTTTTGCAGCTGCTCTCCCTGATTCCGGGGTTGGTAAAGACGAATTAGTCCAATTTCCACGTTTCGTTGTCAATAGGGACAAGCACTTGATTGGCTCTTTTTTTTTTTTCCAAAAGAAATAAGGGTGAACTTTCCTGGCTTGCCCTACCAACGAAAATACCTGGTGGAGCCCAAAAAGATCTTCCCGAGTAGCCTCCCGAAGCTCACCCCGCAGGTTGCCCAACTCCAGCCCGTGTAAACGGAGACCTATAGTCAGACCTTACCAGAGAAGATGAACTTCTCGACGAGTTTGTCGAGGTCGGACTTGCTGAGGTGGAAGGTGGGCCGCTGCCACCCCGTCCCCCAGGAGGGGAGGCAACGCTATCAAGGGAGGGAGGGTGGGTGGCATCGGGCAGGAGGTAGGGGACGAAGGCGGCCTGGAGGGGGAAGCTCTTGAGCTTGATCTTGCATAAGCAGGGGGAGAAGGAGGGGTGGACGTTAGAGCCCTCGGACTTAGCGGCAATGGGGATCTTGAAAGCGAGGCTCCCTACTGTGAGCAGAGAGAAGAAGAAGAAATAAAGGAAAAAAAAAAAGAAGGAAAATCATATTTAAGGGAAAAAGCCATGGAAAACCTTGAACTTTGCCCAAGTGACACATTTATTCCAAACTTTTTTTTTGCCATGAAAAACTCAAACTTTCCAAACCGTGACACATTTACCCCAAACTTTTTTTGTGACACCAAAACCCTGAACTTTTGTCGTGTGACACATTTATCCCAAAATTATAGGGTATTTTGGTCTTTTCATTTTTTAAGGTTTTTTTTTTTCCTCTTCCCTACGTTGATTTGGATTTAGCCTTTCTTTGCACTGTGATTCCAACCCAAAGAACTCTACCACTAGATTTGAAGTCAAGATGTTTAAAATATTTCTATATAAGCATGTACTGAGTTTCTGTGATTGAGTATATAAGCTCTATCACTAATGATCATAGTCAACTATGCCGAATCTATGACAATTTTAGCTTGTGGTAGATCTGATCAACACCATCCATCTTTTCTTTTCTTTTTTCTTTTTCTTTTTTTTTTTTTTCTTTTTCTTCCTTCCCGGTCATAGCAATATGTGAACTTATGAAGCCAACTATTCATCATCAAATTGGAGCCAGCATTTAATGGTAAAGTGAACATTTTCTCATTGGAATGCCATCTTAAGGTTTGAAGGACCTAAATTGACTGTCCTCTTCTTCAACACAAGGATTCAACCTCATTATTTAACCGCAAGGCTTAACTAGAGTCGAGAGATTCTTGATAATACACCTAATAATAATGACATTTTTAATTCCATAATTGCCCTTTAAATACAGGCAGTCAAATGAAGTACTCAAAGCCAGAGTCGATGCACTGGACAACGAGAAGATGACGTACAGCTACACAAGGGTGGAGGGAGGCGAATTGGCTGACAAGATTGAGTCGATCTCTTATGAAATATCAAGATGGAGGCATCTCTCGATGGGGGCTGTGAGGGCACGAACAGGAGCAACTACCACCCAAAACCAGGCATTGTGATCAGTGAGGATGAGATCAAAGCCGGGAAAGAGAAGGCCATGGCCGTCTTCAGGTCCGCGGAGGCCCATCTCTTGGCCAACCCCGAGGCCTCTGCCTAAAAGCTTTTGTTAGTATTATTGTCACTGTTTGAAGCAAATTCTGCATCTCTCTTTGTGGACCAATTAAGTTCTGCTAATTATAATGTGGTCTTCTCTATGTGAAATCCTTGATTGAGAGTGCTAATGTTGTTGCTATTACAATAAAGGTTCTCCAATTCTACTATAGTACGTTGCCTTGGAGCACAGTTAAGAGGTATAATAATGTTGCGGCGATGCATATATCAAATTCACGTTGTAAATTAGTAAATGAAGTTATTTTCATGCGTTTGAAGAAATTTGGATGCACTTCTTCAAGGTTAGCATTTTTCCCTCAGCTTGTTGCTTCCATTGATTGCATCTGATGCTTCGAGACGTTAAATCTTAGAGAATTCCATCTATTTAAAATTGATGTGTAATGTATATTGTTGTGATTCAAAAGAAAGGTTGATTAGGATTAGGCCTTTCTTTGCATTGTAATCATAACCCAAATGGTTCTATCACTAGATTAGAGGTGAAGATATTTAAAACATTTATATTTAAACGTGCAACAAGTTTATGTGATTGAGTATATATGCTCTATCATTAATGATCATAGTCAACTGTGCTGAATTTACAATGATTCTAGTTCATGGTAGATCTGATTGACGCCATCCATCTTTTCTTTTCTTTTCTTTCTTGCCGGTTATAGCAATATATGAACTTATGAAGCCAACTGTTCATCTTCAAATTGGAGCCAGCATTTAATGGGAAAACAATGAAGCACGAAATATATTCTTACCATCCTCTTGATCATGAAATGACAACGCCTTGACAACGATTCGCACGCAAACCCTTCGAATATTTGTGGTTGGATACATTAATTGACCCGGTATAATTAATCACAGCACCATCAAAAGGCATAAGAGATTATCCTTGAAAAAACATGACCAAGTGGCCAATTAATCATAACTTGAGTCAACTATTGGGGTTTGCCCCAATGGCCACCCTTCCAATATGGAATGGGGATGTGAGGGGTTCAAATCTCCACCTTCTCAGAGGAGATTGGGTTGGGGACGAGAAAGTTTTAGGAGTGGGTTTCAACTTCTACGTCCTGCAAGAGGCAAGATAAAAGTGTGAGAGTGAGTATTAGAGTAGGATTAGAGTAAGACTGACAAAAAAAAAAAAATTGTAACTTGAGTCGAGACCTTTTAGTTCTCATCCAACTTCAGTATTGAATTATATTCTTTGTAAGGTTATACGATAGCCCTTTACTCTTTACAGCCTTGGGAACCGGCTGATCCATCTTAGCAAGCTAATTCGTCAATGCAAGTGGGGTTGAGGAGTGCATTCACTTTGTTTGTCAAGCCCTTCGGTTCGATTATTATGGTACATCGGCGAGGTTAACATTTAGTGTGGGGGACACGAAGTTGCCGTTGTGGCACGAGGAAATAATCAGTTTAAGAATCCTCTCGGATTAAGTTGACTTCTCGAGAAAGTGTGCATTATATGACGATGAGATGCAACACGAATCGCATGGCCGCAAGTTTTTCCATTCACTACACCACACTCTAACCATCATGTATCATCCACAGCCCCGCTTTTAGAATCACGTCCTATCCCGATCAACTCTTCTCTCCCACTTCGCACCTCAGAACGTACCCTTATTAGTTATTATAGCGAGAATTATTAACTTTCCTCTGAATCTCGACGAAGAAAGATATCTTTGGAGCTTTGGAGCCAATAAAAAATACACCGATTCAACGAGGGCTACCTCCTCTCGGACCCATAAGTAGTGCGCTCCCTTGCCGTTCTCTTCACACTAAGCTCAAGCAAAGTTGATTTCATCGTTCGTATAATTTCAGTAGCGAGTCCCTAGAGATCGATCATGGTTGTGTTCAAATTGAGTGACGAGTACAATTCCCCCATTCCTGCGGCGAGATTCTTTAGGGCCTTGATTGGGGACTTCCACAACCTTATCCCCAAGCTCATGCCTGAAGCTATCGAGAGCATTGACATCGTCCAAGGCGACGGAGGAGCCGGAACCATTATGCAAATCAATTTCACTGAAGGTAAAGTTTCCTCGAGGGTTTTTAAGTATTGACGCTCCCAATCTTGTGTAATGGAATTGCACATTTTCGTAAGTAATGACATAGCAATAAGATGGCCCACCAAAAAAAAACACGATGATTGTTAAGATGCTATATTGTTTGATCAGGCAAATTTTCCTAAAGATATTTGTCTTCTGTGATTAGTTCAAATTTAATTAGTACGTATCTCCCATTTCATACGCAGGTGGGGAACTCAGTTTCATTAAGAGCCGAGTAGATGTGCTAGATGAAGAGACATTAACGTGTGTGTACAGACTGATTGAAGGCAGTCAATTGATGGAGAAGTTTGAATCCATTGCTTACGAAGTTAATTTCGAGCCGACACCAGACAGTGGGAGCAAGAGCAGGATAGCCAGCACATACTACACCAAGGGCGATTTTCAGCTCAACGAAGAAGAAATCAAAGCTGGCAGAGAGAGAGAGGCTTAGGAATATACATAGCCGTCGAAGCATACCTCCTCCAAAATCCGGATGCCTATGCTTGATTCCGGAAGTTCTTCTCTCAAATAAATCTGGAATTACTCGTGGTACTCTGTGTCTTCTATAGTGAGTGTTTGGCTTGTCTTTTGGCGATGGACTTGACCGTCCTTTTGAGTGTGGATGGCAATAAGGATACATACTTTGTACCTCATTTAAAGCGGTAGATCATTAGTGATTCATGCTATAAAAGCATTCTAGCATTTTCCTGAATACCACTTCAATTTCCCATTAATTTCGTAAAAAATCTCATCTAATTTTTTCTTCTCGCGGCATGCTTGTTTTGATATTTCCTTTTAAACAATTTTGCCAAATGGTGTAACGTCTCTAATCAAAGTAAAGATTAGATAGTTGTTTATTTTGGAAATATACATGTGTCTTCCTAATAAGGCCTCTCAGAATATTGAAAGACTAGCAAAAATGGATCAAGATACTATATAAGCCAAAATCAAACAATAGACTTCAAGTCTCAAAAACCGGTTAAGTCCTAACTTATGACTATGTAGTAGACCCGTTAAACGGGTGGGTCGGGTTGGGTTTGGGTCGGGTCATAAATGGTCCGACCCAAATCGACCCATTTAACCCGTTTATTGCAATGCAAAAATTTTGACCCATACCCGACCCGACCCATACCCAATTCATACCCGACCCATTTAATTAAACTTAATTTATTATATATATATATATATATATAGATATATATATTTAAAAAAATGGTATTTCTAAAATAATTTTATACAACACAAATTTAATGGACAATTTTTATAATTTTTAAAATAATTATTTTTAAAATGGAATTTTAATAATTTTAATTTTTTAAATATGACTTTTCTTTTTCTTTCTTCTTCTTCTTCTTCTTCTTCTTTTTCTTTTGGCCGGCCGCCGGCCACACGACGGCCGGCGGCCGGCCATAGGCGACGCCCGGTGAGCTCGAGGCTTGCCAAATCCAGCGAGCTCAAGCTCACCCGTCGCCCCGGCGAGCTCGAGTCTCGCCAGGATCGGGCGAGACTCGAGCCTCACCGAACGTCGGCGAGGCCGTCGCCTTGCCGATCTGGGCGAGCTCAAGTCTCGGCAGATCGGCGAGGCTCGAGCCTCCCCGGACGTTGGCGAGGCCTCCGCCTCACCAGATCCAAGGAGCTCGAGCCTCGAGGTTGCCCGGCCGGTCGCCGACCATCGCCGTGCCAACCCGAGGAAGAGGAAAGAAAAAAAGAAGAAAGAAAAAAAAAAAAGAAAAGAAAAATAAATGGGTTGGGTTGCACAACCCATCTTTAGACTTTAATGGGTTTATAAATGGGTCTTAAATGGGTACCCATTTAAGACCCATTTATTTTGGTTCTTTTATTTTTAAAACCTATCAAAGTTATTTCTCAAGGCTTGACCCATTAACGGCTCATTTATGCTTAAATGGGTCAATAAATGGGTTGCACAACCCATTTAACACATCTACTATGTAGGTAGCCAAGACCTACGGTATCCTATTTGAGAACAACTAGCAAAAGTGAAGAACAAGGGATGATTCAAGAGTGTGAATGGTGTAATAAGAACTTTTTGTAGAGAACAATCCTCAATTCTCCATATTCATAGGTAGTGTTGATAAATCGATTGTTCATCAAACTTGGGTGCTAATATGCATGGGACAGATTTATATACCACACATGCTTTTATCAAATTCATACACGACTCCTTCACGTGGAAGGAGTTGAAAAAGAAAGAGGAATGAATGTGAAAAAATTGTAGCCCAACCCCAAACGCGACGACTTAATCATAAGCGGGTCACACTATTTTTCATGAGTTAACAAATTTGATTCGCATTGTGAGCAGATTCTTGGTGAGCTTGTATCCTACATATATTGCTACCTCATACGTAGATATTTCCTGATTTCCAGCACGCCGGTAAGATAGCAACGACAGGCCTATATACGTATCCAAACTGAATAGTTTTGGTTCAAACTCAACCCTTCCACGGTGAACGTGAGACCATAACGTCAGAGGGGGAATCACGTTTGATTTTTCCTCTCTATCCTCATGATATGCGAAGGCAAAAATCGCAGCCCATCAAGAGTCGGTTGCGTCGGGCAGCAAGGCCAGGTCGGACCACCTCTAATCCTCGAGCCACAGCTCGCATCTCGCACGGGAGCCGACGCTGCCTTCAATTCGGCGGCAGGGAAAAGGAAAATACAATTTTGCCCCCTCTCTCTGACTGGCGGGGAATCTTCGCGCCACTCGCATGCAGCGAAAAATTAAAAGAACAACTGAAAGGAAAAACCACACCCCAAAAGATAAAAAGGAAAAGCAAGAAAAAAAATTAAAACAAAAATACAAAAAGACGCAAAAACCCTCCTCTGTTTCCTTCAGTTTCCGAATCCGAATATCCCACCAGCCCCCTCCAACTCTCTCCTCCTCCCATTTTTATTTCAGATCTCTCTCTAGAACGAGCAGCGACAACCTCGATCGGTTGATCTCTGCCAAAATAGGTTCTTTAGCACTGCCATGGCCAAGCCCTCGAACCAACAGGTGTCGTCCGATGCCTCCAAGGAGGAGGAGGACGAGGAGGAGGAGCAATAGCAGCAGCAGCTCAACGATTGTTGTTTCTGCGGAGGTGGACCACTTGTGCTAGTGCAAAACGATTGACGCACTTGCGTTTGCCCTGTGTGTGTTGACGGTTGCTACCATCGTTGTTTCTGCTGTTCCGTTCAAAGATTTCTTCCAAAGGAGTCTAATAATCACAAGATCACTAGGGATGGGCAGTCCAATAATGATGTTGCTATATAAACCATGGAGTAGCGTGAATGGCGAAATGATTTGTGATTATTAGTTCGATGACCTCGAACACCTGATTTCATATCCAAAGGCATTAATTGTTGGAGGTAATAGGTTTGATAGAGAAGAAGTAGTTGCTTGAAGTATTACACCAAGAGACGTCAAGTTTGAAACGCTCAACAAGATACCTCCAGCGTAGGAAACCCTAGAGTTTTTATATGTACGTTATTGGGCTTCGGCCCATATAAACCCAAATAACCATGCTTTTACTTATCGGGGCTTGTATGTTCACATATTATTTTGGACTATATTAATAATATATCCAACAATCTCCTCCTATGTTCACCATACAAAGACAATCCAATAAGGTAGTCCGCCTTTAATGTTCATACAAACATGAATCATCCACATTCAGTCCAAGACAATCAACTCGGATCGGTCAAAGAGTATTCCAAAGAGGAAAGTATTAAACTAAATCATCATGTGCAAACTAAATAAGTGAATCATTCTTATCATGAATTTATTTTGAGATTAAAATCTAAATCCCAAAATAAATCTCGATTCGATTCACAACCAATATATGCATATTAATCAAGTATAAGTAGGCCGGTCAAAATAGTCTAAGGCCTTACAAATATAAGAAATAAGTATAATAATGTCCACAAAATAGAAATAGCAAAATGCAAGTCTCAAGTAAATGGACTTCATCAAAATAGGCAACAGCAGGTAAACTGTCAAGTCCCTACACGCATTAAATTATATATATTCATTCATCAAGTAAGTAATCCTAGTCGATCCCACTCATTAAGCTCCTCCATCTCTACCATCCCCTCGTAGAATGTCAAATATGAATTTCATATTATCATGAACTCAATCATTTGAATAAAAACTAAGCACAATTCCATCGTGTGGAGAAGAACATATATTGATGTCATAAAGCATCATAATATCATGTCATAAGCATCAAGCCGTTTCATAAATTATGAACAAGACCTAAACAATGTGATTTACAAAGAGCCATCAACTTAAGTTTATTTGTAGGAGAATAACTATTGTCTAGTTTCAAATAACAAGACCAATAGTCAAGTCACTTACAATAACCTAGTAATGTAATATCAAGTTTCAATTAAGAACATGACAAATAGGCTTCTTATGTAAACAATTGTTTCTATGTTTCAATTTGGAATATCACAATTACTGATTCCTTAAAGTCAAATAATCTAGTATCAAGTTTGGAATGAGATCATTTAATCAAAAAGGATAGTCCAATCTAGTTGAATTGTATCATCAAGTTTGGAATGACACAATTTTCCTAAATAGAACATTTGAATTAGGTTAAAGTCATATTCATCAAATTTGGAATGAGACAACTCACCCTCTTCAATTAGTCAAAGAATCGTGAACATCAATGAAACATATAAACCGTGCTTATCTTTGTAGCCAATAAAGAAAGATTTGATAATTCAAAACACAGGTAAGTAAATGGTAGTTAAAACTTGCCTATATAGTCTTTATGTGACATCTCGATTTTCCAATTCTATTTTCAATAAATTGAGACGGGCATTTCGTTGGCACGCATATAGTTCTTTTCCTTGAGTCGGCCACTCATATGAAAACTAGTCTATCGGGTGAAGCCGTTAAGAGTTTCTAATGCATCGACTCGAGAATTTGACCGAAGTGACCTTTCGACCGAGCTAATCTGCAAGGGTCATTACGGCACGATTAAAATCGATTAGAGATCGGAGATAGGTCGACTCGACAGAGGCATGTGATCGTGTGTGGGTGATTTCACCGGATCGCATAATCCTTGTCGATCGACACTGGACCGACTTTTCTATCGATTGGGTACCCTGTGTTCGTATTTGAAACCTTGATATTTCCCCGACAACCGAAAGTCACCAATGTTTCAAAGATGTACATTGTGGCTTGAGATGATCAACCACATGTCAAATGCATGAAAATTTCTAAAGGCTACCCGGTAGGTTGGGCCGCGCTAGTATCGTGCCAAAGTGAAATTAACCGTGGAATTGAGATCGAATTCAGAAATTGGAAGTTTGGGTGTGTCACAAATCTTTTTTTAGGAACATTGACTTATCTTTGGAAGATTTTTTATGCAATCAGAGTTTTTCAGCAATTAAATCAGAAAATGGCTAATTTGGCTCGATAAATTAGTGGCCCGCTTTTGGTCGTACTTTTGGGACTTAAGTTGGTTTTATGGTCAAGTGAAGATGCGAATTGAAATGTGGTGACATTGGATTAATTTTATGAACTTCAATTTTGGACTCAATTGGAGGTGGATTGATTATAATTGAAGAATTTGATGTACAAGAATTGGACCCCGGCGGAAAATCAAAGTGCAACCATTGGAGAAGTTATGGGGGGTTTGAGTGAGTGGAGTATGACATCATGGATGATGTCATGGTGGGCCATTTTGTGGGATTAAAGAAATGGAGAAAGAAAAGAAAAGAGCCCCCACTCCTTCTCTCTCCTCCCTCTCTTCTTCCTCCCCAACCGTGCGACTCCATCTCCATCTCCTTCTTCTTCTTCGCACGCCACCAGCAGCAAGGGAGATCGTCGAGCAGCCCACCCGGAGCCACCCGTCACCGCCTCACGCCGCCGCACGCCGTCCTCGCCGTCCGCTCGCTCGCCGACCGCTCGCCGCTCCGCCCGCGCGCCCGCGCTTGGCCGGCATCCCGAGCTGCTGTTCAGCTCGTGCGAGAGCTACCGGAGCTCGTCCCCGCCGCCGTTGACTTCCCCTAGCTCGTCCAAGCCCCGCCGGTCTCTCCTCTGCCGTTCCTCCGCCGAATCGCCGCCGGATCCACCCCCAACCAGCAGCCACCGGAAGTTGCAGAAAATGGGTATGCAGCGGCTTCGTGGCCCGTTTTGGCCACCTTCCCGAGCCCGGATGCTCGGCCCGCTTTGAGGAAAGTTGTTCTCCTCGGCGTCCTCGTCGTTTTGGTCCGCTCGGTTCGCTAATCCGGTGAGTTTAACTCACTAAATCTTGATTAGAGTGTTAATGATGCCCTAAGTGTGCTTAGTTTAAATTAAGTAAGTTTATGTGGGTGGATTAGTATATTTAATTATCAAGTGGATTAAGAGGTTGGTTTATGCTAAAGTGTGTTTAAATTAAAGGTTAAAAGAAGTTATTTAAAGTTAAGCCTTGATGTGACATATATGAATTTACTTTTGAATTATTTAAACATTTCGAAATTATATAATAATTTAATAATATATCATTATTCGAAATTATTAAAATATGATTATTAATTATTTTCGGAATAAATTTAATTATTTATTAAATTCCGAAAATTTTGTCTTACCCTAAATTCTCGAATTTCGTGCCTTGTCGCCGCGCAGTACATTCGGATTTTGAAATCGATGGTCGGATATTATAAATTGAATGTGGATTGCGAAAAATATGAATATTATTATCTAGTTAATTTTCGGAATAAATTTAATTATTTAATAAATTCTGAAAATTATTTGGGAACCTTATTCTCTCGTAATTTCGTGCCGATCGTTCTTTGTGCTAGTAGAATTTGAAATTGATGATTGGTTGTGATGAATGGAGTGTGATTGCGATTTATAGGGATTCTTTATGAAAACCTTAAGTGTGGGAATTGATGGGAGATTGGCCGTGATTAACCACCTATTAGAGGTCGTGCCCAGTGAGGCCGTGATATGCCACCTGATAAAGGTCGCGCCCAGAGAGGCCGTGATATGCCACCTGATAAAGGTCGCGCCCGGAGGCCGTGATATGCCACCGATAAAGGTCGCGCCCGAGAGGCCGTGGTTGCCACCTGATAAAGGTCGCGCCCGGAGAGGCCGTGATATGTCACCGATAAAGGTCGCGCCCCGAGAGGCCGTGATATGCCACCTGATAAAGGTCGCGCCCAGAGAGGCCGTGATATGCCACCTGATAAAGGTCGCGCCCAGAGAGGCCGTGAATTGCCACCTGATAAAGGTCGCGCCGAGTGGGGCCGTGATGCCACTGATTCAAATTTGCTGAGTAGGGCCGTAGTTGAGAGCAATGATTGATTTGCTAGAATGACATGTAATCGGCCTAGTCGATTGATCGCTGAGACGATCCAAGTGGTTGAATGGTTTGATAATGTGATTGTGCCATGGTTGTTTGGTTACCATAATTGTACGTGGTTGAATTATATAAACCGTGCTAACTGCGATGAAGACTATTACGAGGTAAGTCTTACGTGTGATGTGGCTAGGCCACCCGGGCGTATTTTCTTTCTAATAGGGGTTTAGGGGGTTGAACTTGCTGAGACATCGTCTCATCCCGGTTGTGGGATTAAAATTTCAGGTCCCTGGTGGACGGAGCGACCGGATAGCTTTTGGTTGGCCTTGAGGAGTTGCAGAGGTGAAGTCATAAGATTGGAGAACATGTTCGACTTGTAGGTCGTAGGACAATTCCTTTTAAGGGCCGGTCTTTTGTAGACTTTTGGCCGTAGACCTCTGTTTGTAATTCTCGTTGAATTTTGAAAGTGTTATGTTGTGGTTTTACTTCCTGCTTTTCTATCCCAAGTTAAATGTTGTCAGGGGATTTGTTTCGCTTCCGCATGTGTAATGAAATGAATGGGTCGGCGACGTATCCTGGGATGTCGCATATTTGATCGACCGCGGTGGGATGTGCACGCGCTCGAGGTTCGGGGCGTGACACTTTAACCCCAGTTCCCCCATTGTTTTGAATAATCGATCTTTAGGCATACCTTTGGTGAGAGTATCGGCTATGTTATCCTTCGATCTCACATCGATCAATGTGATAACCCCTTATTCTCTCGTATAATTCAACAACGCATGTCTCGCTTTCACATGTCTTCTCTTTGAATTAAAGAGAGAATTCTTGACGACTTGAACAAATGCTCGATTATCACAAAATAGGCTTAAAGAATTAATCTTTAGCTGAGTCAAAGGAATATCCATAATCAGATTCTTTATCCACTCGCCTCTTCACCGGCTGAGGCTAAAGCAAAAATTTCTGATTCCATAGACGACAATGCAATACAAGTCTGTTGTTTGAATTTCCAAGTAATAGCAGCTCCACCCAAAGTGAATACATACCCACTAGTGGACTTACTATTTCCAATATCTCGAGCACCATGAGGCATCCGAATATCCATCCACAATTGGAGGATAAATCAGAATAATAAAGCGCATAATCTTTAGTACCTTTAAGGTATCTCATTAGTCTATTAAGGGCATCCCAATGCTCTTTACTAGGATTACTAGTAAAACGACTCAAAGATACCAATTGTAAAGGCTATGTCGGGTCTAGTGCAACTCATAGCATACATGAGACTACCAATCGGTTTCGAGTACTTTAACCGATCCACGCTGGTCCCTTCATTATGACTCGCTATTATTATAATCACATGGTGTCTCACTCGGTTTACACTTATCGTATCCCCAAGTAGAAAGTAGCTTCTCAATATAATGAGTCCGGCTAAGGGAGATGACTTGCCGTTCAAAGCTTACTTTCATACCAAGAATGGTATTAGCAATACCAAGATCTTTCATGTCAAATTCTTTAGCTAAAGTAGCTTTCACATCACTCACTACAGAATGATCGAAACCAAGAATTAACATGTCATCAACGTACAAGCAAATGATGACTATCTTATTTGACATAGAACGATGGTAAAGGCATTTATTTGAATAATTAGATTGAAAGCCATAACTCTTTACCACTTCATCAAATTTAAGATGCCACATCTTAGGTGCTTGTTTAAGACCATATAGAGATTTATTTAATTTACAAATTTTGTCCTCAAGACCTTTCATAACATATCCTTCCGGTTGTTCCATGTAAATTTCCTCATTTAAATCCCCATTTAAGAAAGCTGTTTTTACATCCATTTGATGTACTACAAAGTGTTCAATAGATGCCAAAGCAAGAAGAATTCTTATAGTTGATAGATGACACACAAGTGAATAAACATCAAAATAGTCTATTCCACTCTGTTGTTTATAGTCTTTAGCTACTAAGCGTGCTTTGTATCTGGCTATTGATCCATCATTATTCAGTTTCTTTTTCAACACCCATTTACAACCTATAGCTTTAACCCCTTTTGGCAAATTTACTAGCTGCCAAGTGTGATTCTCGCAGAAAGAGCTCATTTCATCATCTATGGCTTCTGCCCACAATAGAGATTCCCTAGGTCTCATTGCTTCCTGATAGGAGAATGGATCATCCTCAAGATGATAAGCAACAAAGTCATCACCAAAACTTTTGGGAATTCTCTCTCTTGTAGATACTCTTACTGGAATTGGTTCAATAGCCAATTGTGTGGAATTAGTGTCGAAGGGCCTATTTCAGATTCTATAGAGATTATGAAATCATATCTCGTAGATCCGAAACATTCAAGCCTTGATCTCTCGATAAACTTGTTTTCAAATAACACTACATCTCTAGATTCTATCATTGTGTTAGTAGATAGATCTAAAACCTATTTGCAGCGCTATCTTCTGCACTACCTAGATATATACAAATAATAGTTCTAGATCCCACCTTAGGTTTCTTAGGATCTGGTATACTTACATAAGCAATACATCCCCAAGTCTTAAGAGTATCATATCTACAAGGGCGCTTATGCCATATCTCATAAGGTGTCATGGACAACTTAGAGTGCATCAACCTGTTTAAGATGTGATTATCGCTAGAACCACTTCTCCCCGGTATGAGGAAGGCATGCCGATGTAAGTAACATAGAGTTTGATATTTCAATTAACGTTCTATTCTTACGCTCCGTAACACCATTTGATTGGGGTGAATAAGGAGCAAAGTGGTTTCAAGTATTATACCTTCCGAAGCACAAAATTCCTTGAACCTTGACATAGTATATTCTCCTCCTCTATCACTCTTAAACCTCTTAATTTTCAAGTTGAGTTGATTTTCTACTCTAGACTTGAAAATCTGAAATTTTTCAAAAACCTCATCTTTCGATTTCAACAAATAGACATGACAATATCTAGAAAAATCGTCTATGAATGTTATTAGATACTTCCGACCACCTTTAGTAATGTAATTTCTAAAATCACAAATGTCGAGAATGTATTAGCTCAAGAAGTTGTGTGCTTTTAGAAACCAATTTAAAGGGTTTTCTAGTGATTTTAGCATGTGCACACACTTCACACTTATCAAATCGAATAGAAGTATCTAATGGAATGTTATGAGTTTTAGCTAAATGTTGCATTTTCCTGTAATTCACATGTCCAAGTCTATTGTGTAGCAACTTTGGATCAATCAAAGTAGAATTCACATGGTTTATGCTATCAGCATTTAAACTCAACCTATACATACCATTAACCATGAATGCACAACCAAAATAATATGAGTTAACGATAAAGTTACTCTACCATTCATAGTTGAAAAGACATACCAGCTTTATCAAGTAAACTCATAGATATCAAATTCTTCTTAAGTAAAGGTACTACTCTAACATGTTTCGAGTTAGTAATTTACCCGAAGAAAGTACCAAATTTGCAGCCGATGAGTCACCTTTGCCTCACCACCATTGCAATTTTCCACGATGTCTTTCGCCGTGACATCAGTGAGTAATTTCTTGTCATTTGTAGCATGACAAGTAGCGCCACTATCCAACCACCACTCAGAAGAGACGCTAGCCTTTCCATTCTTCATCATTCCGATAAAGGCTCGAGACTCAGATCCTCTAATTAGCATATTAGCATCATTATGTGGTGTGTTATTATTTGGCTTCTTCGGCAACTTACACTCGCCGCCCAGTGACCCCACTTTCCACGCTTATGGCACTTGCCCTTTTTCTTCTTTTTGAAGATAGTCTTTTGGCCTCTAATTGTAAAAAGGATTCACCTTTTGGCGACTTGGACTTTTTCGAGGTTTATTGGAGTGTGAAACTAAGTTGGCAATTAACTTTTGTTGTCCCACTTGTTCCAAACTCTTCCTAGTAATATTTTGATCCTCAATGTGAATATACCTCTTTAATTCATCTAGTCCCATCTCGTACCTTCAATGTCAGGCATTTCGCCTTGAAAGAACTCCATTCGTTGGCGCTTTGCTCAACACAAGACCAACAAAGAGATTATCGGACATATCGTAATTATCATCTTTCAGCTTGTTCCTCATATTCTCAAATTCAACTAACGAGAGGTGATGCTTGAATTCATAGTGAATTTAAAGTCAAAGAATTTCTCCGCTAAGAAGGTTTTAGATAACCCCTCTTGTTTTTGGAACCGAGCGTTCAAGTGATCCCATATCTCTTTCGCCGTTTTATACTCACTATAAGTCATAGCCAAATTATGATTTAGAGAGTTCAACAAGTAATCTCTACAAAAATCCTCATCTTTGTTCCATTGATATTCATTGGTAGATGTAAAATCGCTCAATACAAAATAGAATATGTCACATTCTTTCATGCCAAATTGAACATGTAATTTCCAGCCATGAAATTCAGTAATATCAAAAGATTGCAACTTTATAATATCATAGAAACTACGCTTTGCTATTTTAATCAAAGCAAAGTGTTAGAAAGAGTGCACCTTGAAGTCCTCGGGGCAACAAAGTTGAATAACTCCCTAACCTTGATCAAACCGCTCTATAGAGATGGAATTTGCCAAAAAAAAAAATCCCAAAAACGGATCTGGAGCGCCCAAAAACCTTAAGATGGACTGCTCTTGTCGCTGAAACTCGCTGAAAAGTTTCGCCCCCAAAATTCGCTAGAAATTCAGATGGAAACTTCCGGGTGCTATAACTTCTCCGTCCGACCTCCGATTGATGCGAGTGACCACTCAAAGCGTTCATATCGACGAGTAGATCAAAGCCCAAGTGGTTTCACCCTCTAAAATTGGCTATGAATTTTTGGGTTTTTGAATTAAAGATCTCGGTCACCCGAATCTTCAAACTCAGATCCCGGCCAATATCACCGTCGAAATCGAAAGTAAATTACGGTTGCGAGTTCGTCTTGACGAAATCTTCATGAAGACACTTTACTCGCTCAAATCCGACACATGAACTTAATACTTCAAGATTGTTGGAGGTAATAGGTTTGAGAGAGAAGAAGTAGTTGCTTGAAGTATTAAACCAAGAGACGTCAAGTTTGGAACGCTCAACAAGCATGTTACCTTCAAAATACCAAAGAAACCCTAGAGTTTTTATATGCATGTTATTGGGCTTCGGCCCATATGAACCCAAATAACCATGCTTTTACCTATTGGGCTTGTATGTGAACATATTATTTTGGACTATATTAATAATATATCCAACATTAATAACCGATCATAAGCTAATGAGAGAAGGCAGCATATGCCCACAAAATCTCACCAAGAATTGGCCATTTAATACCGAGGACCTATTCTTTAAGCAGCATTAGCAATGTGTCATATTAAAATGTAATGCTCCTCTTTCCCATAAAGCTACTTCACTGAAACCTACAAGCTACAGTCCATTACTCGACTGAAAAAAGGCTAAACATGAGATAGTCAATTATTGAGAGATACTCGATGAATTTAATCCCCAAAGTAGAAACAAAGAGTTGAAATTCTTGTATTGAACAAATATAAGGAAATTTGATTGATTTGACCCTATTCTAGTGGTAGCATTGATCCAAACTCGCTAATCCAAGACCTTAACAAAATCAACCAAATACAACACAACACATCGGTCATATGCTTTGAAAACATCCAAATCTACACCTAAGGGATCATTCAACTATAGTTTGCCCCCATTCGATCAGGTACTAAAGCTCCACCACACGGTTAACGATTTCCCCCAACCCCAAAATGCCTAATCAACCAAATTCACAACATAGATCTCACTGGCCCAGGCTCAAAATCGATGTACTTGATATTAGAACCTGTCCACACAAACCTTCTCACGATCCAGACTCTCAATCAGAATCAAGTCAGAGGATCGCAACCATAATTGATTACATGAACACAAATTGCAATGAAGCATTGTCAGACCAACCATCACCCTCAACCAAAGACTTGTTCCGCTCCTCATTATTCTACTCGAGGGACAAATCGAATAGCGTCATCAAGGGAAAAAAAATGACATCACACAACAAAAGAAATTTCAATCTCCATACCTTTCCATATACGCACAACGATCACACTCGATCAAATGGCACGATCACCCGGCGAGATGGAGA
This sequence comes from Eucalyptus coolabah, assembly GCA_014182585.1. Lineage (NCBI taxonomy): Eukaryota > Viridiplantae > Streptophyta > Magnoliopsida > Myrtales > Myrtaceae > Eucalyptus > Eucalyptus coolabah. The sequence goes on along the minus strand of CM024627.1, from coordinate 50,828,006 downwards.
GGTGGATTGCGGTCTTTGGTCTCGTAAGTTTGTAGACTCTACAGTGAATTTCGCAACGGATGGCGATCAAAAGCTCCGGCAACCTGGGGGGAAAGGAAGGAGGGGGACGATGGATTTGCTGATTTTCCTAATTTCCCCTCGAGCGCTTGCTCTGTCGGCGGGCATATTCAGTGTCACATTAAGTGATTTGTCGTTTCCGTTAGGGCAATGAAGGAAGTTTAGCTAAAATGGGACGCGCTCCTGGACAAGTTTGCGTTCTCCCTCTCTCCTCCTGTAGTGGTTCCTTTGATGTCTTTCGAATGGGCACTTCGACTCGGCATGGTTCAATTTTTTTTTTTTTTGGAACTAAGGCATGGTTCAATTAAGTCGATGTTACTTATCCGTTCATGGATATTGGTGGAGGTATATAAAAATGCGATTCCTCTATTATGATCGCAAGAAGCTTGAGTTAAATATTTTCGATTCCAAGCTCGGATCAATCTCAAACCAGAATTATGCAAATCTTTTCTTTGAATTCAAAAAGAATATGATTCAATATATGTGGCAAGTGAGCTGAGCTTAATTATGGATTATGAAACCCCTCATCTCTCATGCTAAGAGAGAGTTTGAGAACGCAACTTGCCATGACGTATTAATTCTTGAATATGCGTTGAAGCTTATATGGAAGTGGATTCAATAGTTTTTACTTTTTTATAGATCAAATGTAAATATAATAGTTTAGTGGACTTATACACTTACCGATGGATCAAGTGGTTATGACTCAAATAAAATATTTTGTAACGGATATAACACTTTATGTAACAACAAAAATGGATAAACCTATATGATCATCTCTTATGATATCTTTTTTTTATTTGTAAGGGAAAAAGAAAAACACAACCCATTTTGACTCAAGCAGGAAGGCCAAGTCGGATCACCCCCAATCCTCATGCAGCTCAACGATTGTTGTTTCTGTTGAGGTTGGCCACTCGTACTAGCGCAAAACGATAGACTCACTTGAGGTTGCCCCGTGCGTGGTGACGGCTGCTACCATCGTTGTTTTTGCCGTTCTGTTCCAAGATCTCTTCCAGAGAAGAGTGAAAGCAGCAAGTAATATCACCGGAGAGGGCAATCCAAATAATGATATTGCCATAAAACCATGGAGCAGCGTGAATGGAGAAATGATTTTGAATAGAATGACGAAACAAGATAAATACTCTACATCGATTAACACATGTCCAGCTTGTTTTTCAAGTAGAGCATTGCTCTTAAGTTGGATTCACACGAGTTGAAGAGAAGGTGTAACGATTCTTAACTAAATTCAAAAATGTTTCCCATTGCAAATGGACTTGTTTTGACATATCCAATGTTGAGGTAAATATGAAATAATAGCAACCCAAATCATTTAATTCCAATGAACAGAAGTGTGGCAAAAAAATTCCAATTTAAAAACTTTAACATGGAATTGTCTCACGTTGACTGCAAGTTCTTATCCTTTCACCTGTTTTTTTTTTTTTTTTTTTTGTAATACATAATCCCAAGCACTAATTGAGAGAGTGAGAAGCCATACCTCCAGAAATATTATCTGAAATAGAGAACTTTCATACTTGAGATTGGGGGGAGTCAATATTCTTTTTAATCATCATAGTGATTGGAGAGGCTCCACTCAACTTTTGCTGGTGATTGGAGAGGCATCTGAGTTCAATCGTGAATTTGGACATGCTAATTGAGTTGGATTTCAAATGAGATCTAATAGGTCACGTCAAGTTCATGAGCTTATTCACCGCACTTGTTAGTGGCTCAAAGTTTTAATACAATACTTGTGAATAATATTTGTCATCTACATCAACACAAGATTGTACTTATACATTAGTTTTGTGTACTCTATTTTAATAGTATTTTGTATAATAATAAGCACAAAGCATGGATTTTGTGTCCAACCACAATGCTTTGTGAGGAGCAATTTATTGACACTAACGACGGGTTTAGTGCAAACTCCTCAGTTAATACCTTGATCGAGAGAGAAAGAGAGTTGTGATATGTACAGGCAAAGACATGAGTGTGCCTTGTGTAGTGCCATTCCTACAATATGGGGGCAAGTGTGTGGGCATTTATAGAGAAAATTGTTGTCAAAAAATCCAATTGAAGATATATTTACAATTTACGGTCGGTTAAGCATAAAGTAACCCCATACAGAGCAAATAAGTTAAAATTCAATAATACAAAAAGAACCAGAAGAGTTTCTTTTAATATTACGTTTTAGACACCGAAAGCGACTCAACTGCTCCCCCATCTCTTTAGAATTCCACTAATTTTTATTTTCTTCTTTTGGAATTTGAATTCCACTAATTTATTTACCTCGCAATCGTAGTGCTCCCCCATCAGAACGTGAGCTTGGACAAACCAATCAAAGGCCAGGCATCTTTTTCTATGGGCTTTAGCCCCATCAATCTGCAAAGCGTCTCAAGTACAATGGGCCAAGGATGAATCAGCAAAGCCCATAAGCTTTCCTCTTCGCTGCACCAATGAGCGCTTCGCCGTCCCCAAAGCCAAACAGCTCTTACCAAATCTGAAGGAGTACAAACTAAAGTTGAAGGCTGAGACTGCTTCGCGTGCTGAGACAATCTGACGGTTTTCTACTGGAGCCTTTGCTTCCGCCGGAGCTGCTGCTGAAGTTGGGCGCGCGGATCTCGCGAACCCGTCCGCCGAAACGCCACCGCTGTCTCGGCACGCTCGGTCGAGCCCCCGCCGAAGGATCCCGTCGATATTTCACCTCGAGAGCTCCTTGCCGCAGTCGGAGCCAGCTCTGAGGTGAGTGTCCCGGGCCCATTTTTTGGTGTTTAGAAAGAACCCTGGCATTTTCTCAGCTTTGACGGGCGGCAATGAATCATTCTTAGTACAGAGATCTCTCCATTTCGCTAGTTCTTTGGCTTCCGAGTTTTTCCCATCTCAGACTGCCACTGCTTTTGCTGATATCCTGTTTCGACTTTTTTTGCCTTGCAGAGGAGATCAAGCGAGATCAATGGAGGGGAGTGCAAATGGACGGCTCGTGTGTGGAAATGATGGAACAGCAAGAGGCGCTTCTGGTACTCACGCTTCAATGGAAGGTCAAGAAGTGGCTACTTCATCGGGATATGACCATGAAGTATTCTTAAGCTTCAGAGGACCGGATACTCGAGCAGGTTTTACCGACCACCTTTACACTAGGCTTAATGATGCGGGAGTCCACACTTTTAAGGACGATGAAGAGCTCCGCATTGGGGAAGAGTTTGCCTCAGAACTTCTTCAAGCAATTAAGCAGTCGAAGATCTTAATTCTTATATTTTCGAAAGGTTATGCCACTAGCGTATGGTGTATGAAGGAGCTAGTCCAGATGGTCGAGTGCCGGAAAAATGGAAAACAAAAGATCATGCCCATTTTTTATGGCGTGGCACTTCAGAGGTTCGACACCAAATTGGAGGTTATGCAGAGGCCTTTTGTTCACATGAAAAGAAGCAGAGAAGTTTAAACGAATTGAGAGAGAAGACGATGGACAAGTGCACCTTGCACTTCAAAGCTTCTTGATCCAATACCATAAATTGTTCACTTGTGTTCAAACTTTAAACGAAATGAGGTAACTTATTTCATCCGACAGCCTATGTTTTCCCTTTTCTACAATCAATTTTTTTTTCACAGATATGAACGGAGAAGTTTCACATGCACTTTTTATTACCTTCTCACTGAAAATCTGATGAACGTATTGAAATTATGATACCCCTGTACAACCAGAGGTTTCTTAATTATGTACCAGTATTTTCCTAGTTTGGTTTGGCTTTTTTTAGCTATATTTTCTTTGGATGGTATCTCTGTGCATTTATGTTTCCCAGCTGGAGGTATACATGTCGATTGCATCATTTTTATTTGATTGACAAATTATTAGAGGTCCTTGTCGATTTGCTATTTCACATATGTCAAGTTGATAACCTCGCTTCACTTTGGAGAAAACTTTGTTATGCTGTAAACCACTAGAAGGAATGGGTGTTGGAAGGTCATAGCACTATGGTTCTCATCCTGGAACTTTACAGCATGATCAACTCATTGTTGCAACTGTGAAGTAGGCAGACCGTCCGTATTGATATGCTTAAGTTCAGTTTATTCTAGGAAAGATGTTCTTCTTAGTGGCATTTGCAAATGTTACAGAGAAGTTGTAAAATAAAAGACGAATTTCACTTGGGTAATGGCATCAATAGTTGGTGCAGCAAAACTTCCATCTATGACCAGAGAGGAGAACCACCAATGGCTCACTTCTCCAAGGTATCATAAATCATCTCGGACATATGATAAGTCTCATGTCAATGGACTCTTGTGTGATCTCAATTATTGCCTACATTTTCTAGAAATGGTTATGCTTAGGTGATTACCTGTCATGGAAGCCCTTCCATTCACCTCAAGCTATACTAGAGGACTCTTTTAGGTTTTAAGATTGACAAGAAGTGCTCAGGGAGACATCTAAAATGACCAGCTTTTGGCTGGTTCCTAATGTTGCTGAGAGGAATTAGAGTTTGAAAAATTTGCAGAAGTCTTTCTGTGCAGGGAGTTGTAGCTAATTGGGCAGCTATACAAATGAAGACCGAAAAAAGGAAAATGAAGATGACATTTAAAGTGAAGGTTTACGTCCACTTTATAATTACTTTGGGAGTTGATGCCTGGAAATCTGAAGAAGGTATTGAAATTATGTACCTCTGTAGAACCAAAGGGTTCTTAATTATGTGCAAATATACTTTTTCTATTCTTAGTTTGGTTTGGCTTTTTTAGCTATATTTTCTTTGGATGGTTTCTCCTTGCTTTTATGTTGCCCAGCTGGAGGTATTCATGTTGATTGCATTGTTATTATCTGATTTATGACAATTCAATGGAGATCCTCATCGATTTGCTGCTTCACATATTTCGAAGTTAATACCCTCTGCTTTGCATTAGAGATAACTTTGCTCTACTATAAACAGTCAGATGGGATGTGTCTTGGAAGGTCATAGCACTATGGTTCTCATCCTGGAATTTCACAGCATAATTAACTTATTGTTGCAACTATGAATGAGCCAGACTCTGTATTGATATGCTTATGTTCAGTTTATTTAACAAGAAAGGCGTGCTTCTTAGAAGGATTTGCAAATGTTGTGGAGAAGTTATAAAATGAAGAAAGAGGAATTTCACTTGGGTAGTGGCATCAATTGTTAGTGCAGCAAAGGTTCCATCCGTGATAGGAGAGCAGAACTATTTAGCTTCTCCAAGGTATTATAAGTCATCATAATGTTAGGCTAAATTTCAGTATTATCAGTGCATATGATGAGTCTCACTTGGGGTCTGAAATCATGTAAATCGAGCCTTGTGAGATCTCCATCACTGCCTCCATTTTCTTGAAATGGTTATGCCTAGGTGGTTATATGTAATAGATGCCTTTCATTCACCTCAAGTTATATTAGATGACTTTTTTGGGTTTAAGGATTGACAAGAAGTGCTAAGGGAGACATCTCAAATGAATGGCTTCTTGCCGGTTTCTAATGTTGCTGATAGATATTAATGTTTAAGAAACTTACAAACATTTTTCTTACGTTTTTGGGCAGTTGTATAGATGGAGACCGAAGAAAGGCAGATGATGGATGAAACTTGATGTTGAACGGATTCCCACTCATATTCTTGGGGTGGTATGCGCTGTATTGATCTGTTTTGGGGGTAAAAGGGCTATCTAGGCAAATCTGATCATGTATTTTTCCTTTATTTGGGCCCACAAAAATGATTATTACATTTCATCTTAATGTGTTTTCTGTTCATTCTTATGCAATAGAACTTGCTTATCAGTAACCAGATGTTATTTTACGAGAAAACACCTGAAGGGCTTGTCTGGACTGGGAGAAAAATTGTGTGTTCTTAGAGTGGTGCTTGAGGTAGTCTTAGTTGCTCCTGCCAAAACCAGTTCATGGACCTCTCGATGTGAAAATGGTGTTCAAGGTAGTCTTAGTCATGAGTATGATAGGCACTCACAACACAAGAATCATGGATTGTTGGAATTCATGGAATGGACTGTGTTGGAACTCTCGCCTAGCTTGTATACAATAAACTTGCTCATGGTTTTGAGAACTGCTGCTTTTTTTTTGTTTCCTAATATCCGTTAAACTTCAGAGCTCAAGGCCATTCAGTTCTTGCGGAATAACTCATCTCCAATATCCTCAAAAGGAAATTGACAGAAATAAGTAATGTTTATGAAGAGATCGGGACAATTAAAGATAGGCTTTTTAGTAAAAGAGTTCTTGTCCTTTTTGATGATGTTGACCAGAAGAATCAATTGAATGCACTCGTGGGTAACATCTGTGATATTTGGGCATTACTAAATTCTTCAATGCGGAATATCAAGCGTTGAATTTTTACCAAAAAAATATATATATATATATATATATATATATATATATATATATATATCAAGCGTTGAAGGATCTTGAAATTCTCAATGTTTTTTGTTTGTCATTGAATGTCGGTGCTTTTTGTTGATCGAAGGTGCTGCCATCTTGAAATACTTTGCAGAAAGGGATGACATGTGGGAGGCCTCTGATCGTTTCAACTTGAAAAGGTTCAAATTATGCAATGTCTGGCTTGCTTAGAAGATTCAGCCATTTCTTGAACAATTTAGGAGATAATGTCAGCAGAGGAGTTTACTATCCAATAAGAAGTGATGTGATACTTGAAAGGTCCTGCTTTCCTAACCAATTCTGTTGTCAATGAAGATTTAAAACTTAAAGAAATTGCTTATTGCCCTATGTCATCTCAGCAGAAATTCATTGTTGTCTTTCCTGGGATCGTTATCTGTTATATACAAATTAACTCCACACTTTGGCAAGTTGACTTGAAATCTATTGTTCTTGTAGGTCATTACTGGCCAATTTTGCAACCGTATTCTACCTTTAAGATGGATTGTTGTATACTGCTCACAAAATGGGACCATGTTTTCTTTTGATCTATTTCATGAGTTTGATTTGGTTTAGATATATTACTTATTGACCGGGGGGTTTCGAAGGTTAATTGAGTTACCAATAAAAGACAAGTCAAATTGATGCTATGTTACTACATTCAAGTACATTATAGTGCTACTACAGTCAAGTGCATTACTTTTATCAATTTACGTGTTGGTCATTTATGTGAGAGATTGGAACTCGCTGGTCTGTACTTTAAATTTGAACCTTTTAACCATGCCTTATGAAACTCAACTTTGTTATGCTTCAAACAATGAAGGATATAGTCAAACGTGTAGGTGTTAATCCGTGACAAAAGCTCTTTCATTCACTTTTGGTTACCTAGGAATGGAGCTTTAGGTTTTGACATTAGTAAGGAGAATCGCTGAACAATAAAAGAGTCCTATATGACTGCCTGAGCTCTTTCTCTTGGTAATAAGTGAGAAAAACTTACGGGATCTTTCTATAAAGGTAAGCTGGGGCTACTGCTATTAACTCATAGATTTGACAATAGTATATCTTTCCCAATATTTTAGTGCTATGCATTGGCTTTTACCGTCATGTACGAACTCCAGCTTACCGTACAATGTTAAAAGTTTAACTGTTCTCTTGCACAATGTGCTTTGAATGGTCATAATTGGCAATTTTTGCTTTGAAATGATGAGGGAATTTCAGTTTTTCCAGTTTCCACTAATATTAATTCCAGCATATCAAAAATAGAAGGTAAAAGCTTATGGCTGTCATTCCAAAGGCCGATCAGATCATTCTTACATGTCTAAGCCAAGATGATATAAATTGTTTGCCTACTAAAAGTTGAAACTCGGCCAAGCTTGCCAATTGAAATGATGCAAACTTCAGACAAGATCATCATTTGTTTCCAAGATGGCTTGATTTAACAGTTAATCTACATAATTTCCTACTAGGGACAGTTGAAGTACTCGGTTGCACCGATTTGCCAATGAGCCAGTAGTGGAAGATAAAGGTCACTAGTAGTGGAAGATAAAGGTCACTGATTAAAAAGCATTCTCCTAGACAATCTTTATTTCACCTTATATAACCGGTTAATCATGAAACCGTGCAAGTCTTATAGTTCCCGAATTCACACACATTGACAATTTTGCGAAGTTCAGCATTTGTCAACTTCGATAGCCTGCCACAATCATTCTTATTTGACCAATATTAAGATGTGATGAAATCTTAATTATTTTTTATAATGTCCTAATCTTTCAAATGTATTAAGTCAATTTAGATATTTGCACAAGAATACCCATTGTGTAGATTTGACAAATAAGATTTCAATGATGATTTTTTTTTAAGAATTTAATAATTAAAAGAAATTTCTATGGAAAAAGAAAGGGTAAAATAGGAAAGAGCAATTATGAACTTATTTTGGCACACTTCTTTTGACTAAAATCTTGCAGCTCAAAAGGCATGGTAGAATGTGTTTAGTTCAGTTTCCCATTGAAAGCTCTTAGGGAAATGTTAAGGCATTTGGCAACCAATTCAGCTTCCCATTGAAAGTCCCTGAGGAAATGTTGAGACGTTTGGCAACTATTCTCAAGGAGTTTTCAAGTATATTAAGAAATTTGAAAGCTCAAAGTAATTAGAGCTTTCAGCATTTTCGGTGAATACTTAGGGGCTTAAAATTAGTTGGTTGCCTATTTAGCCCTCAAAACCTCACTAATTGAGTTTTACCCCTTTTAAAAAGTAAAACCTCAAATCTCATTCGGTCTGCATGTTCCGTTGCTCTCTTTCTTCACTCCGCACCCTTCCATGTCTCTCGCGACGACCCTCTCCTCTCTCGACTGCACTCTTCACTCAACTGCTCTATTCCTTTGCTCACTCAACTGCTCATTCTCTGCAGATTCAATGTCTCCTCCCCACTTCCCTTCTTCTTTCTTTCACCAATGGATCCGCTTTCGATTGCTTAGATTTATACATTGTGATGTTTGGGCTGAGAAGTAACCCGAGCAAGGGATGAATGGTGCTCGTGGTTTTTGGTTGCGTTGTGATATTTGAGCTAAGAAGTGACCCAAGCCCTCGCTCCTTTTTCGTCATGCTTGTCGTTTTTGTTGCAATGATTGAGTTTTCGGTGATGGCGATAGTGATTTCCTTTTGGTGGAATTGTTATGAATTGTACTTTTCTCAAAGTTTTTCTCTATTCATAATTTTTTACCTAAATTGTTTGGCTTTAAGTTGGCTGTTCCGGACATATTTATTTTCTTGCACTCGAAAGTGATAGCCGTGCTAAATTCTTCATTTTGTTTCCGTTGACATTTCTTGATTTGGTAACAGAGACATTGGGTTCCCGAATTTGGTAAAAGTTGAACTGTAGCAAGAATTTGATTTTTTAGGAGGAGCAAATGTTGCTACATTTCTTCCATTCTTGATTATGTTTCAAGTTCAAAAGGTATTTGCCATGGTAGTTGCATGCTTGTTAGAAAAACTTGTTGTGTCTTTGGCAAATGTGGTTGTTTTTGGAAGGGAACATAGTAGCATTTGCTCCCTATTTAGAAAGGGTCACAACCATGGCAAGCTACCCTCTTCTGAAAAAATAGCCATGGCATAAAACTACGCACTTTTTCCACGGCATAAAACTTTAGGCTAATAAGATGCGCAAAACTTTCACGTTTTTTGAAAGTGATTTTTTAAAAGAAAATGAGAAAGATCTATATTTTTGCGCTTGTATACGATCTATTTTCATAAATCTATATATTGTCTTGCTAAATGTAAAATTAAGATTTGATTATATCAATTAATATATCAATTTTAGCACACATATTTTTGAACAAAATTGAAAAAAAAAATCCATAACTGTTAGCATAAAGCCATTTCTTGGGAACCTGACTCTCATCCATGGCGAAACTATCGGCAAGATGGAGAGGTATAATGGAAAGGTATAAAGCAAAGTGATAGTGGAGAGGTATAAAGTAATAACACAAAAAAGAAGAAGGTGGGGCCATGCTGATGTGGAAAAGAAGGGCCACTAATGCTCTTAGCATGCCTTTTGTGCTGTCTGCAGCATTTTAGTCAAAAAAGCATGCTAGAATAAAGGTTCATAATTGCCCCTTCCTATTTTGCCCCTTCTTTGCCGGTAGTAATTTTTTTTTCATTATTAAATTCATAAAAATCATCGTTGAATCTTATTTGTCAAATCTACAAAATGGTCACTCACCTCTATCTAAATTGACTTGACAATGTTGAAAGATTAGGACATTATAAAAAACAATTAAGATTTCATCACATCTTAATATTGAACTAAAAGTTTATATCCTTTGCGATAAAGTTGGATTTTCATGACATTTTTTATAAGCAAGTGGAAACTTCTAAATTCTCTTGAATATTAGGCTAATGAGATCAGAAAAACTTTCACTTTTTCCAAAAGTGATTTCTTTTAAAAGAAGATGAAAACTATTCAGATTCTCAAGCTTGTGTAACATCTATTTTCATAAATCTGTACATTCACTTGCTAAATGTTAGATTGAGATTTGGTCGTATTAATTATCATATCAATTTTAGCATACTTATTAACATTACTCATAAAAAACCTGAATTTATTTGTCAAACTTCAATTGATAGAGAGTGAGTTCTTACTAAGTAAAAGTGCACATCTTTCTTAACAAAATCGACCAAAAAAAATATCCATAATAATAAGCATAAAACCATTTTGTGCATGGTTTTGATAATTGGTATTACAGTGGACATATAGGTTAGGATTTTTCACGCAACTGACAATTACCATCATTGTGCCAGCCACCCGTTGCCATCTTGAGTCCTTACCTTCATGGCGTCAATCCATGGGCGAGTTAACTCCTTGCCCGCTCAAGTTGTCTTTTACGCCCTCGTCTCTTTTTATTTTTGTGCGAAGCTCACGATCTATGTCCATGGAAGTCGCTACCAACAGAGGTCACTAGCCTCATGCGGCCTGGATCTGTGATTGCATGGCCACGGTGTTGGGGCTCGAATCAATTAATTCCCTCGGTTGTTAGAGCAACGGAGAGAGGCCCTCCGCCAATTTTATCATTAAAATTAATATCGAAAAAGAAAAGAAAAATTCCTCGAGGACATTTGGGTATTTAGACGATGGCAGAAGACAGGATGTAATTGACAAGGGAGAGAGCAGGAGAGGAATAGGACAAACGGGTCATGATTCTGGCTCAAGTTCAAGCCAGTTGGGCAAAGAGTCAAAGACCCAAGGGACCAAGGCGCAAGTGCCTCGCGCGATCTCATTTCTATAATCTGCGGGTAAGTGCGCGGTCATTTGTCGAGACACGTGTTATTAGAAAATTCAATAAAATATATATTTATAATTTATCATCGCTTAAGTGTGAAGTAATCCACAGAAATAACATAAATTAAAATTCAACAATGCAAAAAGAAGGAGAAGGGTTTCTTTTAATATTTTGTTTTAGTCACAAAAAGTGACTCAATTGCTCTCCCATCCCTTTAGAATTTTACTAATTTTTTTCTCTTTTTTGGAAATCGAATTCCACTAATTTTATTTATCCCGCAATTACACTGTTCTTTTGTCAATTGCGAGGTGTCGATGTGGCGAGATATGAGAAGGATTTGGTTTTCTTTCTTTTCAGAAAAAGAGTCCTTCTCATTTACTCGGGTAAAGAGTCCTTCTGCCAGGGCTTTCGCCTCCGCCGGAGCTGCTGCTGAAGTTGCGCGCGCATATCTCGCGAACCCGTCCCCCGAAACGCCAACGCAGTCTCGGTACACGCGGCTGATCGCTCCCTCCGTCGAGCCGCCGGCGAAGGATCCCATCGATATTTCACATCGAGAGCTCCTTGCCGCAGTCCGAGCCGCCCCGAGGTGAGTCTCCAAGGGCCCACCTTTGGTGTTTGGAAAGAACCCTGGCATTTTCTCGCTTTGACAGGTCGCGATGAATTATTCTTAGTACCGAGATCTCATGGCTTGGAAGTTTTTCCTATCTCTGGCTGCCGCCGCTTTTGCTGCTATCCCGTTTCGACTTTTTCTTCGAAGAGGAGATCGAGCGAGATCAATGGAGGAGAGTGCAAAGAGACGGCGCGTGTGTGAAAATGATGGAACAGCACGAGGCGCTTCTTCCACTCACGCCTCAACAGTAGGTCAAGAAGTGGCTACTTCATCGGGATATGACTATGAAGTATTCTTGAACTTCAGAGGACCAGATACTCGAGCAGGTTTCACCGACTTTCTTTACACTAGGCTTCATGATGCGGGAGTCCGCATATTCAAGGACGACGAAGAGCTCCGCATTGGGGAAGAGTTTGCCCCAGAACTTCTCCAAGCAATTAAGCAGTCAAAGATCTCAATACCTGTATTTTCGAAAGGTTATGCCTCTAGCGTATGGTGTCTCAAGGAGCTAGTCCATATGGTCGAGTGCCAGAAAAATGGAAGACAAAAGATTATGCCCATTTTTTATGATGTGGCACCCTCGAAGTTCGATACCAAACCGGAGGTTATGCAAATGCCTTTCGTTCCCATAAAAAGAAGCAGCGGTATGACAAAGAGACTATATGTCAGTGGAGGGATGCTCTCAGTGTAGTCGGGGCAATAAACGGGTGGGACCTGCACAGCAAGACTGACAGGTGACTGCTCTTACCATTCCATCTCAAGTGCCTTGTATCATTAAAACTCAATGCATTTCAATTGGCTTCTTTTTGTAGGTGTTTGTTAGTCTGGTTGAAATTGAATTTTATGTGGCAGAAATCACGTAAAATAATGGCGCAGTCCCAAATTTGTCAAGTTTCATTTCATTCAACATTTTTCTTCATTTTAGGTCATTCATCAACTCTTAGTACCATCGCTGATTCATGTACAATAAATAGATCCTCAAAGAACATGTACCGGATAGGTCTGCAGTTTTCAATTTGCTCATCAGAACATAGTAGGGTTCAACACAGATTTCTAACTATTGCCTTTTGACCTCCACCTAACACTAGGCGAGAAGGTGAGTTTGCAAAAGAAGTCACTGAGAAGATTTCCAGAGAATTGAAAAAGGCTTATTTGGTGGTATCAGATTGCTTGGTTAGTGTTGACAACCATGTGGATGCAATCATGGAGATGATAGGTGCTGGGACAAATGAAACGTGGATTGTAGGAATTCATGGGATGGGTGGCATCGGAAAGACGACTATTGCGAAAATCATCTACAATCGACTTTCAAAAATTTCGAGGATCGTTGCTTTCTGTCCAACATCCGTGAAACATCAAAACGCAAGGGCGTTGAATGCTTGCAGAAACAACTCATCTCTGACATCCTCAGAATGAAAGAGACACATATAAACAATGTAGATGAAGGGACTCAGAAAATCAAAGACAGGTTCTCTAATAAAAGAGTCCTCCTCCTTCTCGATGATGTGGAAACAGAGAGTCATGTTGATGCACTTGTAGGTAAGCATGATTGGTTTGGCAAAGGGAGCAAAATTATTATTACTACAAGAAACAAAGATATTATCTCGTGTTCCCAAAGTGGACCGCAGTTATGAGCTCACCCGCATGGATTGTGATCAATCTCTTCAACTTTTTAGCAAACATGCCTTCAGAAGAGATTCTCCTTTAGACGGGTATATGGACCAATCCAAGAAGGCAATACACATTGCTGGAGGTCTTCCACTTGCTCTAGAGGTCATAGGTTCACTTTTATCTCGCACTGAAAAGAAAAGGTGGGATGGCAAATTGAAAGAGTTGGAAAGTGTTCCTCCTAAGGATGTTCGAGTAAGCTAGAAATAAGCTATGATGCATTAGGTTTTTGAGAACAGCATATATTTCTCGATATAGCTTGTCTTTTCATTGGATATGACAAAGATGATGTGATTTATTTCTGGGATGAATCTAAATTTTTTCCAAAAGAAGCCATGGATGTTTTGGAGAACATGTCTTTGATAAAGATTAATGACGATAATGAAGTGTGGATGCACGATCAACTCGAGATCTTGGAAGAGAAATAGTTCGACGAAAAGTAACATGAAAGTAGAAAAGCAAAGTAGAGTGTGGGATCCTAAGGATGGATTGGAGTTGCTGAGGAGTCGTAAGGTAAACTCCCCGATCTAATGCCTGATATTTATGGATTTTTTTCTCAAAAAAAAAAAAAAGCCAGTTAGTTTTTGTGTTCTCTAGCACAATCACGACTTCCTCAATCTATATTTTTGCTCTTTTAAGATTACAAAAGTGAAAGTACTGAACTCAACCGCTTAATATAGTTGACTTGAATAAATGTTTTTGCCTTCAACTTTTTGTTTTTAAATTTTTCCTTTGGGCAGGTAAATAAAGAAGTTGAAGCTCTTTGTCTCAAGTTGGGCCATCAGTGGCGGTATTGTTTTACCTATGAGGGCTTTGAGAGCCTATCAGATCTAAGATTCCTTGAAGTGGACGATTGGTTTGAAAATTTTCGTGCAGAAGAGAGGCTTCTTTGGGACGAATCGTCATCAAATCTTATAACAACTAGTGGGAATTCAAATCTCCTTCCACAATTACGATGGCTTTCATGGTTTTCTATTCCCCCAACATTTAACATTACAAATTTCTCCATGGAGAATGTGGTTGTTCTTGATCTATCTGACAGTGATATTACATATGATTGGAAGGGGTGGAGCCACATGAAAGTATGTTATATGCTGGACAAAACTTTTTATATCGTCTTATTAGATTCAAGAGTAATCTTTGCATGATTTTCCTTTAACAGGTGATGGAGAAGTTGAAAGTTCTGTATCTGTGCGGTTGTCACTTACTTGAGAGGCTGCCAGACAAGCTGGGTGAAGATCTCGCAAGCCTTGAAGACCTATCTCTAAGAGGGTGCTCATCATTGCAGAGGCTTCCAGAGACAATCGGGAATTTGAAATTGCTGATTAAGTTGGATATATCTGAGACGAACTTCAGAGAACTACCTGATTCCATCAGAAAGTTGCGGAATTTGAAAGTAGTGAAGATGCAGGATTGTGGCTCAAAAATACCTGATGCCTTTTGGATGCTTGAGAAGCTTGAAGAAATAGAAGGCATCGATGAATATTGGGGCGGCCATTTGAAAATTGGCGATTGCATCTACAAGAATCAGTCCCTGAGGATCTTGAGATTGTGGAGTGCGGGTATATACGAACTACCGAGACTTCCTGAAAGTCTCATTATATTACAACTGGTTGGTTTGTGCATGGACACGTACCCAGATCTCTCAAACCTCACTAATTTAAAGCAATTGGATCTGACTTTTGGTTGTTCAGATAGGAGTTCTTGCGGGCATGTGAAAGATCCATTGCCCCAGTGGATTGGAAACTTAAGCAAACTGGAGTTTCTGGCCCTGTGCTTTAATTTGTGGCGGCCCAGCTCACCAAAAGACCTCTGTCGCCCTTATCATCTCGAGGCCTTTAGTCCCCGAGGCTGCCCTCAAGTTTATCCTTCTTACATTTGGACCCTTACGACCCAAATGATTACCGTATTAGATGGGTCTATCGAATTTGAAGAAACTAATCTCTAGATTGTGGACTCTGCAATTTCAGAGAAGTCTGGCATTGCTCAGGAGATTTCGGCGATTTCTCAGAAAAATTTAGAAGATATGCTCTACAGAGGAGTACGTTTTCTAATAAGAAGCGCATGCAGTTCCCCAAAGGTCCTGCGTTTACAACCAGATCTGTTTGTCAAGGAAGCTTTGAAACTTAAAACAAATTGCTTATTGACCTATGTCATTCTAGCGGACATTCGTAATTGTCTTTCCCTGTTTATGTAGTCACTTGCTACCTTTAAGATGGATGGTTGTAAACTGTTCATGAATGAGACCATGGTTTCTTTTTATCTATTTCATGAGTTTGATTTGGTTTAGACATATTCCCTTTTGCCAGTTTTGGTTGGTGGATTAAGTTTCTGGTAAAAGACAAGTCAAATTGGCGCTAGATTTACTACATTCAAGTGGCATTAATTTTGTCAATTTGCGCGTTGGTCTTTTATGTGAGATCCTCAGAACTCGTTAGGTTGTACCTTAAATTTGAAGCTAATATCCATGCCATGTAAATATTACCTTTGTTATACCTTAAACAATGAAGAATATATTCAAATGTGTAGAGTTTAATTGGTGACAGAAGCTCTGTCATTCACCTTTTATTTATCCTAGGATTGGGACTTTAGGTTTCCAGATCGATAAGTAAAACCGCTCCTTGACAAAAGTCCTATATGATAATCTGAGCCTTTTCTCTCGGTAACAAGATAAATTTACGGAATTTTTCTGCGTAGGTAAGATGTGGCTAACTCAGTTAAATGTGTCGAATTGACAACCAGCTCACCAAACAAGAAAGATAAAAAGGAGATGACAATGTATTTTTCCCACCACATTGTTGTTGTACTTTTGGCTTTTACTGTATCGCACAAACTCTTTAACTTATCATATGGTGTCAAGGACTTAGACTCTTGCACAATGTGTTTTGATGGTCATAATTATCCATTGAAATGATGAAGGAAATTTAGTTTTTTGGGTTTCCACGAATTTTATCCTGTAAATCATAAAAAAAGAAGTTAAAAACCTCATGACTCTCTTTCCATAGGCTGATCGATGCTACACGTCAAAGCCAAGATGATATAAATTGTTCACCCTCCTAAAATTTAAGATTTAGCAAAGGTTGCCATTGGAAATGATGCAAGACAAGGTCATCATCTATTTCCAAGATGGCTTGAGCATAAACCCCTACCAGGAAACAGTGGAAGTACTTGTGCCAAGAAGTCTTTTGTGACGATTTGCCTAAAGTAGAAGGTAAGATTATTGGTCTCCCAACGCACTCTCTGTTTCACCTTATAAAACTGGTTAATTGCCTAATCATGCAAGTCTCAGAGCTCCAAAAAAATCTGTGTGATTCAACTATAAATAGCTCAGCTAAGCATCCACACATCCTTATTAGGTTTTATCAAGTCTGGTAAACACAGCCACGGGCCCAAGATTAGATAGCCAGGTAAACTTGCGAACGCATTCATTCAGTAGAAGTCAGAGTTGTATTTACAAGGATGATAGAACTTCGTGCTATTTGCATTCAAAGTGAATTTGAGTAGAGCTCTTAGGCATCTTGTGATGGATATGGACAAATGGTCCATAGAATGCATTTCATGACTGTCATCACAGAGGTCCCTGATGATCTTTGAGAAACCAGGTGCTGGCCCAAGAGCATTTTAACTGAAGTTGCTCCTGGCACCTAAGTCTGAAGGCAGCCTCAATGCAGAAGCAGAAGGATTCCTGGAAAGCATAAGATTTCCTTTGACTCTTCACATCCATATTCCTTCAATCGTGCATCCATGACGATTTTGCATGATCCCCACATCTCGGCCATTAATCCCACACCATAGTAGACTGAATGGTCTGCGATGCCATTGCCAGTTAGCGATCTGCAGAGATGCACTTTCATCAGTTGTCCACATATATTCCTGGTAACAAAGGACTGACACTCTCTAGAACAAGCTGGTCTGTCACATGACTATTGCGTCCAGCATGACAAATCCACAAACTAATCGCTTGAACAAGTAGCTACAACTGAAACTACCTCATTACCTACTGCATGATGGATCTTCTCTAGAGCTATCACAAACTTTCTCAATCTGATAAACCAGACTACCAAATCCTATATCATACGACCATACCTACAACAAAGGGAACATTCCAATTACAGATCTCACATATAAAAGATTATGATTAGCCACCAGAGAAGCAGGAGGAATCAAATGATTTTCACATCATCTCACACCAATATGTTTATCCGTGGCTGTCTTTGAGAGCATTAGTAGACATACGATAATTAAAATGTGGATAATTGCACAGAGCTCTAGATCAGGTTATCAGCCATCATAGCAAACATTATTACACGTCTTAAACTTTGGAATTGGACAATTGGTATGAAAATACTCATGATGGCTATCGCAGAAATGAGAGTTGCCCAAATATTTCTGAAAAGTCATGAGTACTACAAACTACCCTGCTTTGCTATGAAGATAACAAAAAAGTCAATTATATTTTATACGCTGCAAAAGGAGAAAGCACATAGATTATTGGAATAACTGAGACTTCACCACTTAGATAGGTTGAAAGAAATGCAAATCAAACTTAAATTCAGTCAGCGACAATTCCCCATAATTTATGTGATATTCCATCTAGATCTAAGCCATAGCTCTCTAGGGAAGTGATGATAAGTCTTCCGTTGGAACTGACAATGGTGCGGAGGCAAATGAGGGACAATATCATGTCCATAGTAATACGTATTGTATTTGGCACGCGGTCACTGTAGTAAGACGCAAACACCGCACTGCCAACACAAGGTTGTCCAAATGTTAAAATCTGAACATTCCGTGCTTCATGATTGACCTGGAAATGAAATGTCCCCAGTTATATAAGAGCGAATGCTGGTCTGAAAAATAACAGCTTCAGCACACATAAGTAGACAGCAAAATAACTTGAATGTTAATACAGAAATGGCCCTTTCAGGACACGAAATAAAACACTCCACATCAATAACCATAATTCGCATTTCACATACAATGGTGAACAATAGAACAGCTGTTTGTCTCCATGAGGGTTGACGGTCTAAAGATACTTTGTTAAGATCTCATCCATAATTTTCCCAACACAAAACCCACACCACAATAAAATCAACCCCATCCTCAGCCCCAAGAAAAAGTGTTAAATTTACAAATGAGCCACATTTAAATGCTGTCACAAGAAGCATTGGATCTTGGTGGTGTGAGTCACATCTTGCTAATGACATAAACAAAAAATACCAGGTTCATGGTGAAAATGCCCCTTGAACTCCAAAACTTACGGTCATAAATAGAAAAGGAGAAATTAAATCAAAAAAAGGACCACGACACATGGGCTTGAAGTCACAATTGGCTAAGAACAATTTTCAGCAACAAACCAGAAAACAAAGGTGAAATTTTAAATCATTCATGTTAGGACGAGATATTCGACTCCTACTAATACTTCAAGAAAATGTATAGTCTAAAGTTTATGCAACCTATGATCATATCATAGGCCACATGAATGTCTGACTCTCAAAAAATCACCATTTATCATGGAGAGAGAATCAATGGGACATGACTTTGGGGTGGGTATTATTTGTGGTACCAGTTCCGCAACAAGTGCCTAGAAAAAGTACAATGGACCACTCTATTTAATAAAGCCGAGAGAAAAAGCATAATTTAGACTTCTTAGAATTGGCTCCAGCCTATAACATATCTGGCCCAGCAGTCTGACTGAAGAGGAGCTTCTTCATTTGATTAGAGAGAGACAGACAAAAATAGCGCACTAAACACAAATTTAGGATCGATATATAATCTATCTTAAAATGCATTAGCACTTTAAGATTACAAGACAAAAAATTTGACTTTCAAGTGCCTAAAAAGTTATACGTCCAGACCACGAACATATTACCAATCCCATATAATTTCCAGCAAGTAAACTTTGTTTTGAAAATAGACTAAAAAAAAGAAAAAAGAAAAACTTTGTAATGAATAGTTAGTTAGATATCTTTACCCACTACATTTATTATTTAACCAACTCAAAGCTCCAAAGCTTAACATGTACAACTCAATTCACATTACTAGATACTTCGATAATTGGTGGTTCGCGTAAACACTGTACGCAGCCATTCTGCTTGTGTTTTGTCTATGGGTTCTAAAAAGAACAAAAGAAAAAAAGATGCCAAGCATGACTAACTATAAATACCAATACAAGAGCCATAGAAAGTTCAAGATCCACATAAAGAGTCTAAAAACTGCAAGGTAGAGTTGACCGAGAATTCTAGAAAACTCCTAAAAGACCAAAACTGAACAGTTGGAAGAACACGATAGAAAAGAAACCAATAAAATTCACAAGTCCCAACCATAACAGTTTTTCAATTTATCTTACCACAAGATCAAGTATGCAAAAGGATGCCATAGCCCCTCCTATAGAATGCCCTGTCACCATGACATTGATGTCTCCATATAAATCCTTGCTCTTATGATGGCATCCAAAATACCAGGTTGTATTGTCGTATTGTGATGAGCAAAATAAAATCCATGATGAACCTAAGCAGCAATCAATAGAGTAAGACCGTAACTTAATCCAAATCAAAAGTATCCATAGGTTGCGAGAGGCTTATCATCTCTAGAACTCACCATGGCACTAGGCATACCAGGGTAATTTATGTCAAGCTGTTACCAATAGAGATCTTCAACCCAATTTTGTATGCTGTAGACATAAATAGAACTAATAACTAACCGAAAAGCTCAAATGATAAAGAGACGTGACAGAATTTTTCACGAACAAAATTAGTGAAGTATATGATCTCCTCATGACTCCATCTGAAAATTCAAGAAAGTAACTTCCATGTCTTGGTGGAAATGATTCATCCTTTTTCTATTCGTGTGTACAACAGTCCCATGTGCTTTGTGTATGCATTCAGTGAGGCTACTCTTCTGATCTTAACTATTCATCAAATCCTTTGCACGTCAATTGTAAGGGGAGGAATTGCAAAAGTTAACATGCATACCTATGTTCTCGGGTACCTCTGATAGCTATAACCATAGCATTAAGGTCTATGGCCACCCCAACACATGCTATATATATGGTTTAGAAATAAAGACAAACAATTAGATGCAATTCAAACATGGAGGCATCACAAGCATCCAAATTGATAGGCCATTGTAAAATGATTTATATACCTCTAAGTATTGCTAAATGTCAACTATCGGTTCAATGACTTTGAAACCATGCTTTCCTATCATAAAGGCATTAGCCAATTCAAAAGCTCATAAGATGAAGCAGCATATGCCCACAAAATCTCATCTTAAGAATTTGGTATTTGTCACTAAAGATCCATTCTTCACGCAACCTTAGCAACAATTCCATATTAAAAAAGTAGTCAAATTACCTTGGTCTTTCCATCACATCTAGGACGTGTCCAACTAAAAAGTTGAGTCAAATTTAACATGTGAACCTGCAATAGAAAGCTTTGCATTAAATTACAATTTTATAGTATTGAAATAGTGAAACCTGATGAATAACAACAAGAAGCTCTAGGTAAATGTGAATTATTTTTTTAAAGAATACTTATGGCGGATGCATACTCCACCAATATCGTGGCAAGAGTGTGATTGTAAATAGCTTTGAGCCTTGGACCTCACTTTTAGTTCTGTATTTACCGATAAGTAAAATTTCAGATTGGAATGCGGTCACAAGCTCATTCAATTGCAAGCAATTAATCAAGTTTCTTATGTCTCTAGCAAGCTATTTTGACAAATCAAGCAAGGGGAACACTTTAAGGAAACATCAACTCGAAGCAACATTCAATATATTTTTGCAGTCCTTCGTGAACTGAAAGAAGCATTTACAAAATCCAATGTGATGAAGAGGGAATCCGTAAACAACATAAGACTCCGCTTTCCCACAAAGCTACTCCACTAAAACCTATGGGCTACAGTCCATAACTCAACCCAACAAAAGCTGAATAGCCGATATTCGATCCCTCTAAGACACTCAACAAATATTTCCCCAAAGTAGAAATAGCAAGGTGAGATCTACATCGAATAAATATAAGGAAATTCGATCAATATGACCATATTCCATGCGTAACATGGATCCAAACTCGATAATCTAAGGGCTTAATAGAAGCAACCAAGTACAACTTGACATTCATCAGTTATATGCTTTGAAAACTTCCCATTGTACACCAGAGGGATCATATAGCTATAGTTTGCCCCCATTCAATCGGTACTACAACTCCATGACATAGTCAACAATTCCCCTCCAACTGAAATACTTAATCGCAAACTTACGATACAAATCTCATTGTCCAAGCTCAAAAACCAACCAACTCAATAATACTAGTAGAGCCTGTCTATTCACACCTTATCACAATCAAAACTCCCGATCCAAATTGATTACATGAATGCGAATAGCAATCACCTCTCGCCCCACTTGTGCCAATGAAGCATGTCAAAACCACCATCGCCCTCAACCGCGACCCGTTCTACTCCATATTCTTTACGATCTTTTCCGATCCCAGGATCTTCTTCCTTGGCGGCCATATTCGGTGTCGCGTTCCATGATTTCGTCGTTCGCGAGAGGGCACTGGAGGAAGTTACGCTAAAATCGGGACGTTTTACGAAGATTCGCACGGCAACGTCTGCTGTCGGGTTTTTTAGCCGGGAGAATGAGGCGTGGCTATTTTGGGGTTCAATCTTCTCTCTTTTGGAGATTCCCCTCCCTTTGACGTCTCCACATCAGCAATTTGGTGACCCGAGAACTTCCATATAGCCGGTAGCCGGTGAGGTAATTCCAAGGGACGCTAGCAGAGGACCCACCACCTCGACATCCCGCTTAAGACACCAAATGCCTCAACTGGGTTTCGAATCCCTCACCTTTGAGGAAGGATTAATGGAGCTCTTATCCAGCAGAGCCACCATGGCCGGTGGTAAAGTTCGGTTCGATTTAGTTGGTTCACACTAAATTCTAAAGAATACGCTAAGAGCGTGTTTGGTAACGATTATGTTCCCGGAAACAAATTACGATCGAAATAATTATTTTTTATTTTGTTCTCGAGAACTGATTTTGAGTAAAAGAACGCGTTTGGTAACTGTACAAAATTTTTTGATTCTCGGAATAGAATTGCGTTTTGTTACCATGTTTATTGATTATGTTCCAAATCAATTTCTTTTAATTTTTAAATATTTTTCCTTTTTTCTTTTCTTTTTCTCCTATTCTTCTTATTCTTCGGGCTGGTCGCCGGTCCACGCTCTAATAAGGTCGCCGGTTCACACTCGGTGAGGTCGCCGGCCCTCGTCGGCCGAGCCTCACCTGGGCCGGCGAGGCCCGCTTGGCCACCGGCGGCTAGGCGTCACGAGGCTCACCCGGCCATCGGCGGGGCTAGGCGAGCCTCGCCAAGGCTAGGTGGGCCTCACCCAGCCCCGACAAGGCCCGCTTGGCCACCGGCGAGCTCGTCGGACCTTGCCCTAACCTCCGGCGAGCCTCCGACAACTGGCAGCGACGGGCAGCGATCGTGAGATGGTTGTCGATGAAGAAGAAGAAAATAGAAGAAGAGTTTTGATTCTCAATTTTGTTCTTCGAACAAGAATCAACTTTTTTTTTTTTATTCTTGATTCTCTTCTAAATCTGTTTCCGAGAACAAAAAATTTACCAAACGCGATTCTATTCCAAAACTACTCTCGGGAGCAAAAAATCAAAATCTGACACTGTTGGGATGGTTACCAAACAGGCCCTAAATTACAGTTAATATTATTTATCATTTTATTTATATCCATGGAGGTACACGAAAGTGCAATTGGTCCATTATGGTCGTAGGCTTCTCCAGTTAAGTGTCTTCAAATTCATCATCGAATCGATCTAATGACTTGATTTGTTCAAATCTATAAAAAAAAATGTAATTAAACTCGAGTGAACAGTGAATTGAGCTTAATTGTGAATTATAGATCCCCCTTCTCGTGGGAGTTTAAGAAGGCAACTTGCTATTGCATATCGATGCTAGAATAGTCTCTCTCTCTTTGGATATTTATGTTGAATTGGATCCAACAGTTCCTATGTTTTTTTAGATAAAAGTACATATAATTTTTTGAATTGAGTCATTTTGTCTAATATTTTATGGACTATTATGATACAACATTTGGAACAGATCAATGTCTTGAAAATCATGGTATCATCAGCTATAATTAATTGATTGAATATAAGAGTCGTACAATTGTTGGGATTGAATACTTTATGAGTAAAAGGACACGAAATAAAAGAAAACGTCCATAAATTTTGAGAACAAAAGTTAGAGCAGTGATTGACACATAAACACGAATTGCGATCACCTCTTTGCCCCACCTGCGGCAATCAGGCATGTCAAAACAACCATCACCCTCAATCACCACATATTCCACTTCATATTCTATACAATCTTTCTTGATTTACCCACGGGATCTTCTTTTGTTGGTGGGTATATTCGGTGTCAAATTCAGAGATTTCATCGTTTGCATGAGAGCGCTTAAGGAAGTTTTGCTAAAATTAGGACTTTGGGAAAGACTACACAGCAATATCTTTGGGCAAAAGAATACTTCAAGTGCCAAAAGTTGACACAAAATGATACTTAAGTATCAAAACTTACGAAAGTGACACTTAAGTGCCATTTTTTTTAATAAAAATGAATCACTTGAGTGCCACATTGGGGAATCTCATTGGAAATCCTACGTGGCATTTTTTAAATTAATTTTCTTACTTATGTGGCTCGCCGGCAAGTTGACTCAGTAAAACACATACAAAAAAACAACGTCGTTTTGGTATAATTAGAATTTTAATAGAATAATTAATTAAATTAAAACTTAAAAAAATTAATTAATTAATTTAAAAAAGGGGGAGGAGGAGGAGGAGGGAGAGATGCAGGCCGGTAGCTGAGGGCTAGTCCTTGCCACCGTCGCCTCCACTCTGTCGTCGGGAAGGTGGGGAGTGTCGGCGGGGTTGTCGAGCCACTCGGCCAAGGCCAACGGCCTTGTAGGCCGATGACCCTCGCCGGATTTGGGGGAGGGCCCATTTGGGTGAGGGCATGCGGGCCCTTGTTGCTGGTCGGCTGGGGCCGCCGGCCCCTGCCAAGGCTTGGCGGCCTCGGCGACACTCCCCACCTTCCTAGCAATAGAGGGGAGGCGACGGTGGCAAGGGCCCCCTCGGCCGTTGGCTGCCTCCCTCCTCCTCCTCCCTTCCTTTTTTATTAATTAATTTTTAAAATTTAATTTAATTAATTATTATATTAAAATTCGAATTATACCAAAATGATGTTTTTACACTGTTTAGCCACATCAACATGCAAAACAACGTCGCTTTGCACGCAGCTTGCCGAAAAATTGCCAAATAAGCGTTTTGGTTGGATTTTCTTGCTAGTGGCATTTAAGTGATCCATTTTGCTCTGATTTTGGTACTTAAGTGTCACTTTTGTAACTTTTGGCACTCTATGAGTTCGGGTGTCCAATATCTTGTGTTGTATTTTAGCCAAGAGAACGAGACGTGCTTTTGGACAAATTTGTGTGGTTCAAACTATACGTTAAAGTTAAATTTGATATCATTCATCTGTTTTATTTATATTAGCAGAGGTACATGAAACTTTCATAATGAAAGTGCAATTACTCCATTACGGTGGGAAGCTTCTCAAGTCAAATATTTTCAAAATCAATCTTGAATTAATCCAATAATTCATGTTATTCAAACTTGAAAAGAGTATGTGTTTGAACTTGAGTGATGGGCAAATTGAACTTGAGTGTGAATTATAGAACTGATTCCTCTTGGGTTGAAAGAGAGTTCAAGAAGCAACTTCTTAAATATAGAATACTTATGTCATACTTGATGCAGTAGTTTTTGTTTTTCTCTTAGATCAACATACTTATCATTTTTGAGTTGATCAATTTGTCTAAAATTTGTGAACTATTTTATAATATGAATACACTTGGAATTGATCGCTATCTTAAAAATCATGGTATTTTCATCCCCAAAAAAGGTCAATTGAATATATGAGCCGCACGATCATTTTGAATTAAGTACTCTGCGTGTGAAAGAATATTATACAGAAGAAAAGGTCCACAAACTTGGGAACATAGTCATCGGACTTTTTCAACACCGATGTGCCATATTTGGTGGCTCTCACAAAACTTATGTTGGTAGTGGAAAATTTATAAAACTACAGAGAAATTAATACACGAAACAACAAGCGGAAGTGAAGAACAAAGTGTAGTCTAAGAACGTGAAGGGGTGAAACGATAGACTTTTGTAGAGAACAATCGTCAAAATATCTTCATTTATAGGTAGTGTTAGATAAATCAATCACTCATCAAACATAGGTGCTAGTAAGCACGAAACAGATATATACACTTCTCATGTTTTTATCTATTCATACAGTACTCGTTCACGTGGAAGGAGTTCAAAAAGAAAGAGGATTGAACATGAAAAAATTGTAGCCTGCCCCCAAACGCAGTGACCTAAACGATAAATGGATCACACCATCTTTCATGAGTTCACAAATTTGAATCACACTGTAAACGAACCCTTGGTGAGTCTATATCCCGTGTATTTACTACTTTATGCAGATATATTTCCTAACTTCTAGACCATCGATAAGATAGCAATGGCAATAATATATACATATGTAAAATGGTGGTTTTGGTTCAAACTTAAATCATCCATAGCGATCGTGAGACTGTACCGTATAACGTCAGTGGGGGAACTACGGCCATCGTCCCTCTCTACCTTTTTATATACGAAAAAAGAAATAAAATCGAAGCCCATCAAGACTCGGTTGCGTCGGACCGCAAGTCCATCCTGCGCCTGAGCTGACGCTGCCGTCAATTCTACGGCCGGAAGCGAATATACAAATTTGCCCCCTCTCTGACTGTCGGGAACTTTTCGCTCCACTCGCATAAAGAAAAACATGGAAAGAATGGGGCAAAAAAAAGCCGAACCGAAAGGCTGCTCCAAAAGATAAAAAGGAAAGGCGAAAAACTCTTTAAAGCAAAAATTCTAAGAGATGCAAAAACCTCCTCTGCCTCCTTCGTCCAGTTTCGGCCCCTCATCTCTCTAGAACAAGCAGTGACGGTGATGACCTCGTTCCACCGATCGGTCGATCTCCGCCGAAATGGGTTGTTAGCACTGCCATGGCGAAATCCTTGAACCAGCAGGTGTCGTTCGATGGCTACGAGGAGGAGAAGCAGCAGCTCAACGAAGTCCAAGCACAAGTAAGATCACTGGAGAGGGCAGTCAATTGATGACGCCGCTATAATATTGGAGCAGCGTGAACGGTGAAATGATTTGAATAAAATGATGAAAGGAGTATATCTCGGTTAGTACCTCTCGGAGGACTTCGCGCGAACAAAAAGACTGACCTTTCAATGTCAAGAGGGTGCTGTTAGATGCTAGATTTCAGGTACATGTGAATTTAGAAAGACTGACCTCCACCACCTCCCGAAGGAGCCGGGTAAAATGGAATGGTTGATCCCCATTGAGGCTTTCTCTGCGAGGAGCTGCGATCCTGGAGCTAGCCAGCTCGATTGGATCCCTCGTGAGCGTTGAACACTAGTCTTCCAGAAACTGCAAGTCAATAAAGACACTACCAGACTCAATCTGGAATTAGGAATCACTTGCTGAGTTTGATAAATTGAACATGCACACAGAGAAGCTACCTAGTTTGGTTGGAAACATGAAGCATTTGAAAGTATTAAAGATGAGATTCTCTGTCATAAGAATGATAGCTGGTGCAGTATGGAAGCAGGAAAAGCTAGAAAAATAGGTGCAGAGCCTAGTGAAAATTTGCTAATAGAAATTCCCATGGCATCCAGAGATATTCATCTTGGAAGACTTCGAAATTGACGTGTTGGGATACACCAAGTAGTAAGGCTCCTAGAAATTTTTTATCTGTCAGCATATTCATATCGAGCTGATAATGGCATTTCCGATCTCTCGAACTTGAAATGCTTGAGAGATTTGTTGTTGGGATGCCGAAAGTCTCCTTGCCCTGTTGCCGTTTAAGCTTGTGGAAGATGCTATCTCCCGGTGGATCAGTAGGTCAAACAAATTGGAGTCTTTAGAGTTATCCTCTTCAACAATGACCACCTTCATATCACTATATATTGCACAGCTTTCTCATCTCAAGAGACTTGAATCCTTTAATGAATGTCTGTGATGCCTCCCAACGCTTTCCTCAAGTTTATCACCCTTACGAATCAAACATTGCCAGTGGATGCATACATTGAATGACCTATCAAACTTTAAGAAACCATCGAAATTTATAATTGAGTATCGCCCCATTTTACGACAATCAAGCATGTTGGAACAATCATCACCTTGTAACGCAACTTGCTCCCACTCCATATTCTTTACAATCTTTCCTAGTTTGCTCTCAGGATTTTATTCTGTTGGCAAGCATTTTTGGTGTCGCATTCGGTGATTTACGTTGTGTACATAAGAGCACTAAAGTAAGTTTTGCTGAAATCGAAACATTTAGAAAGGCTGCATGGGAATGCCTTCTGTTGTATTTTAGCCCAGAGAATGGGACAAGCTTTTGACATAAGGGCATTCTACTATTCAATTAACTGGTTACTATACACTAAAATTAAATTTGATATAATTGATTTGTTTATTTATATTAGTGGGGTTATATGAAATTGCAATTACTCCATTATGGTGGCAAGCTTCTCAAGTAATTTTTTTTCAAATTCAGTCTTGACTTAACCCAATAATTCGTGTTATTCAAAATTACAAGGAAATTAGTATACAAAACAACAAGCGGAAGTGAAGAACAAGGGACAATTCAAGAGCGTGAAGAGTGTAACAATAACTTTTTTGTAGAGAACAATCCTCAATTCTCCTCATTTATGGGTAGGGTTGATTAATCAATTGCTCATCAAACGTAGGTGCTAATATGCATGAGACGGATTTATATACCACACATGCCTTTATCAAATTCATACATGACTCATTCACGTGGAAGGAATTGAAAAAGAAAGAGATGAACGTGAAAAAATTGTAGCCCAACCCCAAACGTGACAACTTAATCATAAGTGGGTCACACTATTTTTCATGAGTTAACAAATTTGAATCGCATTGTGAGCGGATTCTTGGCGAGCTTGTATCCTACATATATTGCTACCTCATGCGTAGATATTTCCTGATTTCTAGCACGCCAGTAAGGTAGCAACGCCAGGCCTATATACATATGCAAACTGAATAGTTTTGGTTCAAACTTAACCTTCCACGGTGAACGTGAGACCGTAACGTCAGAGGGGGAATCACGTTTGATTTTCCTCTCTATCCTCTTGATATGCGAAGGCAAAAATCGCAGCCCATCAAGAGTCGGTTGCGTCGGGCAGCAAGGCCAGGTCGGACCACCTCTAATCCTCAAGCCGCAGGCTCGCAGCTCGCATCTCGCGCGGGAGCCGACGCTGCATTCAATTCGGCGGCAGGGAAAACGAAAATACAATTTTGCCCCCCTCTCTGACTGGCGGGGAATCTTCGCGCCACTCGCATGCAGCGAAAAATGAAAAGAACAACCGAAAGGAAAAAACCACACCCCAAAAGATAAAAAGGAAAAGCAAGAAAAAATTTAAAACAAAAATACAAAAAGACGCAAAAAACCCTCCTCTGTTTCCTTCAGTTTTCGACTCCGAATATCCCACCATCCCCCTCCGACTCTCTCCTCCTCCCATTTTTATTTCAGATCGTCACTTCGGTCTCTCTAGAACGAGCAGCGACAACCTCGATTGGTTGATCTCTGCCAAAATAGGTTCTTTAGCACTGCCATGGCCAAGCCCTCGAACCAACAGGTGTTGTCCGATGCCTCCGAGGAGGACGAGGAGGACGGGGAGCAGCAGCAGCAGTAGCTCAACGATTGTTGTTTCTGCGGAGGTGGACCACTTGTGCTAGTGCAAAACGATTGACGCACTTGCGTTTGCCCTGTGTGTGGTGACGGTTGCTACCATCGTTGTTTCTGCTATTCCGTTCAAAGATTTCTTCCAAAGGAGTCTAATAATCCCAAGATCACTGGGGATGGGCAGTCCAATAATGATGCTGCTATATAAACCATGGAGCAGCGTGTACGGTGAAATGATTTGTGATTATTAGTTCGATGACCTTGAACACCTGATTTCATATCCAAAGGCATTAATAACCGATTAGAAGCTAATGAGAGAAGGCAGCATATGCCCACAAAATCTCACCTGAAGAATTGGCCATTAATACTGAGGACCTATTCTTTAAGCAGCATTAGCAACAATGTCATATTAAAAAGTAATGCTCCTCTTTCCCATAAAACTATTTTACTGAAACCTACAAGCTACAGTCCATTACTCGAATGAAAAAAAGCTGAATATCTGATAGTCAATTACTTGTGAGATACTTGACGAATTTAATCCCCAAAGTAGAAACAGTAGGTTGAAATTCTTGTGTCAAACAAATATAAGGAAATTTGATTGATCGACCCTATTCTAGTGGTAGCATCGATCCAAACTTGCTAATCCAAGACCTTAACAAAATGAACCAAATACAACACAACGCTGTCGAGTCATATGCTTCGAAAATATCCAAATCTACACCTAAAGGATCATTTAGCTATAATTTGCTCCCATTCGATCAGGCACTATAGCTCCACCACACAATCGATGATTTCCCGTAACCCGAAATGCCTAATCAGCCAAATTCACTACATAGATCTCACTTGCTTAGGCTATGATGTAGCCCACATTGAAGACCGGCTCTTTGACCAAGAAGATCGGCCTGCATTCAAGCTCGACGAAACCGAGAAGCCATAACGATATCTTGAGTCCATTCCCGGAAGTTTGAAAGAAGACACCTTGGGAGCCATGAAGACGTTATGCTTTACTAGTTTCTAGTTCCTAAGCTCTTTATTATTTTTCTAGTTTCTAGTTCCTAGGCTCTTTAATGCTTTCAAGTTTCTATGCTCTATCTTTATTTCTTTGACGATATAAGCCATCCAATTCTGGTAGAAGACAGGACGACTTTTGATAAATGAAAAAAACTTTGCTTTGAAGCAAGTATAGTGAACCTTGTAGAGTTCATATCCTTGAAAACCTAGAAGAGTTTTCACTCCGTCCTTGAAGAGTCGGAGCTTTCGAAATCTGCATCCTTGAAGAGTTGCAGTCATCGATCTAGAAGAATTGGTGCCCCTCAACTTCCTTGGAGGCCTAGAAGAGCAACCAACGAGTCTCGTCTTTTCCTGTTCTGTTCATTACTTCCAACCCAATTTCGACTATCCTACAGTGCTTATTTCAGAAAACCCAAAACAGAGAAATTGTAAATCCAGAAGTCTTTGTTCATTTGGCTTTGGAATCAGGTCGATCCAATCTGTATCGACAAAGATACAACTGTTCTCCTGAGCTTGCACAGTGTTGAAATTCCTGTTCGTCCTGTCTCCTGTGTGCGAGTCACTCTCCCGATCCTACTACTTGAGAAAGCCTACCATAGGCTTGCATCAGGCTCAAAACCGATGTATTCGATACTAGAACCTGTCCAGACGAACCTTATCACAATCCAGACTCTCAATCCGAATCAAGTCAAGGATTGCAACCATAACTGATTAAGTGAACACGAATTGCAATGAAGCATTGTCAGACCAACCATCACTCTCAACCAGGACCTGTCCCGCTCCTCATTATTCTTCACAAGGGACAGGTCGAACAGCGCCATCAAGGGAAAAAAAATGACATCACACAACAAAAGAAATTTCAATCTCCGTACCTTTCCATATACGCACAACAATCACACTCGATCAAATGGTGCGATCGCCCGACGAGATGGAGAGGTCGATTGTGGTCTTTGATCTCGTAAGTTCGTAGACTTTACAGTGATTTTCGCGACGGATAGCAATCGAAAGCTCCGGCAACTTGGGGGGAAAGGAAGGAGGGGGACGATGGATTTGCTGATTTTCCTAATTTGCCCTCGGGCGCTTGCTCTATCGGTGGGCATATTCGGTGTCACGTTTGGTGATTTTGTCGTTTCCGTGAGGGCAATGAAGGAAGTTTAGCTAAAATGGGACGTGCTCCCGGACAAGTTTGCGTTCTCCCTATCTCTCCTCCTTTGGCGCTTCCTTTGATGTCTTTCAAGTGGGCACTTTGACTCGGCATGGTTCAATTAAGTCGATGTTACTTATCCATTCATGGATGTTGGTGGAGGTATATAAAAATGCGATTACTCTATTATAATTGCAAGAAGCTTGGGTTAAATATTTTCGATTCCAAGCTCGGATCACTAGAATTATGCAAAATTTTCTTTGAATTCGAAAAGAAAATGATTCAGCATATGTGGCAAGCTAGCTAAGCTTAATTATGGATTATGGAACCCCCTCTCTCATGCTGAGAAAGAGTTTGAGAACGCAACTTGCCATGATGTATCAATTCTTGAATATTCGTTGAAGCTTATATGGAAGTGGATTCAATAATTTTTTACATTTTTTATAGATAAAATGTATATATAATGGTTTGAGTGGACTCGTACACTTACCAATGGATCGAGTGGTTATGACTCAAATAAGATATTTTGTAACAGATATAACACTTTATATAACAACAATAATGGATAAATTGTATTGATCATCTCTTCTGACATCTTTCTTTTTTTTTTTCTTTTTTTTAATAAAGAAAAAAGAAAATCGCAACCCATTGTGACGTAGGCAGGGAGGCCGAGTCGGATCACCCCAATCCTCATGCAGCTCAACGAATGTTGTTTCTGCTGAGGTTGACCACTCGTACTAGCGCAAAACAATTGACTCACTTGAGGTTGCCCTGTGTGTGGTGACGGTTGCTACCATCATTGTTTTTGGCGTTCTGTTCCAAGATCTCTTCCAGAGAAGAGTGAAAATAAAACCATGGAGCAGCGTGAACGGAGAAATGATTTTGAATAGAAAGACGAAACAAGGATAAGATGTCCCTAAAAAATGTTCTTACTCGTAGATGAATCTAACGCCGGATAACTCGGTTAGTACCTCCTCTCAGAGGACTTCAAACGAACAGAAAGTATTGTAAGAACAACTGGTGTGAACCCCCGACTAATTGGCAAAGGGGTGCATGATTTTTTAGGGAAGTTATGTCGACTAACTTGCTAGACGTTGACGTTGTTTGATTCTCATGCTGGTTTTAACGGACAAACATCAACAGTCCCTATTTTAAAGGGAAAATACATCTACAAGCTACCAAGATGGAAGGGAAAGTCTGACATGGATTTCTGCCTACAAAGGGATTGCTGCATGACCTCAATAAAGCATATGCTTGAATGTCAAGGATTGAAGAGTCTACAAATTCTCTGTGCTTGACATGGACTCCTGCCTTAATTGAGTATTCTGCAGTCATAGAAATTCCAGGCCTTGAGAGTCTGGAAGTCTAAGAACTTCAGAGCTGAACAAACTCAACCAACTAGAAAAATTGGATGGTCTGAGTGGCTTGAGGAAACTAATGGCTTTTCATTTACATCATTGTGGTAATCCGGTTGACCGAATTTGTTGGAAAATTTATGGATCTCCACCGACAACTCAGTCCTGAAGTTTCCTAATGTATCGACATTAAAGAAATTAAAATGGATAGGCATACTTCACCATAGGTGATTTGGAAATTCAGCACGTTATGGAGTTGCTTGATCGAACTTGGGAAGTTTCTGCAAGAGAAAAACAATGGATACCTGCTCTATTGAGTACTTTTTCTGATAAGTGCCTTCTATTCTGTTACAGATATGAATTACTCAGAGGTTTATGCAAATTTTCCTTCGAGTGCACTTCGCATGTTGACTTCTTATATGGTTTTATAATTCTATATACCCTTATTCAGATCTTCTTTGTTTTAATTTGGTTTGGTTAGGATGTTTCAGTGGCTTTGATTGCTAATTAACTTACCCAATGAGGTTGAGTCAATTTGTATAACTTCTAAGTGCATTATCTTGTCAATTTACTATATGGTAATTTATCATAGGAATCCTTATAATTGTTGCCTCATATTACTAAATCTGAAGTTGTTCAATGCCCATGCTTCACGCAGGAGAACGTTAACTTCGTCACACCGTATAGGATAAATATTTTGTTATAAAAAGTGTGAGATATCTCAGCACCGAGGGCATCACCTCTACGACAATAACCTTCTAAAAAATGCAATGTAAAGAAGATAAATACTCTACATCGATTAACGCATGTCCAGTTTGTTTTTCGGGTAGAGCATCGCTCTTAAGTTGGATTCACATGAGTTGAAGAGAAGGTGTAATGATTCCACGTGGCAGGTATTGATGAAAATGTCCAAGAGAAAATAACTTGAAGCACCTCTGGATTGTCTCCCTCTCACCTGAGTTGTCATGGACTGGTATCTTCATAACCAAATTTTCTTAGGTGATTGCTGCATGAAAAGTGTTTCTATTAACTGTTTCATTATGCAGTCAAAGGATCGGCTTTTCTATCAATTAAGGGACTCTGCTCAAGGATTCATGACATTTTGCTTGATTCTCAGCTAGCTTCCCAACACGCAAATACGGCATCTTTGTTTCATGAGGTAAGAAGTATCCACTTTCTAATAATATTGCTGAGAAACAGGGTAACTAAAGGATGATATCTCTAACTTTGGCTAGGGATAATAGCTTTCTTTTATTTTGACGGACATGTTGCACCTGCCGGCTTTAGAATCAGTTGTCATTCTGTTCTCCAAATTGTTCATGTGGATTCTGATCATCTGTTTTTCCTTTGCAATTGTAAGCTGTTTTCTTCGGCGTTACCCAATGTGGTGGACTGCGTAGCCACAGTTAAGATAGCGCAGGTATGTCTTCACTTTCCCCTTTGTGGTGGAAGTCGCCTTCGTCTTCATTTTCTTCAAAACAATCTGATCTTATGTGGTTTTCACGTGGATGTAGGATTGTACCATTATTAAGTCCCATGCATATCTAGGCGACATTACTTCAGTAAATAAGAGTTTCATTTAGTTATCCATCAAGAGTTCCGGAGTTTAGATAGCACACATCGCCTTCGCAATGTGAAGAAGCAGAATTTTTCTTTTCCTTAAATCTTTGAAGTTTCGATGGTTCTCCTGGTGTGGGCTCTGTAATAATCAGACTGTTGCGTTCAGATGATGTTTTCTTGGATTCCATTTCATTCTGACTCGATGCACTTGAGGCGATTACCTTTTACTTGGTTTACTCTCTTACTAAGTAGATCATCCAAACCAGAGATATCAGTCGATACCATCCCAAGGATTTTTATATTTTAGTCAACACAGCCATTTCTTGTATGTGCGAGCAAGAGCAAGTTTATATATGGCATTGATTAGTTGACATGGTCTTAAGAGTCCTAGATTGTCTTAGATCCTCTCTGCAAATGCAATTTAGATATTCATCTTGCACAGTGGATCAATAATCTATTTGATACATTTTCAAATTTAGGTTCACGTCAGTGCTTCAGAGTGCCTTTTGGAGATGATCACCCTCTGTAGGGAGCTTCCTTCAACGTTCAGGATAGATGCAGGTTGGAAGGATTTATTGGCCCATCTACATGAGGTGGAAAAGGATGAACAAGCCAAGTCCTTGCTTAAGAGATGCATCCATTTACTAGAGACTTCATAGAGGAAATGTGAAAGCGAATTGGTTTCAAAGAAGGGTGCGAAGAGAGTTTTGGCCACTATAGGTGAATCATGATAAATGGGTAAAATCAGTAAAAGAGCTGGAGTGAGGAGGTAAATTCCAAATGTGTAATGATCGATCTTGACTGTTTGTGAATCAAGGCTGATGCCACCTTAGTAACCTTTTAAATAAACTAAAATGTTTGAATCAAGGCAGAAGCAAGAATTAAGCAAAGCAAAAGCAGAACTTAGCTAGACATGTTTCAGGGGGTACACACGTTGGCCCTGCCTATCTCAAGCACGTGGTAATTACAGATTTAAATAGATATCGCACAGGCTTGATATCTTTCACTGAAGGAGCCGACTACTATGCTCCCTTTTATTCTCATTAAGATCTGTACGTTCTTATTAACAAACACCGAATAATTCTGAACTAACCAACCCGATCTTCAGTGCATAAGATAATCTTCTTCTTCTTCGTTTCCTGTTTGAAAATGGACATGCTATTGTTTTTGTTTTTTCCATAGTTTTTAGTTATTAAGGC
The DNA here is from genome assembly GCA_014182585.1 of Eucalyptus coolabah. Lineage (NCBI taxonomy): Eukaryota > Viridiplantae > Streptophyta > Magnoliopsida > Myrtales > Myrtaceae > Eucalyptus > Eucalyptus coolabah. The sequence goes on along the minus strand of CM024627.1, from coordinate 50,792,447 downwards.
AGAATGAATTCTCGGGAGCAGGAATCCTGATCCATCTAATGATTGGTGATCCGATGCAGCCTGTTACGCCTCATTACTCCATCTAATATTACAAGCACATGATTTTTGGTACGTTCTTGGCCATGCATACCTACGTTAGTACCTTTGAAAGCTATAACCGCAGCACTAAGGTCCTTGACCACCCCCAACATATGCCTACAAATAATATGCACACGCACACATGGTTCAGAAATAGAGACAAACTAGTAGATACAATTCAAACATAAAGCCATCACAAGCATTGCAAATTGATAGGCCACTACGACACGAATTATATACCTATAAGACATGCTGAATATCAATTATCAATTCAATCACCTCAAATCCCTGCTGTCGAGTCCAAAAAAACATTAATAACCAATTCAAAAGCTACTAAGTCTCTGTGTGCTTCGCAGAAAGTGTGACATTTCTGAAAAATGTTTTCTGAGAAGTTAATTTTTTAGGAAAGTGACCATATTTTCATGTGTTTGGTTGAAACTTGAAAATGAAAAAAGAAAAGATTTTCCCTTGAAAGGAAAATATATTTTTTCTTTCCTAAATGGACATGCATTTCCCATGTTTGGTCTCTAGCCTAGCCTTTGCAAACCCGAGTCTATAGGCCGAGCTCAGGCCCAAGTCCATCAAGGCCGAACATTAGATTCCATGCTCGTGCCTCCTTATGCCTTGGCCGAGATCTATTGAGCCAAGGCACAAAATACTATCGGAATTATAAAGATGTGTGCTTACTATATAAAGTATGGATTGTTGAGTTTCAACTATTCTAATCCCATTCAATAGAAGAAAGTTGGTCCGTGAGTAAATTGATCCATAAAGTGACACTAAAATTTATTCCTTCGCCTAAATTTCTCATAGAAGAAAAAAAGACAAGTTCATTCATTCACCATAGAGAAGGCAAACAATATCCAAAAAAGGATTCTCATCCTTCTTAACATTGTGCCCAAAAATCATAAAAAAAAATCTCAAGATAAGTAGCCTAACTTGTTTTCTTCCAATTTTTAAATCTCAAGATTAGTAGGCAAACATTATCCAGTCATTCATGCTTCCTTTTCAAATCTGCAATTCGCCATCCTCAAGACAATGCTTCAACAGAAACTCTCCCCTCCAGCAAGAGTTTCAACATCGACCATGCTAGCTGGATTTACTCCTATGTGAAAAACAATAAGTTGCAAGCCTAAAAAGGGCTTGAGCCCATATGATAAGTTATATGAGGAAATAGGGTTTTTCATTATCTATATAAAGTGTTAGCCACAAAAGGAAACAATAACAAGAGAAGAAAGAGAAAGCAGAAAATCGGAGTTTGAGGCAATATCTGATTTACATCAAGCTGGTATCGGAGGTCGATTCGTGGTCCGATTGAGCTGAAATTTTTTTCAGCATGTTCGTGGTGCAATTTTCTTGAATCTAAACGGTTTGATTTTCGTTTGAAGCTCCCTACATCAGGTTTTCGTAGATTGATCAAAACCTACGTTTTTGGTCAGATTTATCATTGATCTCTTGTGAAGTTTATGTGTATTGCCAAGAATTATGTTTTTGAGGTGTTTGCTGCTATGTACGAACAATTTTATTAATAGTGAAGATTTTTGGGTGAACTCCGGTCCGTGGTTTTTTATCTCCTCACATCGAGGAGGTTTTTCGCGTAAAAAACGTCTTGTGTTCGTGTGCTTGGCATTTATTTTACTCTACTATATCGATTCCTATTAGGTTTACACAAGAGGGAAGATTATTTTATTCCGCTGCGTTGATTCAATATTGTTCGAATTGTTACTGTTCTCCCATCAGGCCAATCAATCACAAGCTAATCGCTATTAAAAGGAATAGTAGCAAAAGACCACAATCTGCTGCAATTAGCTCCAAAGGTTGATTCTGTACTCCTTTAGAGCGCTCCCCATGTAATTGGTGATACCGGAGAGCCAATCGCCATTCTACTTAGCGACCGTGGTGCTTGTGACGGCATTGGAGGAGGACAAGATGGCAGCATCAGAGATCGCAAAGAGCAAACCCTTGGCCCTGCTGAAGACCTCCTTGACGAAGACCGAGAGGCCGAAGGAAGAAGGAAATGAAGCTCTGAAGGAAGGACGTGAGAAAGAAGTCCTAAAGCGAAAAAAGACTGGATTTTCCCAAGAAGGACTGGAAAATTTCTTTGACCCCATTTTCCACCCTCGGAACACCATATATTTTGAAAAAAAGTTTTTCCTAAAATATATTTTTCGCAAATCAAATGGAGCCAAGGAGGTTGCGGCATATATGCCCACAAAATCTCATCTCAAGAATTGACCATTTAGTAATCAGGATCTATTCTTCACACAACCTTAACAACAATGTCTAGTTAAAACATATTGAATTACCATAGTCTTTCCAAGACAATTAGAACCATGTCCAACTAAAAAGTTCTATCTAATGTGACATGTAAACCTACAAAATCTCATCTCAAGAATTGACCATTTACCTTCACACAACCTTAGCAACAATGTCAAGTTAAAACATATTGAATGGTCACAATTGGCAATTTATGCTTTGAAATGACGAAGGAATTTCAGTTTTGCTAGTTTCCGCTAATGTTAATTCCAGCATATTAGAGATAGAATGTAAAAGCTTATAGCTCTCGTTCCAAAGGTTGATCAGATCATTCTTACATGTCTAAGCCAAGATGACATAAATTGTTTACCTCCTAAAAGTTGAAATTTAGTAGGGGTTGCCAATTAAAATGGCGCAAACTTAAGACGAGATCATCATTCGTTTCCAAGATGGCTTGATTTAACTGTTAATCTACGTAATTTATTGCCATGGAGCAGGTTGAAGTACTTGGTTACGCCAAGAAATCTTTTATGTGCCAATGAGCCGGTGGTAGAAGGTAAGGTCATTGATCGAAAAGTGTTCTCCCTAAACAATCTTTGTTTCACCTTATTGAACCCGATTGATTGCCAAACCGTGCAGGTCTTACAATTCCAAAAGTCATATCTAACTATTTTATGAAGTTCAACGTGAGTTCAACCCTGTCGCGACCAAAATTTCTTGGGGTGTGAACCACCTAGAGTTTGGCTAATGGATTGTTAAGCCTAAACTTAACTCGGGCTCTCCCAAGCCCATACCAATTCGCGACTTAGGTTTGAGTTCTTAACATGCAAATGATATTTCAATCAGGGAGTCGCCACTAATCTATTTTTGGTGGGTCGATTAGAAACCCAAGTAAAGTAATGGGAGTTTTACTTTACTCCTACGAACCAAAGATTTGTGAGTTCGGGGAACTTGGTTACGTTAAATTTCTCTAACGCCCTTTCGGTACCTTTATCTTTTATTTTGAAAAAATTGTTTGGCAAGTAACTTGAATTGATTTTAATTTCTTAACATGTGAGGTGACCATGCAGGTATGCAAACCACTAATTTAACACTCAAGAAAGCAAATGAATAAATTGTAGGATTTACCTCACAACAACGAAAGCATCTGCGTTGTTAGTTTAGAATTCACATCAGCAGTCTTAAATATGAATTCTAATTGACACGCAATTTTTGTTTTGTTTTCACTTAATTAATGAAAATCATGCAATATGCAATGCATGCCACTAATTTAACATGAAATGATATGACATGGCAACATGACTTAGCTATATGACCTAAGCAATATGACATAACTAAGCATGTAGTCTATCCTAAGCATGAGATGATTTATTCTAAATAATTTTTTTTTGTATTTTCTATGAGATTCGAAATTAAAGAAATGCAACATTTAAATATGCAATCTAAATTAATCTAATGACTGACAATTTCTAATTAAATGGACCTAACAAAAATCACTAAATGGCGTGCATTGTATGAGCATAATTCTATATGACGTGCACATGGTTTTATTCTAAATAAGCATGCAATTTATTCTAATATGCAATGACGTGCAAAAAATGCATTAATTTTACATGACTTATGCATAATGACTTTTTTTGTTTTTCCTTTTTCCTTTTTTTTTTTAAATTTCAAAATTAATAATTGCCAAATAATTAAACATGCAATCCAAATTAAAAAAGAACTAGCAACCTAAATTAATTGATTTGATTTTTTATTTTGAAAATTCGAAATAAAATTCCTATTATGAACATGCAAACCCTAAAACTACATTTTTTTTTTTTTATTAAAAGAAAACTAATTTAAGTAACACCACAGCAAATCAAGCCATATTGATACCCAAATCAACGAACCATATCTCGCGCATGAGATCGGGTTGGCCAATTTCACATAAATCACGAATCGGATCTCGCGGGGAGATTGGATTGGCAATTTTTTAAGTAATTGCGAGTCGAATTTCGAGCTTGAAAATCGGATGACAATCACTAATTTCAAGGCAATTTCATATCATGGAATTTCAATTTCACATCAAAGGAGTAATTACACTAAAAGATAAAATAAAATAGCAAAAATAATAAAACAAAAATAAGATAAAGAAAATACCTAAAATTTTTCTCTTTTTTTTTTTTTTTAAAAAAAAAGAAAGAAAAACAAAGCTGGTGACCGGTCCGGCGAAGGGAAATCGCCGGCTAGGGTTCCGGCGAGGGCACCGGGAGCAGCACGACGGCGGCAAACCAACGGGAGCTTCGGGGATCGGCGCGGCGGCGTCGCGGGTTTGGTTGGGTGCGGGCATCACGGCGAGGACTCCAAGCGCGAGCTGAAGCAGGGTGAAGACGGCGTCGGGGCGGTGAGGCGAGAGCGTCGCGGGCGGCACGGCGGATCGGCGGCGTCACGGGCGGAGCGGGAGGTTCGGATCTCCTGGTGTCGGTCACGAGCGAGACGGAGAGCAACCCGGGTCATCGGGTCGCTAGATCCATGGCGTCGGGTCACCGATGCGGGCGAGCGCGACGGAGTAGGGGGCCCGGATCGACGGGCTCGTGGGTGGAGGTTCGAGTGGCGGTCCGATGGGGCGGCGAGGAGGCTCGCGGACTTCGCGGGTCGCGGCGGCGACGATTGGTGCGGCGGAGACGAGGAAGGCACGAGATCTGCAACGCGGGCGGGTAGCCGCGGCGTTGCGCGTCTAGGCGGCGGTCGGAGTCGACACTGGGCTGGTGGAGGAAAACTTCGGTAAGACGGCAATGGCAAGCGGGGGTGTGGCGACCGGGCCGGGGTTCTTCTTTGTGGCGGCGGTGGCGGCCGAGCAAGGGACGTGGCAGTGGCGTGCGGGGGTCGGCGAGGGGGCTTGGTCGACTCCTTCTTCCTCCGCTTTTTCCTTCTTTTTCTTTTTTCTTTTCTCTCTCTCTCTCTCCCGAGTCACTCTCACCCTCTCTCTCTCTCTCACGTATCTTTGTATACTCTCGTAGAAGCAAAAGCCTCTGTTGACTTTTCTTCTTTTCCGCTCTTTGAACTTTTTCTTTCTTTTTCTTCGCACCGAGAGAAGGCCCCCTCGAACAAACCCTTACGAAAAGAGAAAATATTCAATGGTTCGTGCGCGCCACGTCATCCGCTAACGTGGCACGCACGTTCCATTCGAGATATGACAGGTGTCTGTGGGACCCGCCGGGAAGATGGGAGGGCTGGCTCGGCTCGGCTGGACTGCGGTCCATTTTGCGGAAGAAAAGACGTCACGCTCCCGCCCAAAAAATTTCTCCCTCCTCAATTGAACTTTCTACAAATTTTTTTTCTCTCTCTTACTTTCTCTCTCAAGACCTGCGTTTCCTTCTCCACGCATCCCATCTCCTCCACTTCCGCCTTCAGCTTCGACTCCGCCTCCGATGTTCCCATGGAGATCGAGCACAAGGTTTGTGTTCGCGTTGGTCTCCACCTCCGTGCATCCCCCTCCTCCACCTCCTTCGCCTCCGCCTACCCAAAAGCCTCACCAATCATCTACCTCTAGCGTCCTCCGTCTCCGGCATCTGCTCGTCCTCCCCGTCCCGCAGGTTTCCGCCGCGAAGCGATCGAACTCCGATAGGAGGGAGGCAGCCTCGGTCTCTTTCCCGAGCGGCACCAGGCTCCCCACTGCTAACTGGGCGTTGATCCTGATGTTGGGCCGCTCGGTCGCGAGGGATATCTCGGCGGACCTGGGCAGGGTCGACGGCGCGAAGAAGAAGGAGAGGCGCGGGCTGGAGAAGGATTCCCGCTTGCTGTGGAAGAGGTACGTGAACCGGCTGTACCAGCACCTGGAGCTAGGGATTTTCCTGGACGTGAGCCGGATCTACTTTACGAGCGAGTTCATGGAGGAGATAGAGCACCAGTTCCAAGCCGCATTCAAGATGATGGAGGAGCTGGAGACGGGTGCGATGGCAAACTGGACGAGGGCCACATGGTCGGGCACCACTGGTTGTGGAAGTCAGAGCTCTCGCCGACCCGATCCTGAAGGTGCAAATTGAGAGCACGCTCGACCCTGTCTGCAATTTCGCTGCCGACGTGGTCAACAATAAGGTCAGTTCTGGAATTCCGTTCGTTGTTACTCTCCCTGTGGTAAGAGAGGCTATAGTTCCTTGCATTTTTTTTTCTTTAATCGGTTTGCTCTCATAGTTGCATGTGTCAGATTTCTAGTAAATGTGAACATTGTCTTAGTCGCTCCTGAAAGCGTGAGTTGAGGATAAATTGAAGTGGTTTCTGGTGGAAAAGATGGAGAGCTCATTTACGAATCAGTCACTTGAAATGACCGTGTATGGAAATCTCCTACTCTAAGACGTAGTAGTTTCAAAATGACAACTCAGAAGATTCCGATTAATGAATGTGTATGAAAAATATCTTTTTCCGTTTGATCTCTATGGGCAATACCTGGGCTGTGTACTCTGAGACGCAGTCAGGTATTAGCTCTTCTAGTATGCATTATTGTGTATGAAAAATATCTTTTTATGTTTGATCTCTCTGTTCTATCGATATGCTTTTGTTCTTTAGGAAGCTATAGTCTTGCCTCCATGGATTGCCCTTGCTGTGCGTCCCAGGCCTGGTGTGTGGGAGTACATTAGGGTTAATATCCATGCTTGTTGTTGAGGAGTTGCAAGTGACCGAGTTCCTTCATTTCAAGGAAGAACTTGTCGATGGAAAGTACGTCGTTCTTTTTCATTTTTGGCTTTTACCACCACATGGATGCTAGCATGCTTTGCTTTTGGTGGAAGGACTGTAGGTTACTCGAATTTGTGGATTGTTGGCAGTCATGGCATTACATCATGAGATCTATAATATGCAAATGAATGCCGCTTACTCTGTTGCAGTTTGAATGGAAACTTTGTGCTTGAATTGGACTTTGAGCCATTCACCGCCCAATTTCCCTGCCCAACTCTTTCGAAGTCCATTGGAAATGGAGTGGAGTTCCTCAACCGCCACCTTTCGGCAAAGCTCTTCCATGACAAGGAGAGCTTGCACCCTCTGCTTGAGTTCCTTCAAGTTCATTGCTACAAAGGAAAGGTAAGCCCATGGGCAGATAACACTCATCTCACTCTCTTGGATCTACTTCTTATGTGCCGTGCGTATCACTCAATTGTATTAACAAGATTGTGTAATGACAACTCAAAGGAAACATTGCGACATTCACATAACTTCATGACTGTTGAAAGGACAGTTCAGAGTTGCTCATATTTTAGATGCATGGACTGAATCCTTTTTTTTTTTTCACGAACAATTACTTGAGACTCATTTATGCTGATCTGTGATGTAGAACATGATGGTCAACACAAGAACTCAAAATATCTTCTCGCTCCAACATGTCCTGAGGAAGGCAGAGGAGTACCTCTCTGCCCTCAAACCTGAGACACCTTACTCTCAGTTCAAGCACAAGTTTCAGGAAATTGGGCTAGAGAGGGGCTGGGGCGACACCGCCGAGCGTGTGCTTGAAATGATTTGGCTTCTTCTGGATCTACTTGAGGCTCCTGATCCATGCACCCTCGAGAATTTCTTGGGAAGAATCCCCATGGTCTTTAACGTTGTTATCATGTCGCCTCACGGTTACTTTGCCCAAGACAATGTCCTCGGATATCCTGATACCGGTGGCCAGGTCACTGATTGTCTCAAATATTGATTTAGCATCTCTTGCCAGTATTTCTACATGCAATTCCATCATCATGCGTTGTTCACATTTTGTAGGTTGTGTACATCTTGGACCAAGTTCGTGCATTGGAGAGTGAGATGCTTCACTGTATCAAACAACAAGGGCTAGATATTACTCCTCGGATCCTCATTGTAGGTTCTTGCTTTTTCACTGATACTGGAATAGTTTTTGCTGGCCAATCCAACTAACTCGTTATGTTTGTTTTGTGTCCTGCCCCTTTTGGCTGCAGGTCACTCGTCTTCTTCCTGATGCAGTAGGAACCAAGTGCAACCAGCGTCTTGAAAAGGTTTTGGAACAGAATACTCCCACATTCTTCGAGTTCCCTTTAGAACGGAGAAAGGGATGGTGTGAAAGTGGATTTCACGATTTGAAGTGTGCCCTTACTTGGAAACATACACTGAGGTATATTAGCTCATAAGATTATACTTTGCGAGGATTTCTTGTTGACATTCCAATCGTTCGTAATATGAAGACTAACCTTATCTTCTCTCATCAGGATGTCGCCAATGAAATTACTGGAGAACTACAAGGCAAGCCCGATCTAATCATCAGCAATTACAGTGATGGTAATTGTTGCTTCTTTGCTGGCCCATAAGTTGGGCGTTACACAGGTTTGTCCCTTCCTAGTTTTACTCTCTATAGTGGCATTATGATTAATCAAAGACCAAATGCTAAATATTAGTTTCTTCTGATTTATTATGCAGTGCATGATAGCTCATGCCCTTGAGAAGACCAAATACCCGGAATCTGACATCTACTGAAAAAGTTTGAGGAAAAATATCATTTCTCTTGCCAATTTACAACAGATCTCATAGCCATGAACCACACTGACTTTATAATCACCAGCACCTTCCAGGAGATTGCCGAAAGGTAACTGATCTTGCTTTCAGATGTGGATTCATGCTAAAATGCTCCTCCATCCACCATCCACCACAATGTGCTAAACTGCTTATATAATTATATGTTTTCAGCAAGGACATGGTTGGGCAATATGAAAGTCACACCGCGTTTACACTTCCTGGACTGTACCGAGTCGTCCATGGCATTGATGTTTTCGATCCCAAATTCAACATCGTGTCGCCAGGAGCTGATATGAGCATTTATTTCTCCTACACAGAGGAGAAGCGGAGGTTGAAATCTTTCCATGCTGAGATCGAAGAACTTCTGTTCAGTGATGTGGAGAACAAGGAACACCCTGTGAGTTTTTGGAGTTTTTTTCCCCTCCCATACTGGACTTGGACCTACATTAGCATCCTGTGTTTTGAATGATAATGTTCAAGCTCAAACAAATGCCGACATGGATGTGTTGGTTAATGTCAAAATAGATGCGTATCTAAGGACCGGAACAAGCCAATCTTGTTCACCATGGCAAGACTGGACTGTGTCAAGAACTTAACTGGGCTGGTCGAGTGGTACGGAAAGGACACCCGCCTGAGAGAGCTGGTCAACTTGGCTGTGGTTGGTGGTGACCAGAGGAAGGAATCTAAGGACTTGGAAGAGCAAGCCGAGATGAAAAGATGTACGGGCTGATTGAGACGTACAATTTGAATGGCCAGTTCAGGTGGATCTCCTCCCAGATGAACCGGGTGAGGAATGGAGAGCTTTACCGGTACATTTGCGACATGAGGGGAGCATTTGTGCAGCCTGCTCTCTACGAGGCTTTTGGACTGACCGTGGTGGAGGCCATGACATGTGGATTGCCGACCTTTGCAACTTGCAAAGGCGGTCCTGCTGAGATCATTGTGCATGGCAAGTCTAAATTCCACATTGATCCTTATCACGGGGATCACTTGCTGACTTCTTCTAGAAGTGCAAAGTGGACCTGAGCCACTGGGACAAGATATCATAGGGGGCGATGCAGAGAATTGAGAAGTAAGGACCGGGATTCTTGTTAGGTTCAATCTTTGATAGGGAAAAAGAGCACATTTCAACTTGTTCAAGAAACACGTGGGTAACATGTGGTGCTTTGCTTTTGGCAGGTATACATGGCAAATTTACTCCAAGAGGCTACTCAACTTGACGGCGGTGTACAGCTTTTGGAAGCACGTCTCAAATCTCAACCGTCTCGAGAGCCGCTGCTACCTGGAAATGTTCTATGTCTTCAAGTATCAGAAATTGGTAAGAGACTCGGCTTCTCATCAGATCATGAGCGCGACAATCTGCACACATATTTTGACTCCTTGTTCGGATATTCACACACTGCTCCTTTGTCTTGACAGGCCGATTTGGTTCCCCTTGCCGTTGAGTAAGTTAGAGGTGAACAAAAGGGCAGATCTCAAGAGGCAGACAGCTCCAAATTCTCTCGAGAGTTGAGGAATAATTTCCATTGCATTGGATTGGAAGAGAGCCTTTTCTTTTGCTTTTCTCTTTGCAACTGCTTTCGTCAATCTTTCGTTTGCTTCTTTCTGCTGTGAATGTATGTTGGGTTAGGTTCTTCAAAAAGTCAATTCAATGAAATTTCTTTCTTCTTTTCCCCAGTGTCCCCTCAATTTACCTGTCGTCTTCCACTTTTAAGTTCATGTTCAACCATTTTTCCTTCGCTTTTAAGCTAGCAATGTGCATCCAAATGTGTTACTCGGATCAGCGACGGTAGCGAGTCCCTTGGATATGGATACAGCACAAGACTATCCAAAAAATAAAAATTGCTAAGGCAAAACAAGTCTTTTAAAATAAATCACAAGGAAAACTTGTATATTAGAATTGACTGTTCCGAGTCAGCTGTACACATCGACGTATGGAGAGAGGGACAATCAATACAAAAGAACAGGAGGTGGAGAGAGCTCGTACTGTACAATTTAATATTGATTCCGTTATTGATACAGCATCGACACAACACGCTCTGTCAAAATTGCCTTCTATTTTTGAGGTATTCTATTTCTATCTACACCTTCATGAGTAAAAGAAAAAAAACCGGCGGAGGCTAAAACCATCTCCCATTACCGATGCGCCTACCCGAAATAGAATGCGAGAGTTCCATACCCTCCAAATCGTGCATCAATCCATTAGTCATGTAGCTACTCCCATATGGGTCTTGTAAGTTCCTTTTTCATGGCGGCTTCTCTTGGATAGAACATAATTGCCAGCACCAAAGAGAATGTAAGTCTATCCCACCGAATGGTTGGAAAGGATGAGTCCCGTTATCCAAAGGAGGAAGTTGGGGTTGTAGATCAAAAAGCCACCTGATTGGAGAGTGCAACTTGAGACTAATATCCCTGTGCGGAGCCCAATTGGAACACAGAGGCTACCTTCACCGATTTGTTGAAGCCCGGCCAAGCTTAGTGATAAGAGCCACAGCCTAGGTATTGCCCATGGAGACCTGAAATGCGGCGGATAAGTCAAGTATCTTTGATGTTGACTCAAAGGGAAAATCAGGTCAGAAGCAAATTGATCAAGTGCATGATGGAAACATGAACCAGGTTTGAAGCAGACGCTTTAACCTAAAAGAAAAAGGATGAAAGATCAAGCTAAGAAGAAAGAACGTTGTCCTCATTGTAGCTGCTAAAGAATGTGACCACACTAACAGATCTAAGCCTTTCAAGAAGGCAAGTTTGGCAAGTCATAAGTTTGCCTTCATCGTCATAATGTTTATTGTGTAAACTTCTCTCGATAAAAAAAAACAAAAAATTTGCAAGCATGTTCAATCTAGAACCAGATTTCAGTAAGAACAGGTTAGCAGTGTTGCATGATTACTTTAAAATAGAAAAGGGTGGTCACCAAGTTACAACCTGATTTCCAGGAGTGCTGATTTACTTGTCATATTTTGAGTAACATGCTTTTCCCCCGCCCCAATAGACATTTTCCCACAACAAATGAAGAACAGAAAAGCGAAGGAGAAAATCCAAGGACAAAAAGGAGTCAAAAAGTTGTAAGGAACATGACTTAATTAAAGCAATGTATTTCCGGAACAGGGGAGAATGCAAGCCACGACAAAATAATTCCTGGGTGGTATCCAAGATCGGCGGCAATGTCTTCAGTTAACCATGATCTGAAAAGCAACTCTTCCACAAGGGCAACAGATTTGTTTGAACCACATTATCCAAGCTCGTGATGTTCAGCTCGCTGCATTAGCTTTTCAAATGGAACTTGAGTTTACTAAAATTTGCTTTGAATGGTATGCAAGCCAAATCTAGTATTTAGTGACTGTTATAATTTGTCTAATGGCTTTTATTATGGCATTTACACTATGTCCATGGTCTCTCTCTCCCCCCTACCCCCAAAGCACACACTATTTTTGGATTGGGTTCCCTCACTAATCATCTTTTCATCAAAGTTTTGTTCTTGTTCAACTCTGCTCTAGTTAGTATCTTTAAAGAGAACATGAAACTCAATGACTTGTCGGTGAAACTTCTATAGGTAGGGGAAAAACCTGGGACCAAAACCTGTTTTGCAAATTCCAATCCGTTTCACGAAAGGCCTTATGTACTTCCAATAAGCCATTTACGGTTTCGGGATTGCCACCACTCGTAGAACGAAAATATAAAAACAATGATATATTCTTCTAATCTGCATAAAGGAGAGATCACAAAGCAAAATACATGCGGGCATCTTTGATATCACAATAAGCTGGGGTAGAAGAAAGCTTAGGACCAAGGTGCGCACTTTGATGGTCAATTCCGGTCGGATCTGTGTTGTCAATGAATGTAATCGGTGAAAAGTAAAATTGAGATATCATCCGACCATCAAAAGTCAAAAAATCACTAACACACGGTATTCACCCATTGTGCCGAGACTCATAACTGAACATTCATCCATAGCTTGTAACTTTACTTAAATCTGATGCGCAAAATCTAAAATTTACTAATGCTTTTTGAATACCGAATCAAAGGACGAAGACAAAAGACCTTAGTACAGTTTAATCAACCAAAGTAGATCTTTTTTCATTGCGCATAAGTGAATCAAGCAGCATATACACTTGCTCCAAATAATGGAGGAGAAATGTAAGCGGGAAGAATACAGGGAAGGGAGTTGGATCATTCTCATATCTATAGTGATGAACTTGCAATGAAGAGCCCTAAGTGGAATGACATCACAACTAATCCAAGTAGGAAGTATAGCATTAAGAGAACTGCTCACTTGAGGGAATAGTTGTCAAGACTTGAGAAATAATTTTAACTAGTAGAAACGGCAAGAAAGGACGAAGACAAACAAGCCACCACCAACTCATCTACAATGTCTGAAGACACCTTCAATGGAGGATTATCGGGAGCCAATGCCTCGCAACAAAGCGTGGCCCAAGAGTTGAACCCCCAATTCCAACCGAAAGTACTTGAGTAAGTGATCCACGAGAGAAGTAGGAGGAGGCTTAACTTGCAAATTAAGCATCAAACATAATCAAGTCAATCATTGCGTCCGCGTCCAATGGTCGACTAAGCACCCTAAAAGAAAACCAAACAATCAAAAACTGAATTTCATGCTAACATTAATCGGAATCTTCTGAGTTGTCATTTTGAAACTACTACGTCTCGAGTAGGAGATTTCCATACACGGTCATTCAAGTGATTGATTCGTAAATGAGCTCTCCATCTATTCCACCGAAACCACTTCAATTTATCCTCGCTCACACTTTCAAGAGCGACTAAGACAATGTTCACATTTGCCGAAATCGACACGAGGCAACTATGATAGCAAACCGATTAAAGAAAAAAAAAATGCAAGGAACTACAGCCTCTCTTACCACAAGGAGAGTAACTACGAACGGAATTCCAGAATCCCGACCTTACCGGCCCGACCACGTCGGCGAAATTGCCCGACGGGGTCGAGCATGCTCTCAATTTGCACCTTCACGATTGGGTCGGCGAGCTCGGCTTCCACAAATAGTGGTGCCCGACCATGTGGCCCTCGTCCGGTTCGCCATCGCACCCATCTCCGCTCCTCCATCATCTTGAACGCGGCTTGGGCGGGGCTCCATCTCCTCCATGAACTCGCTCGTAAAAACGATCGGCTCACGTCCGGGAAAATCCCTAGCTCCCGGTCTTCAAGTACGGTTGATTCACGTACCTCCTCCACGGCAAGCGGGAATCCTTCTCCGGCCCGCGCCTCTCCTTCTTCTTCGCGCCGTCAACCACGCCCGGGTCCGCCGAGATCTCCCTCGCGACCGAGCGGCCCGGCATCGGGAACACCGCCCGGTTAGCGGCGGGGGCCCGGTGCTGCTCGGGAACGAGGCCGAGGCCGCTTCCCTCCTATCGGAGGTCGATCGCTTCGCGGCGGAGGCTGCGGGACGGGGAGGACGAGCAGATGCCGGAGACGGAGGACACTAGAGGCAGATGATCGGTGAGGCTTTTGGGCAAGCGGAGGCGAAGGAGGCGGAGGAGGGGGATGCACGGAGGTGGAGACCAACGCGAGCACAAACCTTGTGCTCGATCTCCGCGGGAACAGTCGGAGCCGAAGGCGGAAGTGGAGGAGATGGGATGCGTGGAGAAGGAAACGCGGGTCTCGAGAGAGAAAGTAAGAGAGAAAAATTTTTTGCAGAAAGTTCAATTGAGGAGGGAGATATGTTTTGGGCGGGAGCGTGACATCTTTTCTTACGCCCCGGCGACCGGGCGAGCCGAGCCGAGCCAGCCCTCCCATCTTCGGCGGGTCCCACGGGACACTTGTTGATATCTGAATGGAACGTGCGCGCCACATCGGCGGATGATATGACGCGCACGAACCACTGAATATTTTCTCCCCTTACGAACACTTTGCCAACTCCCCTCTTGTGTGGCCGTATGTATCGATATTTGGCCCCTTTTGCTCCCCACCGTACGCGACTCCTTTTATACACCGAAAAATTGTATCTCCGTGGTATATTTCATTGCCAACTTTGCTCGTGCAAAATATTATTGAATATATCATCCCACCACGCGCAATGTTTTTTTGTTTTTTTTCAATATTTCATTCGAGAATTTCCTTTCCATCAAAAATACCTCACTCAGTGTATATTGCCTAAATATATGAAAATCCCAACGGAATATGTGAAAAATTTTGCACTCGCCGTCGGTCCACAAAAATGTTCCTAAACTATATGCCATGTGATTTTATTTTTTCAGGGATAAAATTAACCCATAATTTTTAATACGATAAATGTCTAAATGGATCGCCAAAATTTAGGTGTCAACGGCTGCCCCTCTTTGAAGATGAGCTCGTAGAGGTTGCCTTCAAAGACAAACTGAGACTTAAATTTTGAGCATGCACATGTAGTGAATGATTTTTTTTTTTTGTCGAAACATGAATTCCATTTTTTAATGCAATTTGTATGATGCATGCTAATGCAAATGATAGATGAACCTACCTGGAATAACTTACCTTCGAGTATGATAGAGTAATTCGAGGTAGTGTGTGTTACCTATCCAAAACCCGTACCATTCTACGGTCGCCTAGAATAGTAACATGACTTTGTGAAGATGCTTCACTTTCCCGGGACCCGTACCATTCTACGGTCACCCGGTATGGCGAAAGGAGCTGCTTTCTCGAGACCCGTACCATTCTACGGTTCGCCCAATGCGGCAGAAAAGTTTTGTAAAGAACTGTTTTCCCAGGACCCGTACCGTTCTACGGTCGCCCGATTAAAAACATTCAAAAAAGGTTTTGTTTAAGACTGTACCATTCTACGGACGCCTAAACGGGAATTCATTTTCCAAGACCCGTACCATTCTACGGTCGCTGAATAAGGAAATAGGTGTTGTCTAGGACCTGTACCATTCTACAGTCGCCTAAACGGGAATTCACTTTCCAGGACCCGTACCATTCTACTGTCGCCTGAATAAGGAATAGGTGTTGTCTAGGACTCGTACCATTCTACGGTCGCCTTGACGGAAAATTAATTTTTTAGGACCCGTACCATTCTACGATCGCCTGAATGGGGAAGTTGCTTTTCCAGGACTGTACCATTCTACGGTCGCATGTTAGAGCAATAAATGTTGTTTAGGACCCGTACCATTCTACGATCGCCTAAACGGGG